>OX439131.1:27717488-27977488 GCA_949318235.1 Ecdyonurus torrentis
TCCAAGGATGCATAATGAGGTACCATGGTGCATTAAAATTTGCAATTTTATAATTCTAGCCTCAGTTACAAGTTTTAAAATGAAATCTTCTCACAATATGATAATCTAAACTTGATGCATTTATATATTTCCAAAACACAGTATAATTTACAGGATTTAAAGTCAGTGATGACATTAGTGCAAAAAAATACTAAAGGCGCAAAAATAATAAGCACATGCACTTTTGAAAAATTGAGTTTTAGATACTAAAATTTGTGTAAGAAAAAAAATGGAACAATATAAAATTACCCATTTTCTTATTTCTAATGCATTTTTATGTAAAAATGTAGCAAAAGACAATGCTGGAATGAGGTAATATTTAAATTTACTGGTACTTTTTGCTTCTGTTGAAAGGTGATATCATCATCTGCATGATTACCTACCAAAAAGTGCAGCAATAATCAAATTTTAAATCTAAATTTTGATCAGCTTCAGCCATATATTTACACACTAGAACTTAAATCACTATATATGGTATGGAGAAGAAAGGACATCATTTTTAATTTTTGCTTAAATTTATATCTATTTAGGACTACAAATTTGCAGTTTTTTTTTTTTTTTTTTTTTTTAAACAATTCATTGTGTATTCAATTAATTTATTACTAAAAATTTTAATATGCTAAATTTATGCTATATAACCTATTAAAGTACAATATATCACCAAGTGATAAAGTTTCATAATTCTCATGGAAAAAATAACAATTTATAAAAAGTGCTGCATACATGTACAAAGAACTGTGTTGACTTGAGTCAGAATTAAATGCTCTGGTTGTGTTCTATATTATGATTCCAATATGGCAGGAAAAAACATAACATATAAATTTTGATTATAATATACTGCACTGTATGTATACATTTATACTATTATTGCCAAAAACTCAAATCACAGCTTATACTTATGTGTTTAATTGTCTTTAGAATATTAGGCTTTTAATAGAGAAATAAAAAATTATCTGAAATAAGTTGTAAATACCAAAAAAACAAACCACATTTATGATTTATATAAAAAAAGCAGTTTATGATGGTCCAGCTGCACCTCAAATCAGGAATAATGTCAGCCTACTGCAGCACCAGCCCAATCTGGAATGGGGGGAAAAAAATCAAATATGAGTACATTGTTGTAACATGAATGCCATTCTAACTTTAAAAAAATAGATTGGATTGTATGAATATTGAGGAAAATTCAACAATGCGATAAATGGATAATGCAAAAAATGATGAAAATGGACGTGACTGGGAAATGATTCATTTAAAGGAATTTGAAAACTATATTGGTTTCAAATGTTTTCAAAAGGTAGAAAAGGAATACCAAATAGTACATTATCACAATGTTAGTAACTACTGTATGTGAAGGTCTTGATGGCACAGGTTACATAAATATTTACTTTGATTGAGGTGTTTCAAGGGTACAAGCTATTTTCTGTTAATATTTGTGTAAAATGTACTAATAAGATCGTCACCTAGCTATTTACATCATCATGGTAAGTGCTACCCCTTCCCCCTCCTTTGAGAGCATCCATATAACATTCACATGCTTGATTCCTTCAAGAAATTGCCAACTAAGTAATTTAAAACCTTTTAACTATATTATTGAAACTGTATAATGGTTTATTTTACCTTATTGGGAGGACATGGTGGACATCTCCAGTTATACAAGTAATACTGAAGATTACCATCGCCCTTGCCAAATTTCAGCTCCTTCAAGAATTCTTTGTTTTCCATCAGGTCAAGTGCATTAAATACATCAAATCCACTCTGCAAAACAAAGGATACCACTTTAATTAACCATTCTTTTATTTTAATTACGTTTAAAAAAATAATTAGAAAATAGTTGGTAGAGATTAGAGCACGTTGAATTGAAAATTAATAAAACGCGAAAATTCTCTAATTTAAATAGTAAATTGGGACTAGGGATGCAAATCATTATAGCTTGTGCTAAATAAAAATAGACGTTAAAAGGGATGAGGGGTATAGTGTCAATGTAAAATACGATATACCTAACATCTCACGTTCTCACACTACATCAAAGGCACAACATTATAAAACAGTATCAGACTTACTCTTGGCCTTAGACCGGTTTCGTCCTTTACCTAGGACTCAACAGTAAGGCTCGGCAGAGAGCTCTGTACAGCTAGAGATGGCTGACACCACATCTGCTAGCCATCTCTAGCTGTACAGAGCTCTCTGCCGAGCCTTACTGATGAGTCCTAGGTAAAGGACGAAACCGGTCTAAGGCCAAGAGTAAGTCTGATACTGTTTTATAATGTTGTGCCTTTGATGTAGTGTGAGAACGTGAGATGTTAGGTATATCGTATTTTACATTGACACTATACCCCTCATCCCTTTTAACGTCTATTTTTATTTAGCGCAAGCTATAATGATTTGCATCCCTAGTCCCAATTTACTATTTAAATTAGAGAATTTTCGCGTTTTATTAATTTTCAATTCAACGTGCTCTAATCTCTACCAACTATTTTCTAATTATTTTTTTAAACGTAATTAATACCAACCGCGATGTTTTTTTTCCTATATATTACATTCTTTTATTTTTACATATCGATGTTGGGATGCAGAAATGCGACCGATGAGAAAAATCATGAGGTTTTTACTCATGATTTTTCTCATCGGTCGCATTTCTGCATCCCAACATCGATATATTAAATGTTGTAATTGTTTTGTCTTACATTTTTAGCAGAGATAAGAGCATCATTCATGAGGTCAATAAGGCGTGTTTGGGTGCTCACATTATAGAAGGAATATGCAGCTTTAAGAGACTTGTGAACGGGATGGTTCATCACTGTAGAAGGAAGTGTGTAGTAGCTCACAAAATCTGAAAGTCCACATAAAACATTTCCAAATGATATATAATTATAAATAATAATAATATATATATATACATATCGCTGGCCATGCGTCTAAATAGGGAAAAACCAATTGTCATATTCGTGCAAGTGGTGTAAATGCACCTTTCACGGCTGTCGCAAGTGGTGTTGTGAGTGATGCTTGCTTATAAACCACTCACAACAGCAGTAAAAGGTGCATGTTGATCTTGTTGCGAACAAAATGTCTAACTCGTTCCCGAACGTTATGGAGATGGTGCTCGAGATAGACGTTTTGCTTACGCTGACAAAAAACGACATAGACATTTTGCTTCGCCTGACAAAATACGAGAGAGACATTTTGTTTGCAACAAGATCGATGTACACTACTCGCGACAATATAAAATTCACTTTTCCCAAAACGCGCAGACAGCAATAAATGAAGGGGAAAAAAAAAAAAAAAAAAAAAAAAAAAAAAAAAAAAAAAAGGTAAGCAGAAATATTAGAGCTTGTAAGATTGAAAACTTAGTTATGCAAAAATTCAATAATTTATGCGTAGCTAATGGGACATGGAATCAATTTTCTAGTGTAGATGCATGCCAGAAATTTTGTATGTTAGATAATATATAAAAATGAAAAGGATGGGGTTTCTGTGTCAAATTTAAAATGATACATCATGTTTTCTTACACCAAAAGTTGTGTTAAAGAAAGGATAGGAGAAACCAACAAGTGCCTTACCACGATGAGGTCCTTAGCTTGGTAAAAGTCTTGATGGCACAGGTTATACAAATATTTACAAATTTACTAAGATGTTTCGAGCAACTGATGAAGAGGGCTGTTGCCCTTGAAACATCTTAGTAAACTTATAAATATTTGTGTAGTCTGTGCCATCAAGACTTTCACCAAGCTACGGACCTCATAGTGGTAAGACGCTTGTTGGTTTCTCCTATCCTTTCTTTGATTACATATTCAAACCGAAATGGTTTAACCTTTCTTAATTAATTATACTGAAGTCTTTTAATTAAGTTAATATTCCTTAATGAAATTAACATTAGTATTAATAACAATAAACTGTGCATTTATATTACCTGTCATTTTTCCGTTACGTTCTACCACATAGGCATCCACTATTCCTGGTTGTGGCAGGAACCAATGTCTAAATTCTTCTTCGGAAAACACTGGGGCCAAGTCAAATTTCCGGAGATACTATTCAAAAAGAAAGCATGCAGTTTTTAGCTGAGCAAAATAATAATCACACAAACTAGTTAACCTAATGTAATAACAGAAACTTTGAAAACCTTGGAAGACAAATGTACTTGATGAATAGCAAAAATAATTCTGTGAAAAAGAAAACTACCTTGTCAAGTAGAACATGAGTTTTATGTACATCTGAATGGGTCATCTTGCGGAAGCCTTCAACTCTGGGATGGTCAGGCAGCTTATTCAGCTTGAGAGTACGCTGCATAGTCATGTTGCGTGCCAGATGAGAGAACTTCACCTCAATCAGCTTCTTCGGGTTCAAGGAACGATGATAGTAACTTTAAAAAATAAAATTAAAAAAAGTTAATTAAATTAAGAGATATGGCAGTAAAAACTTAAAAACACATCAATAGGTTAAAGAAGAAGAAGAAGAATAAAAATGAAGTGGCGACAGTGAGCATTAAGTTGATAGGGGCACCATATGAGAGAAACCCATGCCAAATTCAAACTTGTATAGCTTATAGTCATATATGTTGAAGGCGTAGACAACAAACAAAATAAATTGTCTAATGGAAGATTAATAATAATAAAGAAAAGTATAGAATTACCGGCAAGGGCCTTACCACAGTAGAAGAGTATAAGTTCTATGGAGAGGTCACAGTTTTATGTTATGAAAAAAATTCATAACTGAGAGCTTTTGTTATACTTTTTATAACAAAAAAACTGTGCCACGAGAGACTTTGACCTCTCCATAGAACTTGTACTGTGATAAGGCCCTTGCTGGTAATTCTATCAGTTTGATTAGTATTATTATTTTTTTTTTATTGATCCCAGGGTTCGACCGGGTTTTTAAACCTGGAATTTTGCCGGGCGTTTTTTTTTTTATAAAAAACCGGGCAATAAGATTTTTTAAAAACCCGTTTTTTAAAAAAAAAAAGTTAAAAAAAAAAAGTATTTAGGAAAAGGAAAAGTGCCATCGCGGTATGGACACAAATGTGAAGCTAAAATAGGATAGAGAGGAACCAAATGAGAGTTGACGCCAGGCAGCAGCGTCAACTGAAAATCTCAAATGGGGATAGGTTTATAAAATATATATATTTTGAGGAAATATATATTATGCCATTATGTCTCATGCCGTTATGCACGGCCCTAAAAAGGAAAGAAAAAAAAGAAAAAAGAAAAAAAAGAAAAAGAAAAAAAGAAGCTAAAATATTAGGGTATATTAATAACAGTCGAAATTCTTAATTTACTTGTATTACTATAATTACTATGAATAAATATTGATATTGATATCAAATTGATATTTGATGTTTTTTTTTGTTTTTTTTTAATGACTAAAAAATATGCGAGTTTATTATTTTTATGTTATTATTGCAAAATTTAGGAAAAAATTAAAAAAAAAACGTTTTTTTTTTTTAAAAATGGGCTAAAAAAACGGGTTTACCTGCCGGCCAGTTTTATAAAAAAAAGGGGGCGTTTAATCCGAACCCTGATTTGATCCTAACCACAATGTTTTTTTTTTTTTTTTTTTTTTTTTTTTTTTTTTTCCCTTAAATTAATAATGGAAGATTAAATCTTAGAATACTTGAAAATCATTGAAAATCAAGAAGATGAATGCAAGGGTCTTCTAGGAGGGCGTGGTAGGCACTTTTTAGAGGGGAATTAATCTCTTAAATGTAATTAATAAAGGTAAATATTGAATTCAATGGAATCTACTATTTATACTCTTTCTAAAAATGTGCTCAAAACAGGGTCTTAACTTTATGGAAACTTCCTCATTCATGAATATCATGAATAGACTACACTTTATATTGGTAAACTGCCAATGAGGCATATGAAAATTCCAGAAGTGCACAATCATTCAAACCTCTAAATCAAATTGCAAGACAGAAAAATGTTGCATACAGGTTAAGATTTTACTGCACCTAACAAATAAATAAATTGTTATAATGGTATTTACGAGACACACTTTTAACAGTTGGCTTACTTACCGGCATGCACCCACAGGCTTGGGGAGAACAACTCCAGCAGTGTACACAGCTTGAAATATGCCTGTGAGATTTACACGTCTAGTAATTTCTCTAATAAGGACAGGGGCGACTCGTTTGGCTCGTAATTTTTTATGGACACACAAGAAATTGATTTCTACCATCCTCTGAGTGCTGTAAAATATCACAATAATGAAGTTATAACTGATTATTATTTTTCTGTTAAGTAAATTCAATACTTACTGGTTGTATATTCTTATTGATGCTGGAATTGCACTAATGAAACCAACCAATCTCTTATTTTTTGTTACTCTGACACCACAATGCCACTGTTGTAACCAACCAGGAGGTTGCAAGGCCCTGTAATAATAATAACAAGAATAAATAATGAATAAATAATAAATAAACATCAATACAGTACAATGTACATGTATATTTTTGTGAAAGTTAAAAAAATATAGATATAAAATGAAAACAACCATAAAAAAGTTCTTTGCTTGCAGCAATTTAATTACCATTTGAGGAATTCTGATGGGTAGTCAAATCGGAATAAGCTATCATCATCTTCCACATAGTTTTCATTTAAAAGTTGGTACAACTCTTTTAGCTGCAAAACCATTCATTAAATCCATTATTTATTATGTGCTAGTACATTTACTATTCTAACTTTACTGATACATCTTAATATGTATATTAAGGAAAATAAACCATCGCGGTTAGGTATGATAAATTGAAAGAAAAGGATAGGAGAAAACCAGCAAGGGCCTTACCATAGTGAAGAGAGTCCCATAGTTCAGTGAAAATCTTGCTAGCACAGATATAAAATAACTAACACATTGGAAATATTTCGGCAATCGACTCCAAGAGAGATATGGAGCGTGTTATGCCTTCATCAGTCCTTACAGACTCAGAGAGAAACTATGAATGATCAATTCATAATGATCATTGATCATGAATGATCAATGATCATTCATAGTTTCTCTCTGAGTCTGTAAGGACTGATGAAGGCATAACACGCTCCATATCTCTCTTGGAGTTGCAAAAAAAATAGGGATTAGAAGGAGCGCCATCCGGCGTCATGTGCTAGCAAGATTTTCACCGAACTATGGGACTCTCTTCACTATGGTAAGGCCCTTGCTGGTTTTCTCCTATCCTTTTCTTTCAATTTATTTTACTGATACATCTTTGATAATTACTGTCATAAAGAAAATATACAAAGCAATGTGAAATTGTTTTGATCTTGGTCCCAATCAGCAAAAGCTAAACTCCCCCCCCCCCCCCCTTCTCCACCTAATCCTTTAAGCTCAAGACAGTGGTCCTTCTTATCCCTTTTCTAGTTTGGACTGTGCAACTTTATGGACGCTATCCCTGGGGCGGAGCCTAAAGTGTGATAAGAAAAAACCACTGTCCTGGGTTTTATTAATTATATAATATCAATAATATGAATTACATGTACTGTTAGTACCATATACAAAGTAAATCTTTAATTTTTCAGCCAGAGCAGAGTTTAGTTATATAATTATAAAGCTTTTTTTTTTTTTTTTTTTTTTTTCAGTCTCTAAAATATTAGTGTAAAAAATTATTTTTCTCCTAATCCCTGGCATTAAGATGTGCAGTACATGTCACATGTTACACATATGTATTAGTGGTACTCCATGCATATATTCTTTTCAAATTATATCTAACTAATCTACTCCAACAAGTTTATAGTTTATTCTCACCACTAGTGGTTCATCTAGATTCAGAGTATCCCACTGGAATCCATCCGGCAAAGAGTAAGGCTCTTGGCGTATTTCTTCTACACTTTTATCAGTTTCAATAGGTTCGTTGCTTGTAATTTTTTCATCTGCAATATTATGAACATCATTATAATGTAGCCTGCTTTTTAAGACTATATGATACTTAACAGCTAATAATACAATTTGTAAAACTCATACAATACAGATATTATGGAACATAAACCATCGTGGTTAGGTATCACGCTTTTTTTTTTTTTTTTTTTTTTTTAATTCTGGAAATTGCAACCTGAGAGATGGTACGGTATACAACAACAAATGTGTGTACTTTAAATAATTGATTATACAGTACAGCAAATTATTTACATATTCCTTTAATTATTATTATTATTATTATTTTAGAACTGTTCTCTCGCATTGCACTACAATAAAAGAAAGAGATTTTCATACCCATTTTTGGTACAGGTTGAGTGTTCCAAAATTGATATTGCTTCTGTAAGGCTTCTTCAGTAGTCTTTGCAGGTTTTTGTTGGAATGAGAGCAGCTCCATTGCAGCTCTTATGTCCTACAAACAAAGAACGTTGAAGCATATATGTACCATAAACTGCACTTTTGTAGATGGGCCCATGCAAAACTACTGAATAATGTAAGACACTACTGCAAAGCAACAAAGTATTTTACTTTACTCCTTATTTACCTGGATGGATATGTTTCTGCTGGCATTGTCTGGATCATCAGACTGAGCAGTACCATCTACATCACCAGCACTAGTCACCACACTGCAATCTGCTCTGATAGCTACCTCATTATTTGCAGCAGCTGCTTCCTTCTTTCTATTCCTCTTTTTAGCACTGAAATTTTTAATATTTATTAATATTTTGATAGATTATTTACGTACATAAAAAATGGACACATATATTTAAATGCAAGTATGATGCACATACACACACTGGGACAAGATAAATTATAATAATATTTTATTGCGAGCTACGTTATTCAAAATCTTGGTTTGAATGCAACACAATAGCTCAAGTATTGTATAGCAAACTACATCCTCATACATTTACATAGATGTACAGTCAACCGGGGTCAAATTGAAAGGTTTTAGACACATTTTGTGTTATAACTTTAAAAATAATTTTTTGACAGAAACAAAAAAAATATATTAGGACAAAGGTCTGTTAGTACTACATAAAAAAGCTGAAATTTGAAATTTAGGCCAAACTCCCTAATTAAAAAAAAATAAAAACAGACCTTTCAATTTCGCCCCGGCAACGGGGTCAAATTGAAAGGTTTCACGGTACAAATAGTTGTAGCCACCTAATTGTACATTTCAACTTTAAAACTTTTATATTATAAGCTAAAACTGTTTTTAAGTAATGTGTCTTCCTCCCTCCCCCCACCCATACCACCTATCCCACCCCCCTTCCACCCCCAATCCCCCCAGAAAAAGTTTTTTATTATTATTCAAATCTATATTTATTAAATTTCCAAATTTACATGATGATAACATTTAAATCAATAAAATTCATTACAAAATGAACAAAATGTATGTCTCATGTCAAACATATAAAATAATTTCAGATTTAATAATGACACATACTTACAATACTGTACCTTAAAGGCATAGCAAACATGAAACAACATGCTAAACACAAAATGGGATCTACAAAGCTGATGATAATTTTTACCAGAATGTAAATGTGGCCTCACAAAAAAAGCTTCAAAAAAATTTAAATTATGCAACATTCCTGAATATGACATCATAAACAGGCAAAAACTGGTATCAAAATGTTGTGCGGGTTGCATAAATCAAAATTTTCTGATTACTGCTACGGTGCTACAGTTGGGGGTTTTGAGACCAACTACCTTATTTATGCGAGCCCCATCAAGTTTTTTGTGATGTAAATGCATGTTTGCATGTGGCCTATGCCTTTAAATTGTAATATAATATTTAAAAAATAATAATAGGAGGCATTCATATATTTACAATTCCTTAATATTGTCTTCTAGAATTGGTAGTGCAATCTACTTTTTGTTTTCACAAGGGTAGGGTGAGGTAAAACAGCCACAATCTCACTATGGGTTATGACTTATGACTGATATATCCCTTGCTTTAGGTTCAAAAACAGTCTTGCTTCCATTAAGGGATTGAAATCCCATGACTTGGAGACCATCAGAGGTTCCAGTTTCTACCACACACACGTAACGGAACCAAACTGGGTGTCGGCCACTTCCACCTTGGAAGCGGGCCAAGAGGTAGCTACCAGGGGGGATCAGTCTAATTGGTGGGATGTCAGCAGCTTCTTCCTCCTCTTCTCCTGCTCCCTCATCATCATCGTTGTCATCATCATCACCTCCCTCAGAGTTACTGCTGTCGGAGCTGCTGACACCTATACAAGTTGAAACATTAATTCCAGTACATACATAAAAGAGCAAGTTATATCATACCTGTGACCCCATTGCTGCTCTCACTCTCAGGATCCTGTGTGGCAGCCACACTCTTGCCAGGCACAATGTTCAGGCGACTCCTGCGCTTCTTCTGGGGTGGTGGCTTGCCAAAACCTCTTTGCTCCTTGCAGAAACTGATGAGAGCTTGATTGGTCTCTGATTGAAATTGTTAGGATCATCTTGTTGACCAGGGAGATGCTCCAGTAGCTCACTTAAGTTGTATGGTACAATCTCCTGTAGCTCTAAATGCAATGCACTGAGGATATTGGCTTTGATCTTGTCGCCTGTGTTCATTTTTTTGTTCTTTTTTCTTTCTTTCTTTTTTTTTTTTTTTTTTTTTTTTTTTTTGTTTGTTTGTTTGTTTTCTTTTCTTTTCTTTTCTTTTCTTTTCTTTTCTTTTCTTTTTTTTTTTTGCTTGCTTGCCATATTGTGTTATCGTGCCACACCAATCCCAGTCCCAGTCAAGACATTGTCTTATCGACAAGTAAGGACTTTCCAAATTAATGGAAAAGCACACACGGGCCAGCCACGGCCTAAGTACAAAGCCCCGCATTCGCCATGACAGCATAGAGAAACCGTGGAAACATCTAGGCAGGCTGGTCGGTGCAATCACATCAATCATGCACCTCCCGAATGCTGTGCGTTGTCATGGAATGCATGTAAACATGCATCGTGCAATGCATTGTGCTCTCACACTTCAAGTACGGACCCAGCAGTGGCTCGAACCTATACTCGGTGAGGAGTACACAGTTACAAGTCAGCTACCTTCAACACTTGGCCATACCAACTCGGTATGCATTCTAAAGTCAAGTAAATTCAATGGGTATCCCCAATCCGAAGCAATGAGGATACAGTCAAGTAAGACAGTTTCCTCCGTCTCCGTGAGAGCAGTCTGTCCTCCGTTCTTCTTGGTGTGCTTGCCAGTTAACTTATTGTGCAATATCCCTAAAGGTATTCTGTACAATTTGGATGCATTGGCAAGAGATAATTGACCAGACTGTACATTTTCCTTTGCCTGGTTGAGAAATAGTTCAGTGTAGTTTTTATAGGATCGCTTGCCTGGTTCTTTCTTACGTTGCCGGGGCATTTTGTATACCACATGGACCTGAAATATATGCAAATCAATATCTCAGATCAATATCAAGTATCTTAAATAAATTATTTAACAGATTTTGTAAAATAAAAATGAATATTTTATGATTTTCGAGAAAACGGCAATCTGTATGTTAACAATACAACCTTTCAATTTGACCCCGGAGAGCCTTTCAATTTGACCCCGGAGGAACTTAACACTCCTAAAATTTTAACTAATGAACCCATTAACAAAAAAATTGGTGTGAGTGTTCACAAGAACATTTGTGGCAAGTTACATACTGTAAGAATATTGAAAATAGTTTTACTTACCCTGTGGAGTCCTTATTTCTGGAGCTTCATTTTTTGCACAAAAATTCTTTATTCTCTAAAAAAATTATTTCTCACCAAAAACACATGCTATTGTGTCTAAAAATAAATTAAAATGAAAGATGAATACCTACATCATCTATTAATATAATTTTTTGTCACGAAAACCGCCAAGAAATTTTAAAATACAACTTTAAATGTTCACTTTGCTACCTTTCAATTTCGCCCCGGCCTTTCAATTTGACCCCGGTTGACTGTATATATGTTATAGTACCAGGAAATATTTCAAAAGTATGTATGTAATATATGAAGGGAAAAAAACAAAACATGATGCGTCATTTTTACACACTCCTAGTATGGCTTTAAACATATTGGTATGATGATGATGTACATGCAATATATGTAATACAGTACTCCGTGATTTAAAATATTAATGCCTCTAATGGTGATATGCAATGCATTCATATGTACGGAGACTTAAATTAATATAATGTTCCCCATAAATATCTATGTAGAATTGCCATAAGATAACAGAGTAAAAATTTGTATCATATGTTACGTCGTATATATTATGTATTTTGTTTTTTGTTAGTTAATTTTAGCAATTTAATGCTATTTTATTAACACTGATTTTATTTTGATGTTACACTTCACTTTCAATCATAGGGTATATAGCTTATAATTAATGTAGGTTTATTATCTTATTTTTTTAAAATATCACTGCTTTTAAGTTTATTGAATACTTGTTTTTTGAAGTTTTTAACGTTTAGTTCTTTGTCAACTTGATTGAGTTTGTTATATAATTTTATGCCATTAACAAATATGGACTTTTGGCTTGATTTGTTGGATTGAGAAAACATATGGAATTCTTTTGCTTGTCTAGTATCATGTTCATGGATTTCATCATTTTTTGTATAGTAGTTACTAAAGATGTCATCTTTCATTGAAGTGATTTTATGAATGAAACACAGTACTTTAAATTCAATTTTTTGTTTGACACTTAACCAGTTTAATTTATTAAGCATATCATTTTTCTTAGTATACCAATCACATTTGAGAATAATTCTCATAGATTTATTTTGTTATTTCTCTAGTTTATCATTATCTCTGACATTTGCATCCAGAAATATCGATGAACAATTAATATTCATAGTGAGGAGCTATTATTGTGTTAAAAATTATTTCTTTTGTCCATTTTGTTAAGTATTTGCTAATTCTTCCTAAGTAGTTTGTTTTTTCAGAATTTTTTTTTGCTTTATACAATATAATTATGTTCAGTAAAGGTTAATAGGTAATCAAGATATTTTACTGATTCACTGAATTCCAATTCAGTGCAATCCAAAATCACCTTGCGATTATTATTTGCCAAGATATTATCTCTTTTTGTTTTTGAATTTACAATAAGCATTGCCATTGACTTTGATGTATTAAGTTTAAGTTTATTATTACAAAACCATTTAGATATGATAGATAGATCATTATTAAGTTTAGTGAGAGTTTCCGTAAAGTCATCTCCCTCAATACATACTAGCGTGCCATCTGCAAAAAGATTCACATCCACATGTATGTATTACATTAGAAGCTAGGTCATTCATGTAAATGATAGAGAGCAGGGGCCCTAATACAGACCCCCGAGGAACCCTAATTTCACATGGAATCTCCTTTGATTTATTTCCATTTACTTGGACTATTTGGGTTCTTCCAGATAAATAATCGTTAATCCAGTTTAATACGGTACCGGTTACCCTATAGCATTGAAGTTTTTTTAATAACATTTCTCTATATGTATATTATTATATGTACTTAATTATGTATCACCCACAATAAAAAAAAAGTGTTTTTCCGCAAATTGTAAGCATGATAAGCGAAAACCGTTTAATTAATGTTGTGGAAGAATCCAAGATCACGTCGATTAAACAGAAATAATTACACTTCGTTAAATAAAAATGTGGAGAGTACTTCGAACTTACAAATGAATTTTTGCTTAGCAGAAGAGCAAACTAAGTATAATAAATATACATAAAAATATTATTCTCAACGATTTCAATGTCAACATATCCGGCGAAAAAACCAAAGGGGCGGGCATGTGCTCACAATTAAGTATATATTTTCGAGAAACGATTCAATTTTTAGACAAGTAAAATCTTTAATATGTAAAAACAATTATCATTTTACCTTTTTGACTTAGCAGGTTTATCAGCAGCATTATCAAAGCCTGCAGAAACATTGTTTTCTTTTGCTTCTGTAGCTTGCTGGTCAGAAGAATCCTCCATTTTTCTGCCGTCTGCTAAATGTTCAAATGACGAACGGTTTTATAATTTGAGCGGTAAAATAATTATAACTTTCAAATTAGCGTTTGCAGGTTTTCGAGGGCTTTGCCAGGGTTTTGCAGCTTGCAGCGTTCAAGCAAAAAAACAACAACGTTGTTTTCAAATCAAAAGATCTCGTAAACCAAAAATAATTTTTTGAGAATCAATAAATTAAATAACCAAATTGTTATATGTCGTTGTAGACTAGCTATAAAATGAGAAGAAAAGGCGAGCTCATTTATTAAATCTCTCTCTCACTATAAACAGTTTTGCGCGTTTCTGTTTTCTGGTTCTTTTTTATCATTATACTTTATTTATTATTTACTAAATATTTCCAAATGTTTAGCACTTTTATAAGAATAGATTATTATTTCATATATATGTATATATATATATATATATATATATATATATATATATATCAGTGGCGTTCGGTGCCTATTTTTAGAATTCAAATGATTATAGCGCCGAATTTTAACGATCGATTTTTTAGAAATTTTGGAATTTTGTAGTCAGAAAGTCAAAATTATGAACACTATTTTTTATTTTTTTGTAATTGGAAGTTAAAGGTCCCAAAGGGCCCCTTAAATAGAAAAATTGAGGTAATTTTTTACTCTTCTGATCAGAAAGGACACTGAAAATTAAAAAATCGAATAAGAACTAAATTTCAGGATAAAAGAGTTTTGATTAAAGCGCAAAACCGCAAAATTGGTCTTGATTTGTTATGTGGGTCTAATTAGGGACACTTCGAAGTCAAAATATTTTTAAATTGAAACAAAAATTAAAAAATCAGCTAGAAAAACGAAAACTATAAATTTTGTATTTTTTGGGGTGTCAATTTCAAAAATCACATTTTGGGCTTCCCAATTCTCCCCAAAAGGGCCCAAAGGGGCCCTATTTTTTTCAAAAAGCAAGATATCAAAAATCTAACTGCAGAAATCGATTTGTAATGGCCAAAAACATAGGAATCAATATATTACACACCAAAATCGGCAAAACTCTTAAAAAAATATTTTTGGGGCCTTCCTCAGGTCATGCACATTGCATGACCTGAGGAGGGCCCCAAAAATAAAAAATTGAGAGTTTTGCCGATTTTGGTGTGTAATATATTGATTCCTATGTTTTTGGCCATTACAAATCGATTTCTGCAGTTAGATTTTTTATATCTTGCTTTTTGAAAAAAATAGGGCCCCTTTGGGCCCTTTTGGGGAGAATTGGGAAGCCCAAAATGTGATTTTTGAAATTGACACCCCAAAAAATACAAAATTTATAGTTTTCGTTTTTCTAGCTGAATTTGTAATTTTTGTTTCAATTTAAAAATATTTTGACTTTGAAGTGTCCCTAATTAGACCCACATAACAAATCAAGACCAATTTTGGGGTTTTGCGCTTTAATCAAAACTCTTTTATCCTGAAATTTAGTTATATTTAGATTTTTTAATTTTCAGTGTCCTTTCTGATCAGAAGAGTAAAAAATTAACTCAATTTTTCTGTTTAAGGGGCCCTTTGGGACCTTTAACTTCAAAATAAAAAAAAATAAAAAATAGTGTTCATAATTTTGACTTTCTGACTACAAAATTCCAAAATTTCTAAAAAATCTATCGATAAAATTCGGCGCTATAATCATTTGAATTCTAAAAATAGGCACCGAACGCCACTGATATATATATATATATATATATATATATATATATATATATATATATATATATATATATATATATATATATATATATATATATATATAATATATATTATATAATATAAATATATATAATATAATATATAATATAATATATTATATATTTTATTACGTAACTTTAAATGCGATCAATAAAAATGACAAAAGTAATTTTGCATAAAAAGGATAAGACCAAAAAGATTTAGGGGGTTCTTTATTTACTACATACTATTCTAAATAAGAGAACAGCGTCGCTGAATCGTGTTAGATTATGCAAATTTCTAATTTTTGAGTATTTATTTTATTAATTTTTGAAAGTAGCGAACTGTAAAAACGTCACAGTTGTTAACTTTTCCCTAAGCCCACATTCATTTCATTTCGATTTCATTTTTATCGAGTTTAAAAATATTAATTAAGAATACTAATGAACTCAGAAATTAGAAATTTTTGCGTATCAATCGATTCAAGATAATGTCCTATCTTGCCTCTTTTAGATATAATATGAAATAAAAATAAGCCACGGTTCCATCTTTTTCACCCCTCATTTTGCGCACCAAATAATTAAGATAATTGTATATGATAATTGGCAATTAAAAATATATATCTATTAACTATATAATTTAGCACATATTTTGCTCTTTTCTTTTTTTTTTTTTTTTTTTTAGACACTCTACTGATTGGTTCCGGAAAATTTTAAACGATGGATAAAATAGAGGCATAATTTAACATATTATAGTATAGTAATATACCCTGTATTATATTTGATGGATATGGCCGGGTGTATGTGTGTGTATGTATGTATATATATATATATATATATATATATATATATATATATATATATATATATATATATATAAAGTTAAGTTATACTCATGTACGCGCTTTATAGTGAGTCAATTTAAATTGATCGTTTGAGTGAAAGGGTCGCTATATGAGTGAAGCACCGATATAGGAGTTTGCGCGTGAGGTTCTCCATTCCCATTCCGAGAGCGTAGAGAAGGGCGAGCAGTCGAGTGAAGACGAAATTGAGCGAACTGGCGGGCAGAATATATAGGGGGAAAAAAAAAAAAAAAAAAGTCACCAGTTTGTTCTTTGCTTCTGGTGGCTGGGTGCTCGATTACCTCAACGAGAGTGTGTGCACCTGTACCTCGCTCGGTGCTTACACCACGGCTGCCGCACCACCATGGCAGAGCCGACCAAAGCACCAGCAAATGAAACCACTTACATTCTGCAAGGCCAGCAGCAGAAAATACAGCATGTTCTTGATCAACAGGTATCCCATTTTAATTTTTATAGTCTTCTTTTTATTATAAGAAAATGACATCCCCTTCAATAAACTATTATGTGCACGAGCAAAATAATTTAATATATCTATTTAGTAGAGTCTCTAATTAATTCTATTTGGTTATTATATATTTATATAATTATATAGAAGAAAAAACTCATACCAATATATCTTTAAAAATAATTTTAAGGCTAAACATTTTCTTATGTTGCCTTTTTTCCATAAAGCATTATCGAGTCATATAATTAATCATATAGATTAGATATGTAATGGGAACTTTTTTTGATAGACTTATGTAAACTTAATGTAATCTATTGCTTAAACTGGGGAAACTTCCACTCATGCCAATTTAAAGGAAATGGAAGCTATAATAAATGATGATAAGCACAATTCCTTCTCACTCATCCAGCGTCTTTATGTTATATTATATAAATGTTATCTAATGAGGTATTATGTATTTTTACTCTATGATAATAATATAACTTTAAATGATTTTTTATTCTAAAAATAATTATTACATAATTGTTAAAAAATAAATAATATAAAAAAATATCTACTGGATTTTATGTTCCGAACCAACTCGCAGTGTTAAATTTGTGTTTAAATTCTCAAGGAGACCTTATAAAAATTTTCTGCACAGAAATATATTTAGTTTCTATTCGTAGCAACCGTTTGCCTCCCCTATATGTAATATGACACCATGATCAGTCAAACAATCATAACATAGAGAAAAAAAATATGACGAAAAATAATAAAGAAATGCCACGAGAATTTTTTAAATTTTATTAAACTATATATAATAAAGTATACTGTATTATGCTTGTTGTAAATATACTTAAACTGGAATATTAGCAATAATTTAATGTACGTAGATTAAGAAATAATTATATATATTATAATAAATATGCATGGATATTATTTAATAAAATAAAATAATAAAACCAATAAAAAAAAAGTAATAAATGCTATATATACTTATTTTCTACATCAATAATTTTGATGGTGTTTAAAATTTATAAATAAATAATTTGGTCTATATTTACAAAGATTATAATTATCTTCTGAATATAAATATTTGTTGAAAGAATATCACTTATATTTTATCTTCCCTGCTTACTAACCTGTTTGCTTTAAGAGATGTTAAACCATATAATATACTGTAAAACCTGTATAACAAAATGTATATTTATTATGCCGGAATATTTCTTATTATAAAGTCTCACTATAGCGCTATAGCTTTATATTCCTCGTTATATATGAAAATGATTTTTAATGTACAAAGAAAAATATTTCATTATTTAGGAAATTAATCACCCATTATAAGTAAGAAATGGAGTGGCATCATATTGAAGCGGAGGCAACGGTATAATATTGCTAACATTCCACACACTCGCCTACACGATCGATCAAAAGCTGTTAGCAGCAGCTCCTTTTCTTTCTTGCATCATCACGGCTTAAAAAGCGAACATCATTGCAAAGTGCTCTCTTTATATGTCATTTGCAATCTATAATCTTGATAAATATCTTTTAATCAAAAGTAATTTTATGTAAATCTCTTTTTATTAAGATTTTTTTTTTCAGCATAGATTATTGCAAACTATATGTATATATACCTGAATGTACATCATGAATTTTAAATTTTACAGTTATATAATATAGTATACATACACGCGCATATATTAGTGTACTATTTATACTATATATTTATGTAAAACTCTGCCTATAACTTGATCTTTTACTTAAATCAAATCAGAATAATTTAGCTTTTTTGAAATCATAATCATGTATATAATTCTTTTTTCATTCAAAAAGTGACAATATATAGTTAGTTTATAAACAAAACAATTCAATAATGGTATATATATATATATATATATATATATATATATATATATATATATATATATATATATATATATATATATATATATATATATATATATATATATATACTTTTAATAAAACTAAATATAAATTTAAAAAAATTGTTTGGCATTAATATTAATTTATAATAATTATAATATAATGTAGTTTACATTTGCTATATATTCTATTCTATATATTATATAGGTAATATATTGAAAAAGCTTATTATATAATGGGTATCCGGGGTATCCCGGCTCATCACGTGCAAGACTTTACGTGAAAAGAATACTACGATGGAATAAAAAATATTTTATTTTATACACGTATTGTATCGTCAGATTGACAAAAATAGCATAATGAACAGAAAATACACAGAAACAATATAGCTTTGGTTCAGTTAATCTCTTCATGAATTTCTTGCTTTTCGAATGAATGAATGAATGAATGAATGAATGAATGAATGAATGAATGAATGAATGAATGAATGAATGAATGAATGAATGAATGAATGAATGAATGAATGAATGAATGAATGAATGAATGAATGAATGAATGAATGAATGAATGAATGAATGAATGAATGAATGAATGAATGAATGAATGAATGAATGAATGAATGAATGAATGAATGAATGAATGAATGAATGAATGAATGAATGAATGAATGAATGAATGAATGAATGAATGAATGAATGAATGAATGAATGAATGAATGAATGAATGAATGAATGAATGAATGAATGAATGAATGAATGAATGAATGAATGAATGAATGAATGAATGAATGAATGAATGAATGAATGAATGAATGAATGAATGAATGAATGAATTCCCGTCAATTTTATTTTAAATTATTAGAGGAAAGGTCCACAAAAAATATTATGTATTTATTTGTTTAAATTTAAGAATAATAACTGCATATTAGTGTATACTTATTAAAATTATTATTACTATTTCCAACGAAACTATCATGCAAAATGTGAAACCTATGTGTACATCATATTTATTAAAGTTTGTAAACTTTTTTACCAAATTTCTATAAAATGATTTATTATGTTGTATGTATAACCATACCACAGTATACGTATTAAATTGAATACAAATAACAATAGTTGTGTTGATATAAGAATATAGCCGAACAAATGAATTATAGATTCTGGTTGATATATTTACTTCACGTACGTTACGATACTGTAGCATATGTTTTATAGTTTTTATTGTTTGTTCTATGTGTTCAGCAGGCAAGTCCAGTGGGATCTGAGGGCTCTGCATCTGATATGCGGCAACTGATAGAGGTAAGTTAATCAAAGTTTTACTAAACATTTGATTTTATTTCAAGAATGTATCAAATTAATACAGGCATATTTGGTCGACGCACAGTTTCAAATTTTATAATAGAAACCTTAGTCTGCATCATCAATATCATCATAATTTTACTCCTTTTTCTGCATATAGTATTGACGTGTGTCATAATTATATACATATTTTTATTGACTTTTATCAATATGAATGGATAAATAATGTTCATCCAATGGGCGGGTATTAGAGTCTTATGCTAGAGAATCTAGTGAGTCGTGTAAATTTTTTTCTCTTTTTGTCTTTATATAAATTAATTTAAAAAAAATCTTCGTAAATAAAAAAAAAATAAAAAAATAAAAAAAAACGGCACAGCAGTACACGCGCAAGAGGCTATGGCGACTAAATGCATAGGATTTTATCAAGTAAATCTCGTAGATATTTTAGACATGTATACATGTACATTTGATAATTTTTAAATTGATATTTTCATTAAAGAAATTTGATAGTTATATTCAAATATTCAATATTCAAATATTTGCCCTGACTATGCGCCCAAATATGTATATAATATTTTTATGTAAAATTATAAAATGATTATATTTATTATTATATTTAGATAATTTATTGTAAAGAAAACATGCAAATATTTTTAGCATTGCTTGAAGAATGGACGGCATATAAATGCTTATATTCATAAATTTACATTTTGTATACCCTATTGGAAAGAGACGCAATTAATTGAAATAAAAATATTGTGCTACAGAAGATAGGTTCTTACTTGGCTAGGAGGCTTGGTTCTGGAAATCAGGGAAAAAAATTCTGAGGATTAAAATTAAAAATCAATACTGAATAATTCTAAACAAAGTAATAACAATAAAATAATAATAATTAACGCGTACATTGCAGAATTGTAATTTTGTTGAATCGACACAGAAACAGAAACTTTTAATGACTTAATTGACTATATTGGGTAAAATACTTAAAATTACAAAAATTGCGTTTTCTTTTATCTTACTATGCAAGTAAAAATTTAGACGAAAATCGTGAAAAACTTAGCATTACTTTATAAAAATAAGATTAAAATATATTTTGATTTATTTTATTATTATTATTATTATTATTTTTTTTAAGTATTGATATAATATCTTTTTTACTTAATTAATGTAGTATAAATATTTGGACAAACATATATTTATAATTTTTCATTTATGGTTAATTAAAATTGCAATTGCAAAAAATACCAATTAAATTTTTAATTTTATAATACTTTTTTTTTATTAAAATCGTTATTTAAAAAAACGATTGTAAATTAAATTGAAACTACAATCAAATTTTGGGAAAACAGTTTAGATTTTAGAAAATATTGACTGTCCATTTTCCAGTTTTTATTTCCATTTCAAGTAAAATTTTTATTATTGTTAATCAATTTAAATTTACATAGTAAATAAATTTTAGCTTGATAAAAATTGTGGAGATGAATCGATGCAACTGAACCTTTACTAAGAGTTGAAGAACAAAATACAAAATATACTTCTTCGTTAGATTATTGATCTTGGTCGTTGCACATATACGTAAAATACCAACACGTGCAGCAATATCTCATATATCTCACCATCTCTTCATGCTTCTCTCGTAATTAAAGTACATATTATCTAGCATGATGGTATTTTTTTAATGAACACGGAATTATTATATTATTTTAGATCAGATGTAGAAACTTACACATTTTCTTCGTTAACATGACGGCAAAACATGTATGGCAATTGCAGAGTACACAAAACGTCGCAAGCTATATTATTATTCTTTTTTTTTTTTTTTTTTTTCCTTCTTTTTCTTCTTTAAATATTTTATTTTTATTATAATCTTTGTATTTCAAATTCCCCAGGATGGCACGGATAACAAGCAGTATAAAAACAGTCTCCCACTTGCCAGCTTTAATTACATCAACTCTATTATAGGCAGTGGAGTAATTGGTAAGTACCATAGCTATCAGCATAGGTACGATCAATAATTCATTTAATTACTTATTGGATATAATTCATTAAAAATTTAATAAATTTTAATTGTCTCGTAACGTATATGGTATGTCAGCATGATTTCAATTTCATGTCTTTCTTTCATTACATACACATATTGTAATGATATCAGTCTTTTAATTTTTAATTAAGGGGTCGTTGTAAAAATTAATAACTTTCATAATTTTGAAAGAATGATTAAAATTTTCATCTAAATTAAAAAAAAAAAAAGAACGAAAGAAAATTATATGTTTAAAGGAATAATTATTTATGATAATTTAATTGAAACATTTACATATTAGTTTTTCTAAAATTCTTACGTGCAATTAAATAACATGTTAATGTTTCCAACGAAATACGTACGTGGTTGGGTTGCGTGAGTTAAACTATTCCGTATATTGTTATCTTAACACGCATCACATGATATCATTATACGAGCCTAATTTGGTGGATATGAGATTATTAAAACATATTGTCATATTAGGTTAATTGAACTACATAGGTTAGATGCAAATTAAATAATTATAAAAATAAATATAAATGAAGCATACGAAAAAGATGTGCATGAACTGCACATTCATTTTTAATTTAATTTCACGGCTATATTGGATGTTATTTATCTTCGATGTTATTGATTTTTCAACTAACTTAAGGTAGAGACTCTGTCATGTAAAATTTTACTCTATTGCCTTCCGAATAACGGCTAATAACAATAAAATTTTCTATGACAATGTATACATAAGAATGTACTCATTTGAATGGCCATATTTTGCAGGCATGCCATACGCATTTCGGCAAGCAGGATTTGGTTTGGGATTGGTGCTGCTGTTTGTGGTTGCGGTGATCACAGACTACTCATTAGTGCTGATGGTGCGAGCTGCACATATTAGTGGAACGTTTTCATATCAAGGAGTGATGCGTTCAGCATTTGGTCAGCCAGGATTTGTTTTGCTCTCTTTACTGCAATTTTTCTATCCATATATAGGTAAGTTTAAAAAAAATAGTTTTATTTTTGAAGCAATTCACTAAATAAAAATTATGATAAGAATTTATTGCAAAAAAAAAATCAATCAATCAATCAATTATAAGGCAAGGCAAAAAAGAAAAATATATAATGAAATGTTATTACTTGAGATTTTGTCAAAAATAATGTAAAATATAAAAAATATTTAATAAATAAAAATAAAATAAAAAGGTTTTATTCATTATAAACAGTTGCTAAAAATTGCAAAGATACGCATGAATGATTTCAGCGATGGTGAGTTACAACATCGTTGTGGGTGACACGCTGACGAAGGTGCTAGTGCGTGTGTCTGGCATAGAAGAAGACTCAGCTCTGGCACATCGAGAACTCGTCACTCTCGTAGCCACGCTGATTGTGACGTTGCCTTTGTGTCTGCAACGTGACGTCACTCGTCTCGCTCGAGTTTCCTTTCTCTCTCTCGTATTTGTCGCACTCATTCTCGTTGCCATTATTGTGAGAGCACCATTCATGGAACCCCAAGTGTAAGAACAGAGTAAATTTAATATAAAATATAATTTATATTAGCATCGTCTGAATTTTAAACTGCATTATAAATTAACGTTCATTTCTCTCGCGCTCTATTTTCAGTCCTGAAGTGGAGAACTCTTGGAAATTTGCAGACACTGACGTTGTTCCTGCTATAGGCATCATGGCATTTGCATTTATGTGTCATCATAACACATTTCTCATATACGGCTCAATGGCAGAAGCTAGCCAGCACCGCTGGGATGTAGTCACGCACATTTCAGTCGGAACCTCAGCAATAGTAGCACTTATATTTGGAGTCGTAGGTTACGCAACATTTACGGAATGGTCACAAGGTAAGTTTTGTGTGGTTTATTATTACGAACGACTTTTAAAAAATTTGAGTCCATAATTTTATTTTAATTCTAATTATTAGTTATTTATTTTTCAATACTTGTAATTTTTATTGTTTCTATTAAAACAATATTTGTTTATATATTTATTAATTTATTTGCAATTGTTTCGTTTATTTGTTTAGAAAATGTATGTCTATTGTAGTCAATAATTTATGCTAAATTACTATCATCCTGTAGACTATGCAACAAGTGTGTCCGATATGTTGTGCGGGTTGCCTATTTAAACTTCTTGCAGGCGCTCAATTGAATATGTAATTTATGTAATGTGTTTTATTGCAATAAAGCCTATTTTGAATTGAATTGAATTGAATTGAATTTTTTTTTCTTTTAAAGGAGATTTGCTGGAAAATTATTGCTGGAGTGATGACATCATGAACGCGAGTCGTGTTCTCTTCAGTGCAACCATTCTCCTCACCTACCCTATTGAATGCTTCGTTGCACGTGAAGTGATGCGCAACACGCTGCTAGCTGGACGAGATGAAACGCGTGTCCAGCATCTCGTACTTACGCTTATTCTCGTAGCATCAACTTTATTGCTGTCCATGACTACGGACTGTCTTGGCATTGTACTCGAGCTTAATGTGAGTTCAAAAATAATTTTTGATTTAAAAACGTTTATTGATATAGAGACATAGACGAGGATATTTAATATGGTCACTTGAGTCACTTTTCTATAAAATTTTGCACAATAATCAGTGAAAACACGTTTTTAGGGCTGAATATATTCAAAAGTATAATTACAGTTTTTTTTATTATAATCAGTAATAATATATTATAATCTTTTTTTTTTTTTTTTTTCAAGCAGTATAATACTGTAATGTTATCATTTTCTTGAATTTTTATTGATCTATTTCATTCAGTAATTTAATTTAAAAAAAATTGATTTACAGGGAATTTTGGCTGCTGTTCCTTTGGCCTACTTATTACCTGCACTCAGCTACTGTCGTCTTGAAGAAGGATCTGTTTTTTCTCGCCGCAAATTTCCAGCACTTGTAACAGCGCTATTTGGTGCCACAGTTGCTATCATGGGTACTGTGATGTTGATACTTCACTTTGATACAGCCAGTGAGTGCAGTCACGGAGCAATCATGCCGTACTGCAAAATAACACCAATTATTCCTATAAATGTTACACATTAATAAATTTCAGTATTTTTTACATTTCTTACGGTATTGTTCATAATTGTTACTGTATGTATACTGATTTATGCATGATAATTCAATAGTTATTTTTAATAATGCATTTGAAAGATCAAAGCACTTAAATATTATTTAATTACTAATATTTTCATTTATTTTTTAACCTGAATATTTTAAAGGGACTTTTCTAGAGGTTAATGTGTTTTACTGCGTATTAGGAAATTTTTTAACAGGAAATATTTAGGTTAAATGTTTTTCGTTTTCTAGCGATTTAGATACAAATTTAAAGGAGAAAAGGGGATTTGTAAAAAAAAAAATAATAATAAATACTAATAGATAAAAGAATAACTACATGCTTTGAACCAAATGCTCTAAGGACCAAACGCTGCATGATTAAGTATGTAAGTAATTTGAGTTAGCCTGAAGATCAAGGTCCCATAATATTGTTATTAATTTATAAATGACAATTAAAAGAGGAATTTTTTTTAGCCTTTTGGCTGACCCAAATATACATATTATATAAATACATATAATATATATATATATATATATATATATATATATATATATATATATAATATAATATGTGTGTGTGTGTTTGTGTTATTTTACTCGTTTGATGTATAGTTTTTATATTGAATTTTAATTTTTGGAAAGGCTTGGAAAAAATTTGATCTGTTCTGATAAAAATTCTGTACTGTATTGAATACATGTAAATACAGCTATAGATAGACGCGGTGAATTGTATAAGGATTTTTGTTAAACATGCATATTGCTGTAATGAAATAAAAGAGAATCTGGGTAATATTAAAAAAGGAACTATTTAAAGTACCAGAGGAAATTTTGGGATAACCACGTACTTGTATTAAAAAAAATAAATAAATAAATAAAAAGTACCGTTCTGCAGCCATCCAAAATTTTCTTATTTTTTGAATAATTCTTTTAAAAGGTAACTGTAGTTACATAACACTATATGATTGATTTTCCCTACAAAATATACTCTATATTTAACAACCAAATATTATTGAAGAAGAAGAAGAAGAAGAAATTTAATAAGCATCATATTGAAATATCCAAATAGCTATAACCTGTATATTGAAATTTGATCTCAACGTCAAAAAAACTGCGTGTACACAAATAATATATTACAATTAAAGATATCACAAAAAAAATATGTTACACTAATGAGCTATATAGACATATAAAGAATTCAAATATATTATAGGTATAAACAAATACCAAACTCTATATTTTAAAAACAAAAAAATACTCAAAATATTTTCATGCACCTCATAATATATCTCATGCACTGCAATATATTTACTATATTATATGTCTTGCGATAGTAAGTCTTTAAACTTAAGCATTTCAATGCGCAATTTATTGCAATAGCATTATATCTATAATAAATGTTAAAGTGTAATAATTAATGAAGCCGAAGCCTATATTCTGTGTAAAAGCGTAATTACTGTATAATTTACTTTGACATATTTTTGTGCTGATATAATTTTATGAACTGCGTATTATATGCATATTAAAACACATTGCAGTTTATAACATAAAATTAAATTAACATAAAAAATATAATTAATTCAAATTGTGAACTACATTTCAGCCTAAATATAATACATGTTGATCAAGGTTTAAACATACCGTATAAACCTTCCATATTGATGTTCTAATGATTCCCTCCCATTTATTGTTCTTTATAATACTATGTATAGTTATGTAATATTATTTTTGTGAGGAAGGCGCCAAGTATAAAAAAAAATAACAATAAAATATTTAATGAATTGTTGTGTATAAAAGTTCGTTTTATTTAGCGAAACTAATTACCTAAGACAAGCAATAACAAATATTAATTTTGAAAATCTACTTACAATAAATTAATTTATTAACATGAAAAAAATATAGTAACAAGAAAAATTAGCTTCAAATAATTTTAATAAATACATATTTTTAAAATGAGTTTATTTGCGTAAGTTTGTACTGTAGCTCATAATTTTATAAACAGTTTTTAAAATACATAAAAAAAGTCTCAAGTTAATAATTTCTTAATTACATTTTCTTTATAGTATTATTCATATAATTTTGTTATAAATATATAAAGTGTTTCGTAAGAAAGAAGTGACGTTTACGCGTTAAAATTTCTTAAAAAGTAATGCGTTACAGGATAACACTATACTTTCAACGAAATATTACGACGTAACATACTGTATATTACTTTTGTGTAAAAAGTAACGACATTACGCAACTTCGTTTGGTGCCTTTACTGACTAAGTTCGGATATCTGAGACTTTTAATAATTATATAAGCTCTAAAAATATATTTGGTGTGTGTTATGTACGGGCTAAACTATCACGCAGCTTCGATACATGACGAAGTTTACATTTGCTATCGTTCCAATTAAAGTTATCGGTTGTCGCCATCAATACACGATACTCTCACGATAGCTAAATCCCCCTGGAAGTCATTTAGACAAATGTAACGCCTGGGTGACTTTGTTTATCTCAGTCACTTCCCAGCAACCAGAGCTAATCCCTAATCTAAAACCTCATGATTCCTAAGCTAAACCTGCCATGGGTGAGATGATCCCTGATCAGTCGTATATCTGAGCGCGGAATGCACCTCTGTATAATACTTGCTGTGCGATCTGGCTAAATCCCAATGACCACGTTCGCGATGGATTTTGTTAAAAATTATCAGCAAAGTGGTCACTTACTTTGGCCACTGCGCGCAAATTCAGCAAACATTGCCAATATTATATAAATTGGCAATAACAATACAATTACAAATGATAGTCAACACAATAACACAAAATTCACAACATACATAATTTAATGTAAATAATAATAATAAAAAGAATAAACAAAATCACAAATATTTGATATAAAATATCAGAGTTGGTCCTGTAAAAATTCACTCGCAGAACAATATTGTTTATTTAATAAAAAGTCTTAAAGTTTTTTATTCTTTTTTTTTTCTTTATAATTTGGCTGTAATTAAGGCTGTTATGTTTTCTTAATTCCAAGGGTAGACTGGTCATGAATTTTTAAACTGCCTCAAAAGGATCCCTATTACAAATTTCATGGTCAATATAAAGTAGTAAAGAACTAGATATTTCATTTATATATATATATATTAATATTATATATACATATCGTTGATCGTATGTAAACGTAATTGATTGTTGAGTCATGGAAAGTAAATTTTTCACCCCCTTTTACATGGGTAGTTTTCAACTGTTTTTGCTATATTTAATAATCATATTATTAACAATATTACAACATACTACCCCACTCAATATAATATTATTTTTGTAATCAATATTTACCAAATGGTATTTTGATCAATAAGAAAGATGAAACTGAAATATTTTTCAAAATCATTAAATATATGGTATAATACAATTAGAAGTGTCAGTCAGGAAGAGGAGTTATAGTAATAGAAAATATAAATAAAATTATAATCTTATTTTTACGTAATCGTAAAGAGAGCAAGCAACCTGTGACTTTGAGAACTTTAATATAATAATAATAAAATATGTACTCATTATACATACATAAACCCTCTTTGACATATGACAAGAACGCGGAGTAACAATATTTCAGTAATTTGTGCGGTACCTCTTTGCCTTTGCATGTCATTTTTTATATTTATAGGAATAGACCGGAGAAAAACATGAGCATTTATATCACAAAACACTTGATGGGATATACATAAATAACATTAGTTTGTTTCAAAACCCAACAGTAGCCCCGTAGCAGAGATTAGAAAAATTCGATTTATGCAACCCGCACAACATTTTCATACTAATTTTTGCATGTTTCTGACGTCATAAACACGAATTTTCACGCAAATTGCATACTTTACAGTTTTTTCACGCTCTCTCGTGGGGCTACATTAACATTCTGGTAAAAATTGTCATCAGTTTTGAAGATCCCATTTCGTGTTTATTCATTAAAAAGCACATGTTGTTTTATGCGGTCTATGGCTTTATTGTGTAAAATAGTTTAGTTCATTAAATCAACCAATTTCCTCTTGTATACTATATAGGACCTACATAATTGCTTCCGTTTGCGTGTAATTTTGATAAGTATAATATTATGCCATTACACTTATATAGGAATATACCGAACATAATAAGAGAATATTATAATGTAAATTATGGTTTTATAGATTCGCGCAATAAACTTTATAATAGTTATAATCTATATAGAGAAGAGACATATTATCATGTATGATAAAAATGATAAGTTATATAGTTAATAATATAAATATAATAAAATTGTAGTTTAGAACATTACAATCAATTGAACGTTACAAAATATGTAAATTTAGGGACAGTCCCCGTCGTTAAAATCTCCTTGGCATATGTACCAACTTTT
The DNA here is from genome assembly GCA_949318235.1 of Ecdyonurus torrentis. Classification (NCBI taxonomy): domain Eukaryota; kingdom Metazoa; phylum Arthropoda; class Insecta; order Ephemeroptera; family Heptageniidae; genus Ecdyonurus; species Ecdyonurus torrentis. The sequence continues at coordinate 27,747,012 of OX439131.1, forward strand.
TAAAATACAATGAAGATCGTATATGGCAAATAAGAACCTTTTGAATACACACACACACACACACACACTCACTCACTCACTCACTCACACACGAATACAAAAAAAGCAATGAAAATCATTTTAGTTCTACATGAAATGTAACATTAAATACTTTAAACATTTGCGACCGGGAAGAATCGAACTTCCATCTCCTGAAAACAACAAGTGTCGCAGGTGCTCTACCACTGAACTACAGTCGCGTAATAGGTATGAGAAATCTTGTAGAAATATTGCAATTCATGTAGTGTGCTCAAGTTTTCATTTTTTTTTTTTTTTTTAAATGAAGATGGAGGGACGTGTTAAAAGGTAGCAAATCTGGATCGCGCGTGTGTGTGTGTGTTTTATATACTGTATGTATAATATGGCACAAAGCGCAAAGAAGCAATGTTGAATTAACTTTGCCAAGTACATTTTCTACATGATCGGAACATTTACAGCAATATTTTGTAATGATCAATTACTTTAATCATTAACGAATTATTACCTTTTCATTCATTATTTTATCATATATCCCAGTCTATCTACATTCTGTACAACATTATTACAGAAGTTTCATTTTCCTAAATTTTACACGTATATCGACTTATTATTGAGTAACCGACTGCAATAATGACAAAAAGACAGATAAAATTGTTAATTTTTAGAGGCCACATGCCACATGTTAAATAATGACATCAAGATAATACACTGCACCCGATATTACAATTGCAAAAATAATAAATAAATAAAAATAAGCACGCATCTGCAACAGCACTTTGTTATGTTAATTATGTTATGTCACGTTAACTTATTTTTACGTTTGTCGTATTAAATTAATCACATAATTAGTAAATATAATTAGATTGTAATTTTACTAGACTAGATAAAAAGTAGACGTTTGTAACGAAAGACCGATACATTTTGTAATTAATCGGGCAGTCTGTTCCGAGTCTTAAAGTTTGGAAAGCTAACAGGAAGAAAATAGACGATTAATCCAATATCAGTTTTAATTTTTATGGTTTTGGCATTTAAGTTATAAAACTTCCTTACATCGGTACTTTACTTAATACACATGATCCTTGATATAATCTCCAAGGTACCATTTTTATATAACTCACCTGACAATATAGGATTGTTTGGCACGTTTTTTTTTTTTTTTTTTTTTTTTTTTTTTACAGGGAGGAATGTTTACAAGCAGTTTTGCGATTTTTCAACTATTGAGCGGAGGAATTTCATCGCATCTTTCTTTTAGTTGATATGTATGATAAAAGGTTAAACATCAAATTACATCTATATCTCCTCAAACAGAAGAAATAATAAAAAAAAAAAAATAGTAACTTTGATTTTTTTTTTTTTTTTTTTTTTTTTTTTACGCGTTGATAATTAATTACGCAGCCGCTTATTATTTTTCCATAAGTTTTCAAAACGGTTGTATAGGTAAAACATAATTCTAATGGTTCACTTTTTATTCAATGTTGATTAACGGCAATGATTTTTTTTTTTTTTAATTCTATGGTTAAAAATACGTAAAAGTATGACTAGTATTCCTCAATTAAATATCTCCGGAATCGGCGCAGTTTCTCAAAAAATCTTCACACACACACACACACACACACACAAAATAATAATAATAAAATTAAAAAAATAATGACAATAAAAGTGTTTCTCTATAAGCGTAATGATACGTATACGTTTTTTTTTTTTTTTTTTTTTTTTTTTTTGCATATATAGCGCGCGGGAAATCTAAGGGTCCCCAAATTTAACATTACGCTTATAGAGAAAAACTTTTATTATTATTATTTTGTGTGTGTGTGTGTGTGTGTGAAGATTTTTTGAGAAACTGCACCGATTCCGGAGATATTTAATTGAGGAATACTAGTCATACTTTTACGTAATTTTAACCATAGAATTTTTTAAAGAATTTTTTCATTACCGTTAACCAACATTGAATAAAAAGTTAACCATTAGAATTATATTTTACCTACACGACCATTTTGAAAACTTTTGGAAAAATAATAAGCGGCTGCGTAATTAATTATCAACGCGCCAAAAAAAAAATCAGAGTTACTATTTTTCTTGATTTCTTCTGTTTGCGAGGTATACCGATAAGCTCCGTTAAAATAATAATAAATAAGCTCATTAATAGTAAGATATAATAGTTTAATAGTATAAGTTTATTTTATTATTGTATTTAATACTGAAAAGGTTATCGCAGCTCCAAGCAAAAACTTGCGGACACTAATGTAAAATAATTTGAATTGTCGTATTTTATCATACTTCAATAAAAAGAAAAGTTACCATAATATATCCAGACCGACTTTTTGCAAAATCGCAACTCTTCTCTAAGACTCCCCCCCCCCCCCCCCCCCCCTTACATGATGTATTTAAGAAAACTTATCACTATCACTATATAGGTTCACTCATAAGTTAGTTATATAAAAATGGTAACTCAGAGATGATAGCAAAGTCCATGCTATATTTTCTTCACATTGAATAAATCAAAATCAAAGTGATTTATTTTTCCAATCCTGATTGCAATTTAGAATTAGCTTTATTGAATTTGACTTTCCAACGATGTTATCTCTTCTCCTTATTTTCTCCGACCCCTTTTAAGAAAAATGGGAATTGATAAGTATCTCTAGAATTTGTAAGTTGGTTCTTTCCAAATTAAAGCATACTAAAATTAAAAAAAAAAATAAATAAAAAAAAACAAAAACAAACAAAAACAAATGCTTTACGATTGAAATAATAAAAAGAAGAAATTTTATATCCACTTAAATTAATAGCCTAAAAATTGAAATTTCAAAATTAAATATCCTAGATCAATTTCAGCATGGTGTATTCACAACTTTTATTTTGAAAAATTCGCATACGAGTTGCATTTGACGAACACTATTTTATGGTCACCAATCCGTCATTAGTACCTCTGCTTAATTCATTTTATTGGTAAAATAATTCTTTACAATAAATGAATAAATACATAATAAATTTAGTCAATCTAGAACGTAATTGAAAGGCAATGCATGGATGAGCGAGGGTATACAAAATTAAGTGATGTATTGTCATATTTATTAAATATCGATTGCAATTATTGGCGCATAAAACGACGTCCCAATACTGCTAATGTTATGTTAACTTCTTTATTAACTTCTCTCTCTCAATCAATCTCCCCACGATATATATATATATATATATATATATATATAAAATCCTGATTAATTATTTGCATTTAAAAAAACAAAAAAAACAACTTACTTTTGTGCTAGTATAAAAAATTGTCATATTGCGGAACTTCTAATCCACTTTTTCAAAAAAAAAAAAAAAAAAAAAAAAAAAAAAAAAAAAAAAAAAAAAAAAAAAAAAAAAGTTTACTGAACATAAACATGCTGGAATAAAATATTACGAGAATGTAAAATGCGTGAGTTTAGTTAAGAACTCCTTATCCTACTACGCGCGGATCTAATATTTCTATAAACCATTTCCATCTTCCGTTATCGTAATATATATAAATAAACTTACATCTTATAAATAATTAATCAGATCGGTCCCATATTTGAAATTTGCAAGCTAAACGAATGTGCTTGACAAATGATCCGAAGGCCATAAAACAATAGAAAAAGGGTTGATTAATTGTGGACTTCAACCGAAATTACTTCTAATATGATTCTTGAACTTAAAAGTAATGTCATACAGACTTAAACTTCTTTTTCTAGAATAAAATTTATTTAGATTATTGATGAAAATAATAATTAAATAAAAAATGTAATATATAATAATAATAATAGAAAAAAATTATATAATAATAATAATAAGCTATAGAGTGCGAGCGCTTGACGTCTTAATAAATGCACTTCGATGCCATAGTTGAGCAACAAATAACATTGCTTAGCATAGGACAAATGAGAGTTTTCACTATTAAAAAAAATCATCATTTTTCTCGCTTACTTGAAAACCTAATTCAACTGTTTAATAGCATCAATTCTCTGAAAAAAATTGCTAAGTATTTTTAAACTGGTAAAATGTGCCATTTTTCCATACCGGCCCATGTTATTTAGTACTCACTTATGGCGTTGACTTAAACATGAATGCAACCACCCTATTGCTTATTTTAATTTTTATTTATATTAAAATTCTAATTTCAAGCAAAGAAAAAAAGGAATTTAAAATATTCAATTTAATAAAAAGTATAATAAAAATAATAAATTACCACGAGATGAAATATTGAAAAAGATTTTATAACAATAAACTTATAGTAGTCATCCCGAATTATTATAATTATATTACACAGTATGTGGTGATTCGTTTTCCAGACTTCAGAAGTTTTGGTCAGAACTATATTTTTAAATCATATCAATCATTAGACTAGCAAGATGAATTCATGCGAATTCATAGCAATGCGAAAATTACGAGGTATTTTTCTTAAATTATTTAAAACGATTAGGGTACAGCGATAATTGATATGATCAATTTGTTTCCGGTTATACATTTAAGATCTGCTCAATTGATGTTTTCAAGAGTGGACATTACATAAAATAAAAATTTTAAGGAAGATACTTAATTATAAATTACAAACATTTTCTAATTTATGAAATTTCATCTTTATAAAGTGGATTTGCCCGACGTTTCTAGGTTTCACGCATCCCATTTCCATTAAAAAAATCGCAACGTTGTGCGTTTTTCTAATTTCATTAAGTTACCTTTATACATAATATATATATATCCCGGTCAATACTTTAAAAAAAATAATAATAATAAAAAAATTATTTATCAGCCCAACTGACAGGCAAGCGTAAACCGAAACGTAATCTTATTTTAATTGCAAAAATCCCCTTTCTAGAAAATCCATAGCCGAGATTGTGTTCCACGATAAAGATATTTTAAAATAGTATAAAAATGACGCTCCTTTGGTCGTTCCAATAGTCACATATCCTCGAAAGTGATAAATTTCCATCCTCAGTCCAATCTAATCAATTTAATCTAAAATTTAATTGGCTATTGCAAATATGTTTTTAGTTATGTCGAGAGAGAGAGAGAGAGAGAGAGAGAGAGAGAGAGAGAGAGAGAGAGAGAAATTTGTAACAAAATGCACGAAACAAGTCTTTCTTTTTGTCCTAATCCTTATTCACCAAGTGGCCACATTTTAACAAAAATTTTACTTGAAACTACTAAAATTGCGTGGCTTGATATGCTACTCCTATTTGAATTTCTGCTTATTTAATTTGCTTTCCATCTTGCTAATTTGTATGGGATATTAAATTTTTATTTTCCTCTCTTTAAATACTTTTAAAAACATAAATCTATCTAAATTAATTTATTAAGAAAATATCCTAAGTTGAAAAATATTAAACTTTTACTTTCCAAGACTATCAATGTTAAAATAATAATAAAGAAAAAGGGATCAACATATTATTTAAGTCTATAAATAACATATCATAATATTTGTATATAAATATATATAATATATATACAGTATATATATAAATTGCCTACCACTGATTATATTAAACCAGAAACTAATTAATATTATTTAATTACCTAAATATCTAAGAGGCAAAATATTCTAAAATAGATATTGATGGTGTTTATTATTGTATTTCTTTTCACACATTATTTTCATATTCTTTATTAAAGGAGTACATTTCAATAAAGAGCAATAATGCACAGTATTATTGTAATTAAGAATAGTGCATACCAAAGCTTTTTAGGTGAAACTACTGCATCATCAACTAAAGGCAATTAAAACCATCATTAAATTAAAAAAAAAATTTAAATTTTGTAGGTTAAACTTTTCTATCTTGGAATTTGGAGTATACATTGGTTATACAGTAGAATCCATAATGTGATAGAGAAGTTTAACTTGCGTACCCAACTCAGACTTTTTTAAAATGGCATACTTTTTTTTTTTTTTTTTTTAATGTACATTTTTTTTTAATGTAAGATATCCTAATAAAGCAAAAACAATTACTTTCAAATAACAATGAAAAGAGAAATATAATACCATTTAAACATTAAAATGTATTGCAAATACAATGTTTTACTTTTTTTTTGTATACACGAACGTATAAAATCTGTAAATATGGATGAAATTGATGAGAAATGAAATTTAAATTTGAAACTATTTTATAATTTAACAACCACATAAAAAATGTTAGGAATTTTTTTTTTTTTATAATATGGATATGCACTTAATGAATGGTATTATATACCCTAGTTTTGAAAAGCGTTTTTCTTAAAACTTTGTACAACTGCATAGAGGGAACAATGCTGAATAATAGGTAATAATAATAATAAAAAGACAACATAATTGTAAGATACACACGGTAAATGTTAGAATCTTAATGACTAAAAAGTTTGACAATATGATAAACTTTCTTTTTGTTGAAATAAATCTAAATCTCCTTACTATACCAATTTTTTTTATTTTTTTATTTTATTATTAACTGTGGTCAAAAAAATCTATCTTATTTGTATTTGTATATTATCAACTTTAATGATAGTGGGAAGTACTCTTAATATAATATGTAATAGAACAATTTTGAGTTATTTGTTTTGAATAGTGAATAGCATTGTGCCCATATACATGGCATACTATATACTAAACCCCAAACATAAAGACAGAGAGAAAGTGACAACTGTTTTTGTATAAATTTACAATTATAATACATCATATAATATTTCATTACAAAACAACTGCTAAATTTAGATAAATAATATATAGAATTTTAATTGTACTTTCTGACAAAATTAAAACATTTTTAATCCAAAAAACAACAACTTACATATCATGTTTTGTAAACACAGAAAAATTTTCAAGAAAGAAAGAAAGAAAAAAAAAAAAAAAAAAAAAACGTAAAATGTAAAGGAAGGGTTGTAAATGTATGTTAATTTAGGGGCAAGTATTAATTTGCCCAAGAGGGTGAATTGTAGTTTGTTCAACCTATGTTTCCACTAAAAAAAGAACTATTTACATTAGAGAGGTTCAGGTACTATTAAGGGCGAGACAGAAGCAAGAAAATGTACTATCACCATCTGTTGAACTGACCTCTCCTTGCACCTCTAAAAGGTCTGTATGAGCCTCCCCCATGAAAACCTCTATGAGAGAAGCCAGTGGAAGCATGACTATTTCCATCAAACTCACTTTGAGGTATTTTACCACCTCTATAATTTTTCGATCCTCCCATGTAACCACCTCTTCTGCCCCTACTTTGAGGAGTGCCTGGTTCAACTCTACCTCTTGGGTTGGAATTTTTCATCTCTTCCAACGAATCACTTCCTAACATTCTGTCAGCAAATTTCTGCTCATCTGGATCTGGCCAGTCATCAGAAGCCCAGTTCTTATCATCTCCATTTTTGCTTGGATTTCCACGAGGCTGCTGGTCCCTTTGCTCCGGCAAGAAGCTTGACTCTTGAAGCAAAGAAGGAAGAGGACTAGAACTTTGAAGAGCAGGCTTAGCCACATCTGCTTGTACTAATGAATGAGGAACAGGCGGTGTTGGCAGTAGGGGAGCTTTGGACCCTTGAGGGCTTGGAAGTCTGGGTGGTGAGATAGTAGGTCCACTAACCAGGCTGGGAAGCAATGGTTTAATTGGAGACATTAGAGGTCTTGGACCAGTTCCTTCAAGTGATGACTTAGATGGATTATTTCTTGAAGCACCATTAGAATGGTTCGATCTAGGCTGATTCTGAGTTGCAGCTACATATTTCTGTTGATTGCCTCCTTTACTATATGATTTGTCAGAATGTGATTGCTGGTTTCCTGAATTATTTTTCCTAAGTTGATCAAACTTCCTTGAGTCTTGTGATTCTTGGCCACTTTCCTCGTCACTCATTTCCATGTCTACACTCTCAACATTGTCCTTGTAGACTCCAGCTGTCTTATCATTTGGATTAGGAGATGCAGGTGTAAGAGGGACTGCTATTGGGAGTTGTCTCATATCCTGGTCAGAAATCTCAGACCTACGCCCAGCAGGAGGAACTACCATTCGTAAATCTTGGTCCTTACTTCCAGGTGAATCAAACTTGTTCCAAGTTAGCTTATGTTTTTGGTGGGATGCAGGGGATCCCGTCAAACTTATTAGATTTCTGTGATCTACATCTTTTTTAGCTCCTCTGCCATGTGGTACCATGACATTTCTATGATCAACATCTTCTGCAATAGTTCCTGATGTATCATCATACTCAACTGGTTCATTAAAACCTTCTTTTTCAAACATAGGTGGAGACATAGGAGTATCATCAAGCTTAGATATTTTAGTTGGTGTTCCCATATCCCATTTGCTTGATTCTTCCATGTTTTCGCCTTCCCAGCTGTCATTCATATCTGGGTTCCATGTTGGGAATTTTGGGGGTAATTTATTGTACAAGTCGGAGGAATGATTTGGGGCAACATCTTCATAACCAACCCACTGTTGTGAGTGAGTTGATTCCTGTAAGAACATATCTGGTGGGGTTGGGGGTGGCTGTAGGGGCACAGTGCTTACCATGTTGGTGGGTGGGGGTGGGGGAGGAGCTGCAAACACACTGTACATTGAAGAGTTGAAAGATTCCATGTTGTACTGCTGCTGTGGTGGCTTGGTATCCTGAAGCACAGGCATTGGGACAGGAGCTGCTCCACCACTTTCAAGTCCAGGGATGGAAGGTGCTGGAGGTTCTGCAGTGTCAGAGTGACCAAGGGATTTCAGGAACTCATTAATGTTGAAACCTTCATCAGACTTGCTGTTGCTACTGCTGCTGCTGCGAAGTCCTCCTATCACTTCTATTGGTTTACCCTGAAAAATAAGCAATATGTAATTTTTAGCAATACTAATAAACTACAAATTTTAGGGTTGTACAGTATTGTCCAATCCATGATAATCTTACCTCAGAAGTAGTAGTATCCCCCATAGTCCTGCCATGAGCCTCCTGACTCATATCCTGGAATAAATTGCCCTAAAAGAAACACAAGTGAACATACAATTAGAATATAATCCCCCCAATAAATGCAGAATGTACGAGTGTTTTCATTTTTTTTTTTTTTTTTTGCATAACAATTTGCATCAAAATCCTGCTTGTTATGCTACAAGAATCTATGAAGGAAAAAAAAAAAAAAAAAACTATATTAAAATACCTAGAGGCACTTGAATTATTAGAAAAAGTTAGTTGCATTGATAAATTTGTGTTATTATTAAAAACAACCAAAAAACATATTTATATAGGTACAGTATTTAGATATATGTTAATCAGATTTTATATTTCTTGAAATATTAGCTCCTGAGCCCTCCCTTTAATGTAATTCCATGTTTTAATTTTACATTGCTTGCTTTACAAATGTTTAAACATTTGGGTGCAGCAGTTCATGTTGAAATTATTAAACATTTACAAATATGCATTTAACTGTGTCTGCCAATATGAACATGGAGACTGCCGGGCACAGACTCCACTGACCTTGAGATCAAATGGTAGTTTGCCACTCCCCATGAAGCTGCCCATACCGAGGGAGGAAGGATCACTGCTTGGCATGAACATGTGAGGCTCTGCAGGGGGCACACCATATCCAACAGCAACACTGGAAACTCCTGAAACCATAACAAAAACATCACAAACTGCTAGAAAACCCTCATGGGTAATTTATCCTGTATTTTAGTTTTAGGTCATTTCAAATCAAACTGAGTATAACAAACAAGGCATAATGATATATAAAAATGATGTTATACAAACAACATATAACAAACCATCATGGTTGTGATACAAAAAAGATAGCAATTATTTTTAGAGTGTTATTTTGTGTTGAAAAATCATCATTGTCCTTCTCTTTACTATTGTTATTGACTTAAACTAGATTTATTTTCAATTTAAATAGCTGCGTATCACATTGTCTCAAGTCAACAAGAACGGCGGTAAGGAAGTAGGCATGGCTAATCATAAACAGCATGCAGTAATTGAAACACTTACAAAATTATTCGTAACTAAAAGAATGAGGTGCAAATTAATTATAAATATATTTCGATGTCTCCGCATCAAAAGCCAGCATCTACAATTTCCAGATTTCCGACCAAACGACTATCTGCACTTTCCATCGACAAGCATCTGCAATGTAAAGCTTATGGCCATTAGTCCAGTTACAGCGCTGCTTGGAAAGTGTAGATAGTCATTTCGTCGGAAATCTGGAAAGTGTAGATGCTCGCTTTTGACGCGGAGGCATCGATTTCAAGGTTCAAGGTTAGCATGTATCAAAGCTATCTTACCATGGCTGGGATCTCCAGGAAGTTCTAGGTCATCAGACGGAGTAGGAGACGGTGCATCTATGTCAGGTGATGGCACTGGGCTTGGCAAACTTGGAATAAGTTCGTCCAGTTTCCTCTTCAAGTTCTTTACTCGACTTCCAAAGTTGCGATATGCCTGTTAAAAATTAAAATTAATTAAATTTATGCATAACAATAGAATGTTAGCAACAACTGAAATCAAATGTTGTTATTGTATATAAATGTATTTAATAATTTTACAGGAATAGGAAAAGTCTTTCTCTCCCTGAATATTTATAATATAAATACTGTACTATTAGTCTAAATCTTTTTATTATCATACATATCCATAGTCGATTTTTCATTAAAATTTATAGAATTATAAAAACAATTAGTATTAGATAAAATAATAATAAAGTCAGTAACAACAATATATATATAGTAAAGCTTAGATGCTGGATACTGATTTACTTAAATATACTAAAGTTTAAGTTTAATTTACACTGGGGAAAAAAAATAAGAAAACAAGGGGGTGGGGGAGGATTGAGTGAGTGGATGGGTGGGCGAGATAGTTGGACTTACATTAACAACAATTTTGGCCTCTCCTTTCTGATGATCATAAAAAGTGCTGCCTTGTTCAAGCAGGTCAATTAGCTTGGCCCTGTCTTTTATTTCTTCATGAAGTGCTGCCACATAAGCTTCCATTCTAACAATGCCATCATCAACTTCTGAAACTAGATCTGCCCCATGGCGACGATCTGAAAAAAATATATATACATATATTACTTTTTAAACATGCAAACTTATTATAATAAATCCAACACAAGTTTCAAACAAAGTGCTATGATACAATGATACACCTTTGAAAAGAAAATTCCCTTGCAGAGGTGGGCCAGGACAAATCCTTTCAAGTAAGTAGGCTATGAACTGTGATTTACCAGACCACATGCTTGAAACATCACCCACTTCTGGGTTCCTGTACGGCTCATACCACCTTTTACTTTATGGCAGCAGTACTCTTTACTACACGCAGTGGTCTAAATGCTTGGCCTGCTTCTGCACCAAATTGCAAATACACATGCTTAATCACGCTGAAAGCTGAGACATCATCAATCAACTCTTGGTCAAACTTACCAGCTGGTCAACATGGACTTGTTGATCCACCACATGCCACACAAGCACACTATCCAGAAACAGGTTCAAACAATACTAACGTATTTTAAAACATCCTTAACATTAAATACTACCTTTCAAGTTATTTCTCAGAGCCTCAACGTCTGTCAACTCTAATGGGGAGTCTTTGATGCTAGATAGCTTGCTGTCTGTGTCATCTTCAAGAATTTTGCAGCTGCGTATCTTGTCAATCAGCTTCATTGGCTGAAACACACACACACACACACACACATTCAAAATACTGTAACAACTTCAATTGAGTTTTTAATATTATTATTAGTTAATTTAGTTTAGCTTTAATTTGTACCTGAAATTCTGCTATCATCTTTGCATGATCTGAAGATACTCCTTTTGGACTTTCCATCAATCCAGTTAAATCTGCTATAAAAGCTTCATCAAAAATTCCACGTTCACTCCAGATCTTGAAAATTCTAAGAATATTTGGCTTGATCTTTTCGTCTCTAAAAACGGCAACAAATAAACATATTTAGTAACAGTCTTTTTACATTACAAAGAAAGAGGAGGGGGTGAGTTTACAAGTACCAAAGTATAAATACATGATTTGAAAACAATGAAAGTTGTGACATCCAAGTGAGATCAGGGATACAAAGAAAAGCAGGCACTTGTCATATAAAATTCTATTCTATGATTTTTCTCTAAGGCAATGGAATATAAAAAAATATGACAGAGTACTATTGTACATTTTAAAATCATGCAATGCATTGTAATTTATAATAATTACCTGACAAGTGTTACAGCTCTTTGCAGTACTAGGGCCCAAGTGTGTACAAATTCAAGGTTTTTACGTTTGCTGTACTGAATAACATCATTTGCAAGGTAAAACAAAGTTAGACGGCTCTCCATTTTCACTAAAACACACATAATCATTTTGGTTAAATAAGTAAACAATACTCATCTCATAACTTCTGCCCAACATCTTTATACAGATATATCAGAATTGGTAAACATGATTAAGGTACTTTTCTCTATTTCATTTCTCAGTTCAATTTATATAGGAGCCACTTTATAACTGAAGTAATGATAGCACATAATAAGTATTATGAATTTGAAATCAAATCAAAACACAGATATTTTACGCTTACATACTTTTATGGTTATGTATATGGCCCTGATGAAATTAATAGCAGGTTTCAATTACTGATGGGTTAGTTAATGAAAAGTTCTTAAAAATTATGGGAAAGGTATTTGTTCTGAACCATCCAGTAATGAAACTTGAAAATTTAGATATTAATAAATCAATCAATATTTCTTTATTAAAAAAGTAATAATACATGCATACATGCAACTGAAAGAGTGGCCAAAAGTCTGACCAACATTATTATTGTGTATGCAGCAGAGTATTAGATTCAATGAAATTTCACTTCTTCAATTTCAATAACCCATAACAAGCCATTGATACACTGCTATTAACTGAGTTAGAACCATATCAAATGTTTCCAAATGTTTCTAAAAAAAAAAAAAAAAAAAATATATATATATATATATATATATATATATATCTTCCTCCTACATTTAAAAAATTACCAAATTCATATCATACTATGATTATGTACAGTATATGTACATTACAAGAAGATTTAACCAAGAAAGTATTTACCTATTTGGTAGGTACACCAGTTTTTGGCAGTTAATTTTTATTGTGGGAAAATCTCCAACACCTGAGATTATAAAAAATTTAAAGAGGTGGGGGGGGGGGGGTGGCGAGAGGTTATTCTTTACCCCACAAAAAATATTCAGCTCTTAAAATTGCATACCCCTGGAGTAAGAAAAAAAAAAAAAAAAAAAAAGTTAATGTTAAAGTTGGCTGCCAAAAACTGGTCCCTCTACCATACTACCATACATACTCATATATTGTAGTATACATATCCTCTTCAGTCCCAATATACAATGAGTTGTACATCAAAAAACTTGCCAAAAAATATTTAAACAATAAAAAAAAAAAAAAAAAAAAAAATAGAGATAAAAATATGTGGATTGTTTCAGGAAAAAAAAGTTTTTAAATTTCGTGTTTTTCAGAGCTATTTTGAGGTTTTTTGAGTGGGTAGGGGGTCCGTGACAATAAAAACAAAGAAAAAAAAAAAAAAAAAAAAATCAACAAAACAGGCATATTTTTGTCATTCTGAGAGCCGCACAAAAACGTGGTTAAAATTTATGACAGTGAAATATTGTTTAGGACTGAAGAGAATAGTGATTACTTTCATACATATTCATTATATTCCCACATATTATGTACCAGTACCATTCTGATGTACAGCTCTTGCCAAAAGTTTAAGAATGATTTGTTTAGGCAACCCGCAACCACACTATGCTATCGTTATGAGAAAAAATAGTGGCCACCGCTGCCCTGTTCTTAAACTTTTGATCAGAGCTGTACACTGTAGAGTACACTAGAATTACTAAGTATTCTGCCCCCCCCCCCCTTTTTTTTTTTTTTTTTACATTGTTGAGAGACTTACGATTGGCACTAAAGTGCATGGTATTTTAGAGAGGTTTTCAACAATGTAGAAATAATTTGATCAGAGTACTCTAGAAACTTTAGTAAACTGCCCTTGAAAAAAAATATGATTACAGTGTTCACGTTTCCGAACAGTATACCTAAATGCCATGTTTACATTCACTTTTATAACATTTTTATTTCTATTGGCTTATAAAGTATTTCGATAGCTTAGGTAATCCAGAGAAAATATTGTTACTGTATTCAATTTTCTGATGCTTTTTATTTTATTTTAACCTGGAAGTTATATTTTGTTGCCCGTTTGATCAATGTAATTTTGACCCGCAATACACGTCTCCAGCTGACCAGTACTTTTCAGCAGGAATCCTCTTTGGATTACATAGGTTATCTACTGTACTTACATTAGCCATACAATGTGTAAGATGGAGATTTCAGCTGACGTAAAACTCCATTTAAATAAATGTTATTTAATGCCAATAGAATTCATTTTTTTATGAAAGGAAATGGGTACATGGGTATTTTAATGCAATGGCCAGCCATTGTTTATTATAGGATTTTTTTTTTTTATGATTTGCTTCAACACGAGCTACGCTCTCTGAAGCTATGATTATATAAGGACCATATGAAAAGAATATGTACCGGTATGTAATCTATAGTGTTTTAAATATATTTTGGGATCAGTGTACCCATCATGTAGGAATAAATTACAGAGGAATTAAAAGGCAATATTTCAATATATTTAGATCCCCCCCCCCCCCCCCACAGAACTCTACTTTGGCCTGTGTTATCGTTGTGCCTGTTCATATCATTGGGTTAGAGCACAAACCGTGTATCTACAAAAGCAGCAAAGTCGTAACTTTTTTTTATCTTTTTGTATAATGTTTAGAACCTCGTTGCTATTGTAGATACACAGTATGTGCTCAAACCCGACGATATATCCAATGCTTTGCAACTTATTTCCGAGTATTTGGTACACATAAGTATTTTGATAATGTATGAATACTGGCATGTATGTATTTAATACATACATTCTTAATATATAAGATATGTACATACATAATCACTACATAAAAGTATGTACCGGTACATATGTATGTGCATGATGCAGTTACAGTATACAGTATTTATGTTTGTTTGAGATGTATGATGTTTGTAATAATCTATTTAATTACTGTACAAAAGGCAAAATTTCTTGCAAGTGATTCCTCCATGTTGCATATCGTTTTCCAAACTTTGGCACTGAAAAAAACAAAAGTTATCAATGGGGAGATTGCTAACCTTTTTTGATGACTTTGAACCAGCAGTTGACAATCTTTTTATGGTGTTGCTTGTGCTGAAGACACCAAGTCGACAGTGACTGAATACTGTCTTGAGTATTCTTTAGTGCACTTAGATTTTTTTCGAAGTGTGCCTCACTGAAGTGAAGCAGCAGTGGTTTTGTCTTTGTGGGGTCCATGATTACACTCTATGTATGGGTCTAAATAATGTAAAAATAATTATGCTGATGAGTGATGATACTCTGTTATTACAATATTATGTATGACAGAAATATTTCTCTACATATACATACAGCCATTGTATAAATGCATGATCGATCATAACATAACCGCACTAAACATTCTACATATATGTACATACATACATATCGGAGTATCGGCACTATTGCATACACCAAAGTCTATATGCATAAAAGTCTTGTAAAATGATACATGCGTTATTTGATAATTTCCAAAGTTTGTTTTGTTTCAAATGTATACTGCAAAACAGTTTTACCACTTACAGATATAAACTTATCACACATAAAACATTGAGAATTATTTTGTTAGCATTAGCAGACATAGCCTGTCGCCGCCCGCCTTCTAAACACGAAGACCTTGGCATCGCACATTTTGCATAGTGAAATATAAAAGCGATGAATTTTACTATCTTTTCTCAAAATTACATCGAATAACAAAAACTTTTTCAATCTGTATTACTCAAGCAAATGTTTAAAGTAATATTACATTAGTTATATCTTAAAGTTAGGCAACTAAACTCTAAAATTTTAAAAATTATGAGAAGAAACATTTTTTTCAGCACATTCACATGAAAATAAACACTCCAATTTCATGTTTCCGAATTTCATACCCGTGCCGTTTCAAATCCAGTTTCATATCCATCAATGCGATTGGACGATTGGGATTTGGGATTGGACGCATTTGGTCCAATTTCCAATGGTTCTTATTCATGGAAAATGGCGATGGCGGCAAATACAGATAAACAAAGGCATTTAGTTGATGCTAAATGTCAAATGGAACAACAAATCAATGTTGCACGGAGTGAACTTAAAAATTTAAGGTAAATTTAAATATTAAAGCAATAAATTAAACTTTTTTTAAAGGGGTATTGTTCTCTAATATGAATATTTATCGGTACAGAAAAAATATATATATGTATGATAAAAAAAAAATCATTCTCCCGGTATGTTTGGATATTTCCAATACATACTAATTATGTACAGCTCTGGCCACTAGTTTGAGAATGGGGCAGCGGCGGCCGCAGCGTTTTCTCATAAGATAGGATAGGGTGGTTGCGGGTTGCCTATGCAAATCGTTTTCAAACATTTGGGCAGAGCTGTACATACATACATACATCCTATGTACATATGTGATAATGCACCCCTAAGCACGTACATACCCGATCATTAATGCGTGTATTCATTGCTTTCTATACTTTTCAGACAACAGATTCGTTCATTAGGCCATGTTCATCAAAAAGAGCTTGAAAAAATTCAAGATATTATTCTAAAGGGGGCTGTGGAAATGACTCAACACGAAACGCACCCACCTTCCACTGGTGCTATCAAAAAAACTTCGGCTGCTCCTTCTGAAGAAGCTTCCCTAGTCATGAACACTACAGATGATATTGTCAGTCTGCCAATTATCGGGACAGTGTCATCCTGGTTTACAGAAAAGAGAGGCACACCAAGACAACCTGGTGTATGTAAGGAAAGTCAGGGTAAACTTACCTTGAGTAAAGACCTCTTCACTAATCCAGAGCACACACTGGAGGGTTTAGGAAGCTTCTCTCATATGTGGTAATTATGATAATAGACTTCATATTCTTTAATATTATATGTACACTCCCCCCGAAAAAATCTAACCGCAGCGTTCATGTCTCCAAATGTTAAATATATGGGGAAACTTTAACGCGACCGGTCTGATTTATTCAGGGAGAGTGTACAGTATGGTTTTGACTCACCCTCTCATTTGAGGAGCAAATAAACAATAAACAAATGCAGACCCAGCTGCAGTGGCTCACTGTATAATTCCAATAACTAACCTAAATTCCTTTCAAAAGCTTTGCACGCTTCATTCGGGGCTCATTGCTCAGCCCCTGGTACAGTGGCGTAACTACCAGGGGGGGAGAGGGAGGAGTTCCCCCGGGCCCGTTGACTTCTGGGGGCCCGTCGGCTTCTGGGGGGGCCCGTTGATGCTTGGCGCAAAAAAAAAAAAAATAATAATAATAATAAATTTATAATATTAAATTTTATGTTGAGAAACAGTATTTGAAAGTTAAAGTGGATCAATCAAATAATATGCATTTTGTGACAGAGGGTATTAATATTAACTACATTTTTTAACTGTCACCGCACCTTCTAATTAAATTTTCTATAAATGTCTTCTTCAAGTATCCTGTGTATTTTTTCTATTTATAGCAAAAATTAATTATTGATAAAAATTAAAATCATGTATGATGGACCATTTTAAGTTTTTTTTTTTTTTTTTTTTTTTTTTTCATGTTATAGTGACACTTTTTAATTTTCATTTTAAAAAATAGCTTAAAATTTCAGTGCCACGCCCCCTTTTCCAAAATTTTTCGCCTGCGGCGCACAAACCCCCCTCCTCCACGGCACTGTCCCCCTTCCGGGGGGCTCGTGTCAGATTTTTCCCCCTGGCCAAATTTTTGAAGTTACGCCACTGCCCTGGTAGGTCTATCAACTTCAAACAAACTTCTATACGAGGTCATAGTTAAGAACTTGGTGACCTTGGCCACAAAATTTTGGAACCACACAAAAGACAAAACTCCCAAGTAAAATAATGACCTGACAGAGAGGGTGAGCCAATACCATAATTGTACTATGTATATTTATATAGCAGTTTTTAGCTTTTTTTTTTTTTTTTTTTTTTTTTTTTTTAATGCCTTCAAGCCTCCACTCATTTTAGGGTTTTGAAATTTTAGCATAAAAAATATGATTTAGCAATCATTACTTTTTGGGTAAAATTTTAAAAATTCTCAAATGAATTGAGGTTGTATGCTGATACTCTTTGCCAGCACCGTGAAATCAGACTGAAACACCTGCACTGCCAGTGCTTTCAGCAAATTGCTGAAGGTGGCCGTAAGATCCCTAGAAAATACCAGGTACTCTCACCAAAACCGTTAAAAACCTCACTCAAATAACATGCAGTTAAATGGCAAACTTGACCTCTCAACAATGAAAAAAAATTGTTAATAATTCTTATCGAGTGAGAGTACCTGGTATATTATAGGGACGTTAGGTGGCCGAAAGGGCAACAGCTGACTGCTACTTCTGGCAAATTTTTGCTGGAAACACTGGCAGTGAAAAGGTGCATGATCTGCAGCTGATTTCTGTCCCGCAACTCCAAATAAAAAATGTTAAAATCGCAGGGAATTTGTACCTCAACTGCCACATCACTGGCAGTGCTGCCAACGAATATCAATATACACCCTCAATAGCCTATTATATGTAACTATAAAATAATAATAATAATAATATAGGTATAGGCCTATATTAAGAAGAAAAAAACAGCATACACAGCTGATAATTGCAGCAAACATGTTGATAAAACTAGTACATATTATTACCATACATTATATCTTAAGAATTATTCACACAACGTGTAAATTTGACGCGCATCAACGGGCATTGACGGATAAACAAAGCTGGAACAATGTAAACAAATGGAGCCGCTCACATGCAATTTCCAAAAACAATGTGAACGACCCCATTTGTTTACATTGTTCCAACTTTGTGACGCGCGTTGTCGTGCGTCAAATTTACTCATCATGTGATTAATACTTTACAGTTCCTATTAAAACTTTATTCAAATATTTATAAACCTTCATTCTTGATTTATAATCAGATTGTAGACTGCATAAGAAAAATATATATATATACTATATATATCGATCCTTTCGCGTCAAGATGAAGCTACTACACTTACAAATTTCCAATGAATGAACGATCTACACTTTACAAAGTTGCGGCTACCTGAAGCTTCTGCTATATAAAACAGGTAGGTGAAGCTCCAGGTAGCCGCAAATTTGTAAAGTGTAGATCGTTCATTCTTCGGAAATTTGTAAAGTGTAGTAGCTTCATCTTGATGTGAGAACATCGATATACCCCTATATATTGACAGATGAAAATATTGCATAATGTTTTACTATTTTAGGGGAAAAAAATAATAAAACAGCAAGGGTGTTATTACTGTGGAAAAAAGGGTTATCTTATTGTTGAGTGAAAATACTGTACTTGGGATAGCACAGATATAATAGTAAACACAAAAATGGATAGCTTTCTGCACTACAGTGTTTGTGTGCCTTTGTCAGTACTTCCACAGATTACAGATTTATAGTGAGAAGTATGCCATTGTTTCTGTGTTAGAAAGTATTTTCACCCAACTATAGGACACCACTTCGATTCACTATGGTAATGCTCTTGCTAGTCTGCACTAATATGTTTCTAATTCAATTAATTTATACCGTATTCCATTTTACTGGTATCAAAATCATCATTATTAAAAGTTCATGGCTTATTATTTTACATATAGGTTGATCTTCCATTTCCATAAAAACAATGCTACTCATGTTCGAGCTAAAGTAGCTCCTCCGAGACTAAACGGTGCCAGAGTTGGAGTCTTTGGGACCAGAAGTCCTCATCGTCCTGCACCAATTGGACTCTCTTTGGTTAAAATTGATAGAGTTGAAGGTAAAATATTTTTACATTCTTTCAATCATATTTATACTGTTACAGATAAAAAATAAGTTACATTTATTATCATTTATCATTAGTTACATATCAATCTTTTTGCGTCAAGATGAAGTTTCTACACTTTACATATTTCCAATGAATGAATGATCTACACTTTACAAAGTCGATGCTACCTGAACCTCCTGCTATATGAAACAGGTAGCTGAAGCTCCAGGTAACCGCAAATTTGTAAAGTGTAAATTGTTCATTCTTTTGTAAAGTGTAGTAGCTTCTAGAATATCGATATACATTTCTCAATTGTTTATTTTATTATGAAATTAATTAATCTACGCTCTGTTTTTAGTTTTAAGTCCAATAACAAGCATTAATATACATAAATGCAATTTGGTTATTACTTTTGTAGGTGCTACAGTGTACTTCTCTGGAGTAGATGTAGTGGATGGAACCCCAGTACTAGATGTGAAGCCTTACATTCCTCACTATGACAGTCCATGGTGCTTAGGAGAAGGTGAAGGTGAAGAAGAAGGAGAAGGAGAGGAAGAACAGAGCCCAGAAGATAATGTATCTTTACGTGAAGCAGCAACTGGTAGCTCAAGTGATGAAGAACAGCTTGCCTCACACCTTGCAGCTTTAAATGCATCTTGCACAGCACCTTGTACACCAAGTAAATATGTTCCCAATGTACGAGAGGCACCAGATGGAGAAGAAGGTTCAGCTTCAAAATCTTTAACTCCAAAACTAACAGCGCTCCATATTTCACCAACCCCATCACCTGCTGAAACCAAAGTAAGAGTTCCTTCCTGGATTGATCAACCCCCTGTATCAAAATTAACAGTGAGATTTAGTGAAAGAGCTGTTATTCAGTTAGTAGAAACAGGCTCTAACACAAAAGACATGGTATCTGCTATTAGCTGTGTTTTAAGAGAAGATCCAAGATCTGTATATTTGCGCGAACGTTGGTCAAATCATTTTTATACCTTTTTAATCCGTGATTTACAAATAAGTTGCAAATTTGATGATAAAGCTCGTTCTGTTACTGTATTTCAAATAAGATCTGCTAAGAAATGTGAAGTTTGTGGAGAAATGGAATGGCAGTGTACAAGTAATGGAAATTGTTCAGTTGTAGAAAGTAAATAATTAATGAAATGTATTTACATACTGTACTCATGTTTGTATTTTTAGTTTTATGCTTACCAAATACAAATGTGATGTACCAGTAAATTAAGGTTATCAGAATTAGTTTATTGTACAGTTGTATTTCAGATTTATCCAAGACAAACATGAGATAATTTGATGTAAAAAAAAAAAAAAAAAAAAAAAAAAGGGCCACAATAAGAATAAGTTCATAATCTATTATGAACCTTTCATGTCTCATTGTGAACATTTCACTGCTATGGCACTATTTTATTGGGAATTAAGTAGTTGCTACTTTAAAAATACTCCACCCTTACTATTGTGGACTTTTCCTGGGATGAAAACTAAGTCTGTGGGGCAGTAGTATGCATTTTGATTTTATTTGTGAGAGATAATTGTTTATTTCTCAGCGGGTAAACATGGCCTTTTCAAAGACCATAATATGCAGTGTGTGAGCATGTACTTGTGGTCTCTGCCCATGCATTGGCCAGTGTGCCACATGTAAAAATGATACCAGTGATGTTTAGGCTTAACAGGTCTATTCATGTCCACAGCCATTTCTGGCAGTAGTGGCAGTGACCAATGTCAACTTTGCGGATGCTTCAACAATCCATCTTATCTGATTTATATTAAATTAAATCACACGTTATTGGGTTTATCCTGTATGGTATTGAACTCCTTTTCACCCCACTAATGTCTGCACAGTTAAAATAAAACTACAGTCTTTATGCTAATTTATTAATATTTTCCAATAAATATAAATGTTAGTGTATTACCATATATCGATAAGTTTAAAAAAATATTTAGAAAATAGTTGGTAGAAATTAGAGCACGTTGAATTGAAAATTAATAAAACGCGAAAATTCTCTAATTTAAATAGTAAATTGGGACTAGGGATCAAATATTCTAGCTTGAGCTAGTTAAAAAGTAGACGTTAAAGGGATGGAGGTATAGTGTCAAAATAAAATACGATGTGCCTAGCATCTCACGTTCTCACACTACGTCAAAGACACAACATTATAAAACAGCATCAGACTTACTCTTTGCCTTAGACCGGTTTTGTCCTTTACCTAGGACTCATCAGTAAGGCTTGGCAGAGAGCTCTGTACAGCTAGAGATGGCTCACACCACATCTGCTAACTGACTGAGCTCTAAATATTTTTTTAAACTTATTAATACTAACCGCGATGGTTTTTTCCTAATACGCATATTACCATATATCGTACAGTCATTTTACTTAAAAATGAATTTCTATTGGCTTATGGCCATTCAAAACAATCAGATAGAGATTCTAGATGGCGCATAACTCAATCTAAATACATGTTATTCCCAAATGCCTATAGAAATTAATTTTTTAGTAAAATGGCCTTACAGTAAACTCTTAATTTTGTGAAGTTCATTTCTGTGAATTTCTCGTTTTTTAAAATAACAATTTTCTGGGTCCTTTGTGACTTCACAAAAACAAAAATTTTAAAATGGCCGTTTAATAAATCGGGCAGTTTCATAAATAAAAAGTAATAACATAGTGTAGTTCAATTTAAGAAAAAAAAAATTGCGGTTAGGATGAACAAGTAAAGGATATAAATACCAGGATGGGCCTTACAGTAGTAGAAGTTCTATAGAAAGATCGAGGTATCACATCACAGAGTTTAGTTATACAATAACATAACTACATTCTGGGCCACGGGAAACCTCTACCTCTCCTTAGAACTTCTTCTGTGATAAGACCCTTGCTGGTATTTACATCCTTTACTTAAATGTTCAATAATATAGAAAATAAAAATAAAAAGTTAAAATGGATAGGACAGAAGCAACCGAAAAATTTTGTATTGTCTTTGTAAATTGAAATGTTAATACGTGTATATCTGTGCTCATTTATTTGAAACATAAAAAGCCAACAGCAATGCTGGGTGGTTATGTAAAGGTGCATTCACATATTCTTAAATTTGGTTGTAACTTGCGCAAAGTTGTAACAAATTTAAGAATATGTGAATGGATCTTAAAGGTACAAAAACTGGAAAAGGAAGTACTAGGCACAGAAATCACGAAAAGGTAAAAGTGGGAGAGAACTTTGCCCCAGCAGCAAGTTAGGCCTAAACCACCTCCTACTTTAAACATCGTGTCGTTTCCTTTTCTGGCACTTCTGTTACATTTACTTTACATGCCATTGTGTAAGGTGCACATTAAGTGCTTGTTGATTTTTCACTTGCATGAAGTTATTTTAAATACTAACTTTTACTTTGTACTTTGTAAATCAGCATTCTGATATCTTAAATTGTTACTGTATTTTTAAACTATTGGTTCTTTTGCTGTGATTTCTCTCTCTCTCTCTCTCTCTCTATCTCTCTCTCTCTCTCTCTCTCTCTCTCTCTCTCTCTCTCTCTCTCTCTCTCTCAAAGGATTTTGTAGTAATGTTACAATTTGTATAGATTATCTATATGTGGAAATATAAAATAAAACACAAAATTTAACATTAAGAAGTATACAATTTATTTTTTTATTTACAATAAACAACTTGTATATATATACACTCAATAATAGTCTAAAACAGTTTACGTTTTCTTAGTAAAATCAAGATAGGTGATTGTCAAAATTAAAAAAAGAAAAAGAAAGAACAGAAAGGAATGCTTTCATTTGAAAGTTAATTGTGGAAGGTGATACAGGAAAAAACACATTATTTATATATATATATATATATATATATATATATATATATATATATATATATATATATATATATATATATATATATAATGGCTACATAGTGAAGAATAACTTCCTTTTTTTTTTTTTTTTTTTAAGTATTACTTATGTAAGAAGAAAACTTTTTTCATTATTATTACTATTTTACTAGAATACAATTACTCATATCCAGATAGACACATATTTTATTATATCTTGATAACAACTTTTAAGTAGGACACTACAACATGATATTATTAAAAAAAAAAAAAAAAAAATGTTGCTGGGAAAAAGAGATGAATTTTCCCCCGATGATAAAAGTACCAGATAATTTTTTATCATTATATTCACTGGTCAATCCTGCAAGAGCAGACAAAATTATGACATCACAGAAGTCAAAGTTATATAAGAGGCAAACATGCATTAAGATTTGTGGTTGAAATACACCACAAAGTAGTAGTTTTAATTGCTATATGAATATATTTTAAAAAGGTCCATAACAGATTGACCATATATAAAGTTTTTAAATAATCTCACTAGATAAAAGTGATAAGAGTAATACATTATTTAAAAATATGATTCATGAATTAAATTAAAAAAAAAAAAAAATCATAACCTTTTACAAATTCATTTTGAAGAAAAAAAATTATAACCGTAAAATTTTAAGTACTTTTTTTTTTAACCTGTACCCTTAATTTTAAATATATTTAATGTATTTTATATATATTTATATATAATTATACAAGAGTCCAACTTATTGCATAGTTACATCAGTTTGATGAAGAAATCTTACAAAAATATTTTATTTACCCACTTTTAATAGAAAGACATCATGCATTATACTTGTAGGCCTTTTTCTTTTTTTTTTTCTTTTTTTCCTTTTTTTAATTATGTTTTTTTTTTTCCTTCTATTTTTTTATAATGAGTAAAACAAAGTTCTTCAAAGGAATCTAAGTAAGTTGAAGGATTTAGTTCAATGGCTTTCTATAACCATACCTTAGATACCAAAAATGTATATAAAGAGCACAGTAACAACAATGAAAGTACATCACTATTATTATTTTAAGGTTTACAATTTTATTAGGGAGAGGCTTTTAAAAGTTATCATAAAAGCCCAATACTGATAAATATTATTTATTTTAAAGAAGAAAATACTGCAAACCACTCCATATTGTCTTTAAGTTTTGGCAAGATATTAAAACCAACCTCTCAAAACTGACTAAAAAAAATAATAAATAAAAAAAAAAAAAAAAAAAAAAAGTAGAAGAAGGCAGCATTGCTTATTATTATTAATTTCTTTTAATGGGACAAATGCATAAGTTTATTATTATTATTATTTTAACAATGAGGCCGTTAGTTAGGCATTTTTTTTTTTTGACATCTACAAAGAAGTCACTATAATATAGTTAACATTTCCAGATATACAAGCCATACATAATCAAGTCTATGTTCCTTTTTGCAATAGAAGAATAGATAAAAGGAGAGAGAGAAAGAGAAACAACTGAATATGTAATAAGTATAGTCGAGCTACATAGTAGGAAGACACTTTAGCATGAAAAACTTTGGATTTTGTTTCCTTTTATCATAATTATTTTTAATTAAGTAAGTTTAGCAAAGTTATATGGAAAGAACACAAAATGGTTTTTAAATAACCCACACTTTACTGTATATTTATGCCTTCATATTTTAATGTATCCTACTCATTTAAAATTATTATTATTTCATTACTAAATGCTAAAATCTTGCATTAATTATTATTGTTTTTATTAATACTTTTAAAAGTTCTATATATTATTTTATTATTTTAATACAAGTACATCATATTATTATTTAATAATTTCTAAAAAGTATTTAAATTTATTTGCAATGGCCTGTTGTTCAAGGTGTTACTCATATTTTTGCACTGGGCTAATTAGCTATATTATCTCTGCTACAGAGTTACAATATCTATCTTCTAAAGTAAGAAGGCTTATTAAACTACCTAAAAGACTTAACAGTCTTCTATGTAACACATTTTTATTATAATTATTTCTTCTTTTAAACTATGATTATATGATTTGATGACATACATTTATATTCTTTTTAACTTCAATACTATGTGTACACTTCAAAAGGCTTTTATAGGTATAGGAGAGAACATCTTTTAAAAAACAAGCAATAAATTGACAAATACATAGCTAATGTAATGATGAATTTCACAACTTGCTTTAGATTTCTTTCTTTCTTTCTTTTCTTTTCTTTTCTTTTTTTTTTTTTTTTTTTTTTTTTTTTTTTTTTTTCTCCATCTTCTTCCCCTCCCCCCTCCTTCCCCATTATTGCAAACTTGGCAATCAAATGGTTTACTAAATGCTTTTCTTTTGGCAAAAAGAATTTGATCACTAAGATTGCAACAATGCAACAAATTTTAATGCAAGTAGTGAATTGAATCTAAAAATGCATTATACAATACCGATGTAATATTCAAAAGTTTTTGTCATTTAAAATTGTTATTACAATGCAAGTAAGTAAATAAAAATTAAAAATAAAAAAATGCTGCAATTACAATATTAAAAAGATGACTCGCTTGAAATTTAATTTTAAGGAACACAAATATGTAATAAAATGACAGTGAAAATGCATCACTTGTTAAATAATTTTCAATTGATGATACTAGATTTGCAATGAAGCAAATAAAAGGTAAGTTAAACAGGAGATACTGATTGCAACTAGCCAATTTAATGTAATTGTTTGTGTTTACAAAACATAAAATGATTAGAGAAATATATAGATAATATGTATAAACATTTTGACATGAAAATTGCTTCTCAAGATTTATATGTTGTTACAATAAATAATACAATCCATTAAACAAGTCACAGCAATATATATACAAAGTGACAGACAAAGCAAAACATCAAAAAATATTTAAAATTTGTTTTAGATACATGATACATTTAATAATTATAATATTTTTCCAATGGAATTATCTGATTCCTTAATAATTATTCTTTACTATTATTTAATTTTAAGTTTTATATTATTTATTTACTATTATTTTACATCAACAAGAGCAATAATATTTATAAGTGAAGAAGTTTTATGTTTTACAAATAAGATGTCAAAAGAAAATGACTTCTTCTTCTGTAGCCCTTGGAGCTTTCTGCTGTTGCTGCTGTGATGGTGAACTGTTTTTTTGTTTATCTGCAGGCATACGAGGGTACGTATGTAAAGGTGCTGCTGCCCCTGGATGAGGGGGCGTGGCATGGGGCTGCATCATGGCAGGACTACTGCCAGTGCGTACGTGTGTGGGTGCACTACCTCCACCACCACCATCCTCCCTACCTACAGTGGCTGGACTGAAGCTATTCGAACTCAATCTCTGATAACCACCAGGTTGAGGACTACTGCGCTCTTTTTTATTTGCTAAGTTTTCCATTTGGCTTAATTTTAATGGTAACATTTGAGTAACACCCTCTCGTGAAGGTCCTGTTACCGTACCACTTGCACCTCCAAGTTTTGCTAATTTTAATGGTAATTGTTGTCTGACTTGAACACTTTGTGCAGCTTTTTGTTGATTTGTTGCACTTACAAGATTCAAGGGTAGTGGTACTTTGCCAGCAGCTGTACTTGTAGATGTATTTGAAGGAGGTGGGCCTCCAATTGGTGGAGGTTTCCATTTGGCTGTCTCTGCTTTACGTCTTGTATCTGAAGGTGGCGATGGTGCTGTCATAGTGGGTTGCTCACTTTCTTCTTGACCTGCTCCTGCTGTCACTACAGGCATATTAGGACTGATGAGAATGCCTTGACTTGTTAGCATTTCCATTCGTCTATACAATTGTTCCCTTTGCTGAGTAATATCTGCTTGTTCAGAGCGTACTTGTTCTTGCAGTCTTAGTAATTCTGTTCTTTTCTCTTCTACATCTTTTTCCTCAGCCTCACGTTCTCTTGCCCAAGCTTCCTTTTCTTGACTCAATCGATCTTGCAAATTTCGCAGCTCCTCAAGTTGTTTTGGTTGCCTGTACATTGGTCTGCGTTCACGACTATCATCTGAACTCAGCTGTTGCTTGCAAGCTGACAGACTGGCCTGCAGACTGTAAATACATATAAAAAAAGTTTTAATATCATATTTCAGATACAAAATAACAGTGTTCCAAGTTCCCAATTAACGCACCTGTCAATAGTGGTCATTTGCTGAGAGATGATGCAAAGAAGTGTGTACACATAATGTGAAAGCCTGACAGCTGCAAGCTGTTGCTCTTGTCCTAGTGTAAGAAGAGGTGGTAGCTCTCCACTGCTCTCTCCGAGGCTAGTAGTTAATACACCAGGTGGCACAGTGGCTAGCAGAGCATTGCGCCAAGGTACACCTCCTCGGTCCTGCTATCACATCACACGTAAGAATTGTACATTTGGAACACAAAAGACAAAGTGATTACAAAATTACCTTATGTGCCTGCGACTTGGCGGCCTCAAACTCAGGTGTACCAACAGGAGTTGAGTATGTGGAGTGCTCAGTGGAATCCTTCATACCTGGCTGCTTTTTAGCAAGAGCTGAAACATTATGTAATTTACATATCATGAAGTTTTCTATAAGCCATATCAGAATATTATTCAACCATTACTTTTAGCATTTAAAATGTTACCTTTGTGTAAGAATGCCTGAAGCTGTTCCTTATTGGCATTATCAAACCCTCCAAATGTCTCAGCTCGTTTTGGTAATGTTGGTGACACATATGCTTCACTCTGATGCTCACCCACTGAACTGACACTTCGAGACAAGTTGGTGCCTGATGCATACAGTGAGCTGGCAAGCTGGTTCACCTCCTAAAATTACACATGATTTTAAATAGTAAAAGCGGGAACTTGCAACTTACTTTTCAGAACATCAACGGAAAGCAATACATGCATACACAGATACACTTACATGGAAAGCTGAGAGGACTTCTTTCCACATTGTGTTGCTATCTGCATCTTCGGCTACAAGATGTGCATAGCTCGGGGGCTCAGGAAGGTTGCCGAGGCCAGAAGCAGCCAGTAGTTTAAGTTGCAAAGCCATTTTCTCTTCTAAGATTAAGGCTTGCTCTACATCCTTTTGCCTCAACACCCCTGCAACAGAACAAAACCGTCAAAAATCCTTCAGATTGAGAAAACACATTTGAAAATTCTTCTAACTTCACATTTGATTTCATTGCAACATGTCAATGGATATTGATTAACTTTGAACCTCTTTTTAAATCGTACAGAAAATAACACATAGATTAGTAAAAATTTGGGAATAGCTTAGACTGACGGAGATGCCATAGCAGAGATACGTTAGCATGCCTGTCAGTCTAAGCTCATACTATCTACTATTCCCTTACTTGTCCTTATTTATCTTTTCTTTTTTTTTCTTTTTTTTTAATTGTTGCAACATTAAATTTTCCCTTAAAGGTAGAGACAGTGGTAAAAATATCGCGTTTTTATTGTGACAGCGATAGTGAACTAGCCCTCTGATTGGCTTGTGGGTTGCCTCTAGCCAATCAGAGAGCTACTTTACTATCGCTGTAACAATAAAAACGCGATATTTTTTACCACTGTCTCTACCTTAACTATTATTTTTTAAATCTAAGACACCATTGAATTGAAAAAGAGAATGATTTTTCTTTCTCTTTATACTAAATAAAACAGCACAGTGACAACTAAAACAAGAATGTGAAGTTCTAAAACGGTATTGGTAAACTTAAACATAAATAAATAAAATCTATATGAAGAAAATACATGAAAATTAACAGTATTAGGATGATGAATGATGATGGAAAAAAAAATGTAGAGATGGTATTATTTTTCTTACCAAATAGGAAGAAAGAATAATAATAATAATATCCAGCACAAATGTTATAGGTTTTGAGGAAGAAGAAATAATAATAGTTAAGGCGCAAAGTTTAAAGGGGAAAGAAGAAATTAACCAGGGGTAGGGCTATAAAAGGAAATAAAAAAGATTAGAAATTTTACTTATTCTACAGTAACATAAACAAGTGGACAGCACAACTAATGCTAGCATTTAGCCATAAATAGAAATTACCTTCAAATCCCAAACAGCTGCCTTTGGTTTACATAAAAACAAAGGAAAAAAAGTGTGTTACGTGGTGCATTGTCTTGTGTACAGTGACAAAACAATTTGGGATTCAGGAGAACTAAAACCAGTGGGTCTATTTTAAATTACAAAAAAAAAAAAAAAAAATAATAATAATAATAATAATAATCCAAGGAGAAGAACTAAACGATTACTTTAGTTTTTACTTTCAATATTTATTACACCATTTTTATTATTATTATTATTATGTGCTAGGTTTCTCTAAGCCATCACATTGCGAACGTGAAGGCTAGCACATCCTTCCAACACTGTGGGCTCTCATCAACCACTACGAGACTCCAGCTACCCCACTCTTTATTATTTCTTTACTTTCTGTTTTAACTTTCTACTTTATAATATGTTGACAAGGACCCACTGACTATAGAAGCAGGAGGCAAGCAATTTGTTGTGCCAAATCAGTTTGGAGAAATTAGAAAGCAAAAAAATATAAGAGAAAGAGAAAGAGGAGGCGGAAGAACAGATTTTGTTTTACAAACACAATGGGGGGTGGGGGGCTATTATCTTTCCCCATCACTAATATCATATTAAAAACCAATTAAAATGAAATAAATGCACTGGAGTTGGGAAATGTTGATACTAGAAATAGAATAAGCGAGTGTACAGTACAAAAATTATGATAATAACAATACAGGATTGGGATTCTGGTTAAAATATTTAACGTTCTAAAAAGCAACAAAACTAGAGCAAGGAAGGTAAAAAAAAAAAAAAAAAAAAAAGCACTGGAAACTATAGAAATAAAATAATTAAAGGAAGGAAAAAGAGGTTCATTGTTTTACTTAAAATATAAAAGCATTATGTGATTGGCAACTAAAAGAAGTGAGTGATTACTGATTAGTGTTAGCTAACCATAAAAACTATGATGCATAATTTTCTATTTTTTAATTGCGTTGATGTGAAGAGGATCATTTTACCTCAATCATAGGTATGCATGCATGCAATTTTGTTTATTTTACACAAGTATTTGATGTCATAATCCCCTTGTCGCAGTGAGTCACAATGAATCCTTTCCAGAAACGTGGCTATGAGCTGTGGCTTACCAGACCACAGGCGCCAAACACAGCACTCCTTTGGGCTCCTACTATCAGACCATCTTTTACCTTACTATGGCAGGACTCATTACAAGCAGTGCATCAACTGCCAAGTCTGCAATGCACTTTGCACTGGTAATGCAAACTCTTAAAGATTAACCTCAGACATTTTTTTTATTTCAGCAAAAGTTTTCAATAGCATGCGTACCAAATTTCAAATTAAATTATTGGTTATGTGGTAAAAAATAACATGGGAAATATTGGACAACTTACACTCACCATGTTATTATTGATATCATATATTTTTTTTTATATATAATAGATGGACAAATGAATTTGAAATTAAGTCTACATGCTATTGAAGGCAATACACAAACTTAGTGAAATTTTTTAAAAAATCTATCTAATAATCAAAAAAAGTTCCGTCTTGTCTGAGGTTAATCGTTATACATGCTGAGACATCACAGCTCAACACCACGTACCTACTAGCTGGTTAACAAGACCAGCCAGCACAGACTTGGAATCAAACATCGATCCTCCAAATGCCAGACAAGTGCACTAACGACTAGCAACAGTTATTATTATTATTATTTTTTAATATAAATTATTTACGAACTGGTATGAAATAAACTAATCTTAACTCATTGTGCGCAGAAATTTTTTATATAAAATAAATGAAAATATTTCTGCAAGGTAAAAAAATAAAAACAATGTTGTATACTGTAGTTGTGTTGATGATTTGAAGTGGTCCAGGGTGACAAGCGACTGCATATTAACATTGTCCTGAATATTACGATACCCTAAAGTGTTTATTAATAGTTTGCTATACTTACCAACAATCTGTTGTATCTGAGAATGTTTTGCTTCCAGCAACTTTCTCTTCTCCTCTGAGCTAAGTGCATGAGCTTCTTCTTCTTCCTCTGGACACTGCTGAACTGCTGTTCTCACTGCAGTAATCCAAGCAACTTTTTCTTTAGGTTTCTGAACTTTCAGCTCAAACATTTCAGGGTCTGAAGGGTTAGAAGATATGAGGTAGATGCCACGAGATTCTTGACCAGCCTTTTCACGTACTAATAGTTTTTGCAAAGATACAACACCCGCCTAAAACACAAAATATTAATGAATGGATTGTTATTATTGAAATTACTATGTAAATGATTAAGTATTTACCTTATTGTCTGGGGTGAAGAATGTGTACTTGTGATTGCTTTCTTGAAGAAAGAAGAGAACATCTGAGAGTACAATCACAAGTACTATTTGCATTTTACTACGTCCTTGCATCAGCATCGCATATCCTTCAAACCTGTAACATAAAAATTCATTAATATATGTATGTATGTATGTATGTATGTATGTATGTATGTATGTATGTATGTATGTATGTATGTATGTATGTATGTATGTATGTATGTATGTATGTATGTATGTATGTATGTATATATATATATATTTTTATATTATTATTTTTTTTTTAATGAAAGCAAAAGGAATTGTATAACTTTGTTACCTTAGCTTTCTATTTGCAGACAGAATATCTGATTTCTTGAATTTCTGACCTCTGTAGATTGTAAACGACTTTGCATCTATCCTGTTGTAAATTTCTAGTTTTCGGTCTTCCTTTTCTTTCTCTGCTACTTGGGCATCAACTTCCACTAATATTTCCTGTGAGAATAAATTATATCATTAGCATGTATGATAAGCATAAAAACAACATCCACTTACTTTCACAAGTGCAAGAGCCCTGCTTAGCTTCTCCTGCTCTGGCTTATTGTCTTTGGCAGTCTTGATGAGGGGTTCAATGAGCAAGGGATACTTTGTCAATCGTTGGGTGACAAACAGAACACATTCAGGTATTCCTTTCTTTTTAAGAAGTGGGTTAGTTTGGCAATGTCTTACAAACTCTCCGAAGCGTCTGTCATGTTGCAGATAATCTTTGTACAAGTCTACAGCATCACGGTGCCGACTGCAGAATTCGCCATAAGCAGATTTTAGTTTTTCAGCTTCAAGGCCTGAAAATTGTTCTAGGAGAATGTCTGCAATGGAGTCTAACACTGGTGCTCTACTCTTCTGTCGTTCACGTAGCTTATGTAGAAATGACAAATGTATTTCTGTCAGGTCAGCCAGTCTTGGAAACATGCGATCTAAATTGTGACCCATTTGGAAATACTTTTGTAAACCTTCAACAAAAACCTATAACAGAATAAATTGCACATTAGTATACATAGATAATTTTGTTAGGAGATAAACAGTTTACCTTTTGCATAACCCTTAAAGTTAAACAGTGATGTTTTTCAGTTAGTATGAATTCATAAATGTGTTCTTGTCTTTTTATTTCCTTTTCTTTAAGTTTCTTTGTTACCTGTGGAAAATAAAAACATGTAAGTAAATACTGAAGTACAATACTGAAATCTAAATTTAACCATACACACGACGTACTTCTTTGCCTGCTGTAGGTGTCCAAGAGTCAGGCTCTTCATCTTGCAGGCCTAAGAAAGGGTCAGTCTCAAGATCATGTGCTGTAATTGGGGCTGTAATAAAAATATAATACAGTTACTCCAAAGTTTTAATAATATATTGCTTTGATCTTTTTATATTGAATGTTAACTTACTTTCATCCAAAAATTCCAAAGGTACTAATGGAACATCATCTGAATAGCTGAAATATATATAAAAAAAATAAGACTAATTAGAATTTTACAAATTATTCAATCAAGGCAATTTTGTTTTCAAAGCAATGGAGAAAAAAAAAAAAAAAAAAAGGTGGCGATGGCATTTTTACTTACTTGTCATGGTGTCCATGATGATGATGATGGTCAGCTTCCTTTTCTTCACTGATAATTTGGCTGTAACAAAACACAACTATTAATGATCATAGTAAATCATATTAAACATAAAAATATTAAAAGATGAAACAGCACACGATCCTGTAAAAAAAAAATATTATTTCAAGGCATGTAGAAATTTATGTAATAGTAATAATCATAAAAAATCATTCCAGACATGTAAATGAGATAAATAAATACTAGCTGGGTTATAATATCAGCCATATTTTATATAATAGAGTAGAAGAATGAAGATAATCATGAGATGAAATGAGATAAAAATGTTTATAAAAGTGAAACAAAGAAATGAAATATATACACATTATATTCTCATGCAATAGTGCAACATAGCATTGTTGTTAGCCACTTGGGTCATCATTAACAATACAAAGCACATATAAACAATCCAGGTGAGTGATTTAGTAGTTTGTGATTTTTGTGTGTTAAGGTGCTAAATGTGGGCAAGATTTCAGATACAATGTGTGTTTAAAGGTATATAAAATAAAGTAAATAGTGTTCTGTTAAACAAAGAAACTTTGTACAGAAAACAAAAAAGTAGTAGAAGAAGAAGTTATACCATAATTTAGCAAGTACCCTGACTCGACAGGCGCACAAACATTGTGCGTAATTACGCACATTTTTAGGCGTAACATAAAAATTACTCACAATTACGCCCAAAGTTTGTGCGCATTGTGAGTAACTTGAAAATTACATAAAATTTACGCACAAACTTGTGCGCATTGTACGTAAAATTCACATATGCGTAAATTTTGAATTTTATAGGAAAAAATCCTATAGGAAAAATATTAATATATAAAAATTAAATTTCCCATGCTCTTATTCAGTCATTTAATTTTGATGCTAAATCAAGGTTTAACTTATTTGGAAGTGCATAAATAAATAAGCAAGTAAAATGGAAGAGTTGTGAAGCATGATTACAAATAATGGTATTGCAATGCTAAAATAAGAATAACAATACACACAAAAACATCCAGAAGTAAGCAATGGTTTAAATAGTCAAACCCCCTCAAAAAGACTACTTTCTAATAAGTCTACATTCTAAAATACAAGAAGAAAGCTAAAATTTTATGAGGTATGTAATTTATGCTTTCTATTATTATTATTTTTTATCTACACAAAACAAATTTATATTTAACATAATATTATATTCTTCTTTTAAAAAGTGACTCGTTACTCCTGTTATCGTAGAAAAATAAAGATTTCATCATAATTTTTCTTTGTTCCCAATTATTGCTCATTTCTGAAAATTATAGCGTGCCAATAGTCATTTTTTTAACTACATTTAGTGCAAAATTGTCTTAAATACGTAATATTTTTAATAAATATAATTATTGTATGTACAATATTATTTTTATGGTGCAAAAAAATATATATTTCGAGTGCAACTTTGGCACTCACTCTTGATTGGCCAAGAGGTTTTTATTCCATGGGAACTTGCTTCTCATGTCATCAGACAAAGGGGGAGGAGTCACTTGCTGCTGTATTCCATTAGAGACAGGTGAGGGTGGGCCCACAATAGGCATCCTGCTTCAACAATACACCATCTCTAGCTTTCTTGCACAACAATCACAATAGCTACTACTAACAGTTTGCTACAAAAAGCTCTCATTCATAATTTAAAAAAAGTAGTAAATTGTCTTCAAGAAAACTGAGATATTAGGCCGTCACCGTTGAATGTTTTGAATGAATGACTTAAGTGAGAAACTAGGACTTTCAAGCAAGTTTTGAAAGCAATTAATTATCATAATCATTTGCATCATGTTAACAAAAGTTGAATATATCTTTTAATTTGAAGTTAGTATTTTATATTTATACACTACATTTAAGGGATGTGTACTAGAGTACAGAAGAACAAATATATTGTTTATGAAAATAAGAAAGTTAAAAAAAACAAAAAAAAAAATTATATTTTAGAATTAAAAAATAATCAGCACAAAATATTTAAAATGTCAGTAATATATCAATATTGAATGATAGTATTAAATATAAAATTAGCAACAATTATTATTTTGGGATGATTTAGTATAAAAATAAAAGGTTATTATGAACCAACATAAATTAAGGAATAATTATGAACCATTTCACATTTAAAATTATAAAGCATTTGAAGTAAGTTACAATTGATCTAACAATTTTATTTAACGAACATCGAGTTGAATGTTTAAAATTAACTCTCTTGTTCAATATAAAATTTATTCAAACAAGGGTAAATAAACTTATCAGTTAAAAATAAAACTTTTAAATTCAATAAACACAAAAGAGAAAGAGAGAGAGAGAAAGAGCGAAAGTATAGAAGATATAGGGAAAGTATAAAAATAAGATTTTAACAGTAATTATATAGACAGTAGTATTATTTATTACTTGGAATTTTTTGGTTTTACAAATCAATATAAAAAAATATAGAATTAAAAAAAAAAAAAAGTAAAAATGTATAGAAGAGTAGTTTATTGTGGATAAAGGAGGGATTGGGGAGGGAGACTTACTTCACGCCGAGCTTGGTGGCTACCCGCCTCCATTGGGAGTAGCACGTAATCCTCCTACTGTGAGTGAGCGCATGGGGTGGAGGAAAGCAACACATTAGCAAGGGGGCTACCGCTCCACTTACGGTTACCTCAAATATCCAATACATTAAGTAGCAATAATAAAAATTTGTAATTATAATTACAATATAAACAAAATAATAATTAAAATATATTATAAAATTGCATTTTTTTATTATTATTATTATTTAAAGCTTCATTTATTTGTATGTATAAGCAAAATTTATATATTTATACCATGCCAATATAAATATACATTTTCATATCAAACAATTATCACTCTTTCTCTCTCTCTCTCTCTGCGCATGCAAGCTGTGCTTTCAATATAAATATTATATATTTTTTTCATTTTATTTTTTATTTCTGCAATATGAATTATGAACTAAAGCTTTCATGAGCATGGCTACAATAACACAGTTAGTAATAGTATATAATAAGCAAGCATACAGTGTAAAATAAGCTTATATGTTTTATTTCCAAAACCAAAAAACAAAGTTGTCATTAAAAGCTGTATGAGACTAACACAACGTAACAGGAAAAATAAATGTACATTTGAAGTTAAGATGGGAAAAATGTAAAAAATGTGGTAGGTATTGTAATAATATGTATGTATAAAAATGACTGTATTAACAATGGAAAAAAGCAAAATATCAGCAGAGCTGCAAACAGCGGCACAGATCTGTATAAAATTGTTACCATACAAAAAAAAAAAAAAAAAAAGCCATTAACTGAGACTTTTATAAACAACTGAATAGATAAACTCAGTGCAACACTGAAATTTGCGTTAATGTTACAATCTGCAGAAAAATAAATGACCTCTGAATGAGATATCATTGACTATTTTAACTGCTAGCACTAGCGGTAAAGTTATCACATTCAGGGGGCCCATATTATTGTGCAACAGATTGTAAAATTAAGATGAGTTACTGTATTGTGATAGTTAAGATGACAGCCTCAGTCAATGGTATTAAAATGGTAAAGATGATGAAACATGCACAGTGCAGTCACTCCACACATGCTGTTCAGTCTTACCTGCCACCTGATGAACTAGACTGTGGTGCAGGCTGGGAGCCTGATCCTCGCTTGCCTTGTGATTTTCCACCCTGAAGACTTTGCAAATGTCCACTTAGACCACCAGCTACTTTACCTAAGTTACTCTGTAATTATGATAAGTCATTATTTAATATTATTTATATTAACTTAATAGTTAATCGTGCTATTTAAGAAGTATCATAATTTACATATCATACTGACCTTTGAAGATTTAGGTTTATTGCACTCCAAGATTTGGTCCTTGCAGTGGCTCTGATGTACTGTTATAGTGCACGCTGAAACAGACAAATCCATTGTTAGTACACAATGCTTTACGACAGTAGGTTTCAGCGTATGAAATACTTACTTTCACATACAAGGGCAGGTTTGTTGGTCAACGCTTTAGAACAATAATCACAAACATGTGCAGAGGCATATGATACAGATACCCATTGATGAATCACCTTTTTTGTCTTGTCCTGAAATCAAAGCATACCTTTAATAAGTATTTTAATTGAATTAAGTGACATTTTAAACAATTTTAGTTTGAATATCTCAGCAAAGAGCAAGACGGGGGGGGGGGGGGGGGGGGGGGGGGGGTGTTTACCACAATGATGTCTGTAACTAGATGTAGATCTTGATGGCACAGTATGGGGACTATAAGCAACTGAGGATGATGGCTATTGCTGTTGGAACACCTTAATAAATGTAAATATTTATTGAAACTGTGTCATCAAGATCTCTGCCTCAACATCATTATAGAAATGTACTTTAGTTTTGTTTTATATATAATATATATATATATATATATATATATATATATATATATATATATATATATATATATAGCCTATATATATAGGTATATATATATATATATATGTATATATATATATATATATATATATATATATATATATATATATATATATATATATATATATATATATATATATATATATATATATATATATATATATATATATATATATATATATATATATATATATATATTATATGTATATACGTATAATATACCTATAAATACTTTTTATTAATCGATGCTGTTGCGGCTAAACCACACTTCTACTTTTAGCGGCTTTGCATACTATCACGCATCTACGTTTATCTACAGATGAGTGAAAGTAAGCAAACCTGCTTAAAGTAGTGGTTTAGCCGCAAAGCATTGAAATACTTTTTCCCTAATTTCTTGTCATTTGTTTTACACTTACCTTCTTCTTCCTAAAGAAAAGGCTGCCTCTCTTTCGTCTCTTGCCCTCGTGATGGTCATAGTTTGTGCTACTGTTCACACACAAAAGACAAGCTTATGTTAGAAACTCAAACTCCCAACCTCAACTTTTTCAATAAATTTAATGCATTAGAGTATGCACTTTAATTTGAATTAATTAAATTAATACAAATCTTTACAAACTGAATATATATTAGAAAATCACGTAATTTTAGATAGGTGTTATTTTGTCAAATCCCATCCTTAATACCATATAAGGAATAGTACTATAGTTCATATACTTTGAGGTTCATTAATATTACGTAATTCTTTATTAGTCATTCATTTTGTTAAGATTTTTTATTATTCTTTTTTGATA
This sequence comes from Ecdyonurus torrentis, assembly GCA_949318235.1. Classification (NCBI taxonomy): domain Eukaryota; kingdom Metazoa; phylum Arthropoda; class Insecta; order Ephemeroptera; family Heptageniidae; genus Ecdyonurus; species Ecdyonurus torrentis. The sequence continues at coordinate 27,785,866 of OX439131.1, forward strand.
TACAATAAGGAAATTGTTATCTTATTAGCATTATTAAATGTTTGCAAAACTAATACAATACAAAACTGAGATCATTAAACTCAGCATCATGCTATGTTATTATATTATATATAGGTATATTTTTTATTATTTAATATTTGTATTATTAACACACACACACACACACACACACACACACACACACACACACACACACACACACACATATTATTCATACATTTAATTAACAGGGTTGAAGATGTTAAAAAAGAAATTTACTATAAAGGGCATATAGGTAAATTTAGCAAGACAAATACGACTGTTGACAACAAGTTAAAGAAGTACAAACTTGCTGTATTTGGGTCTACCTACCTACATTCAATCAATGCATTATTAGTTCTCATAGATTAATAAATGATAATAAGCAGAAGTATAAGATCAAAACATTCACAGATAGGTAGAACAACAGAGGTAAAGCATGCTTAGAGAGCGGGGAGCACTTACTCTGTAAGAAACTCATCAAAAGAGAGATGATTGCCAGGTGGGTGGGGGTAATGTTTAGCAGGGAGACTTAGACGTATCAATTCTCCTCCTATACTACTTCTTCTTCTGTTTCACTTTCTGTTCCACTGGGGCGCTGGAGAGCTCTACTACACACATTTATAGCTACGTCACACACTACACATGCACACTTGATGCAGCACAAACAAGTATGCAATACCCAGTTATAATACTTGTGGAAAACTACTCTCTTTTTTTTTCTTTTTTTTTTTTTTAATTTTGTCTTTTTAATATTTATTTATTATTATAGGTATATTATAGGCTATATTTTTTTAAATAGAAGTCAATCTTTTTATTATTATTGTTAATTCACAATAAAAGAATTTATATAAAAAGGTCACTAAATACTAGCAAAGCATATTCAATATAGTTACGTTCTTAATTAAAAATTATGCTTAAAAAGTGGATGTAATGGGAGGGGGGAGGGTATAACATACATTCTTTTCAAATCACTAACACGCCACGGTCAAATTTTTATTATTATTGTTATCATTATTATTATTTATTATTAGCCTATTATTTAATGTTAACTAAATTTTGGGTAATGCATACATTTAAATAAACAATAATAAATAGTAACAAAAAAACAAAATGAAGTGCACATTGTAAAACTTAAAACAAATATACTGAACTCTGGAGATTTTTTTTTTTTTTTTTTTTCCTACCAGCAATACGTTAAATTTTAAAAACCTGTGATGGAAATAGAAATTTGACAAGGATGCAAAAATATAGATTAACAAAAGAGTAAGAGTGCAGAATAAGCAATAATAAGAATAAGAGACAATGAAAGTATGTTGGTGAATAATAATTGAAAACTTACTCATGCCCATCAATGAGGCTCTGAATTGTGGCGTGCAGAGGCTCTGCAGATTCCACTACACTGTAAAAACAATACAACAAATGACAATAAAAAAGCTAACAAAAATAAAATGCAGCAAAATCTGACAGAATAAGCAAAATATGTTTTGATGAATGTATTCTTTAGTGTGTATAATAAAAATACAATTCGGAAAAAAAGTAAACATGCAAAATGTAGAAAAAATGATTTTTTTTAAACTATAATAATTGCTTGTGTAAAATAATGCAAGCATGAAAACGTAATAAAAGTGCAAATATAATTATGAAGTGCTTGTGAAATTTATGACAACTAAAGCAGTGATTTATTTCTTTAGTGATTATATAATAAAATACTTTCTGAATTACTTAACCATATTTAGCAGCATTTCATTTAATATTGACACAACATGAGTTATAGTTAATGAATAAACATATCTATATTTCCTACTATAAAAATACCTACTATTCTACCACCATTGGAATTTGTCTGTTGTACACTTGATATTTTAACCTAACTTAATTATGTTCCCTGCTTGTACTTACACTGGGATGCTGGCACCAATCACATCACTGACAATGTCTCGTACAGCAATGATTGATGGCGTTGACACAGATTTCTGAAGTGGAAGTCTTGCTGGTAGAAGTCTCAAATTCTCTGCTTCTCTTTTAGCAACAATCTTATTAAAATCACTCTGAAACAAAACAAAAATTACAAATTATTAAAATTAACTTTAACGGTATAATGTTATGGTGGTTTAAATGAAAGGAAAGAAAATGTTATGTAAAGTGAGTTTATCAGATAACATGGAAATTAATGGAATGGGGGAGTAAAAACATAATTCACAGATAATGTTAATTTTACTATCCCCCGAGAGAATAACTTATATTTATTTTAATCACTAAAATTAAACAAACACCACTACTATTCAAATGAGAGAATGAATGAGACCTCTATATGAAGTGGTTAAGAGACAAGAAGACTTACTTGCAAGTCTGCCTCATTAAGTGAGTGTGTTGACGCTCCTCCACTGTTCCATGTGGCGCTACTGACAGGGCTGGTAGTGCCACTGTACCTCCTTGTCTTAGTGGCAGCAGCTCCTACCAACTTATTGGCAACCCCAGTGCCCAAAAACACACTGCCATTGGTACCACCCTCAGATTGATCCATGAATGGATCATCCTGGTCAGAATCCATGCTACTTAAACTCATACTGCTGTAAATTACAAGACAAACAAAATATTTCAGTAATAATACAAATTGGGGTTACGTGCAAATTGACTATCACGGATAGTAAACGGCCGCCAGCATTTTTGTATTGTTCAAATTTACATTGTAATATCACCACAGTACAAATTTGAAAAAAATAAAAATAAGACCAACAACCTCTTAATGTGCACATATCGGACAGTAAATGTGTCAAGTTTTAAATTTTTAATTTTTAATTGTTAAGTTAAAAATCCTCGCGGCCGTTTACTATCCGTGATGATTGAAATAAACTATGTTATTACCTTCTCTGTCTATCAGTTTTATGTTTTTCTTGGCCATTAGTGCCCTCTCCAAGTGCAGTCCAGCTGCGCCTTCTCTTTGGATCATCTCCATTTTTTGCCATCAGCAATTCTTTTGAGTTTGCTATTAGAAGAGCACACAATTAATAATTAGTAATTAAACTCAAAATATAAGCTAGCTTAGGTTAACTTACCTCTGAAAGGTGGTGCAGTAGCTTGAGGTGTGGTGTGAGTACTGCTGAACAAACTACCACCCACCTGAGTGGTTGGAGAAGAATTGACTGATGCCAGCAAGTCAGGTTCAGAGCCAGGTTCATTGTTTAGTGATGGACAAGAAGCACTCAGTCTAGAATACTGATTCAGTCGAAGCATCTAACAAAAATTATTGCGTTATTAATATTGGTCATTTAGAAAACTTTTTTATTATTATTGTTTTTTTAATAGGCCTACAAAATAGTTTGAACGTCTCACCTGATGGTTGAATGCTTGAGCTGAATGCTCCCGCATTTGCTGGATACTCTCGTGAATGTCATGCAGTTGTTGTAGGTTGTCCTCTGCAAAACAAAATTAGTTTCACATTAGTACCTATATAAATAATATATTGATAATGAGAGGGTTTACTGATCTACACAATGTTTATTTTTTTACTTATCATACATATATATTTTTTATACATAGAACTGTCTATTTTTATTGTAATTTTTTAATTGCTACTGTATGTATTAAAACTTTCATTATTATCAATTTCTTTTATTTAAAAATCACAATACTTGCAATGTATCCATTTGTAAATAATAGTAAATTAATTATGTTTTATGGTAATATATTTATGACATAATATAACATTAGTCATATAATTCCAAAACTAGATTATTAATAGTCAAATATTATATAGAAGGTTTAGGAATATTTTTGAACTATTACGCTGATTTTACACAAATATTTAGCTTAAAAAACAATTGGCCACATACAGAGAAAAAAATGCGTGTAACTTTACAATTAAAACAAAACTAAATTTTCACTCACGCTGCCGCAACATAATTAACATTTCCCATTAATAAACGAGAAATTTGTAAAAGCTTAGACGCACGCTAAATGATCGACACACAAACTTGAACTATACTAACCAGTATAAAAAAAATTACAATTTTTTATCGCAATAATTGCTTTTAGAGATTAGTCTTATCCTTATCAATAAATTGAGATATACTATAGCGAAATGAAAATATACAGTGAACCACTAAGACACTGCAGTATATAAATGTCGAGTTTTTGACATGCCTTATCAAAGTGATGTGATTTATTATGCACTTGTGGGAGCAAGTTACGATCTCTTGAGTAAAAGTAAAGAAATTTCTACAAGATTTAGATGCTGTTTGTGAAGAAACAAGCAAAATGTTGCCAAAATAACTATGTTGAGTATACAACACAAAGTTAAATTATTAATTCGGTTTTAAATATTTACCACCCCCCCCCCTTTTTTTTTTTTTTTTTTTAATTGTCATGTATTTTTTAATCATCTGTAGAGTGCGTTTTTCTTTCAATATTATCAAGCAAATTTAAACGGAAAATTCTTTGTGTTACATATGGGAAGGAAGATACATTGTTTTAAGTTTGAAAGGGTTAAAAAAAAATGTATGCATGGAATGACAAAAGAAGTCATGTTTTTGTATGAGAAATATTTTGTTTCGAGTGTCCCATGCGTCACACTCAAGCAAGGAATCGATCTTTACATTTTGTGGTTTAGTCAAAATACACAATTCCCCGTGGCAAAAAAAAAAAAAAAAAATCATTGTATTGTAAAACAAATATTATGGCTGAATACAGTTTTAAAAGTATACGCAAAGAAAGATGTATTAGAAATTAAACTCGTTGCTTCCTAATTTCATTTAAAATTATACAAAAATTAAAAATTAAAATAAAAAATATTTTTGTAGTTTGATTTTGTCACGATTGTGAAAACTTAAGTTATGAGTTAAGAGATATTTTACTGCACAAATTTGACTAAAAAAAAAAAAGTAATATTTTTTCCTGCTTTACGTTATGAAATTAATATCATTTTTTTATTAAACCTAATTAACCTTAATACATTATAAAATATTTAATAATTGTCAGATGGTTTTAATGTATAACATTAAGGTAAGTTTATATACGATCGAGTATATTTCACAGTAAGTTGCGTACATATCGTTTTGGTTCACGCATTGCTGCGTACTGTTTCAAGTCAAGGCTTTTGAAGTCCATCTTCGTCCCTGAAAATAATTTCATTACCTGCTGTTTTTATATAATATATTTACTTCATTTCCAAGTATTATTTAATACAAAACAAAAAGGTTTTACTTTATCAAAATTAAATGTTATAAATATATAATATAAACGTTTTGTAGCCATATTATTATTTGATTTATATACTTTATGTTGAGAATATTTTATATAGTAAAAGTTTATTTTATTTCATACTGAATAAAGCACTTGATATAAAATTATATTGTTCTCTCTGTGTTATAATTTAAAATGAAACGCTTTTAACTCATAATATATTTCTCTCTTTTTTTGTTGAGAAAGAGCGTAATTTTTGAAGACGAACGAAGTGGGGCTTATAAATCCATGATGAAGAGCGTATTATATTTATATTTTTCTCAACTTATTTTTGGTGCTCACTCACTCGTACTTTTCTTGTTGGTATATAGAATCAATACCATGTAATATTAGCAAGCTACATAAAAGTTAAAAGTATTTTTTTTTATATACACAGTCCATTTTACTGGCTTTCAACTATATGTGTGCTGGATGTGTAGTGTATAGTAATAATAAAATAAAAGTACAAATTATAACAATATATTTATAGTTAATCACTAGGGTAAACTACTGTTTGAAAACTAAAATGTGACGTCATTCAATAGTATCAAAATATAATAAACCTTGAAGTATCAATAAAATGTTCGCTCACTGATACTTTAAAATAACTCTCATTTTTTGGAAAAAAAAAATATTATTGCTCCCAGTATGTGCGAAATATACGAAAAATCTCATACTCTTCATAAATTATTTAAAAATTTATATTTACTATAAAGTTGCATGCACATGATAAAATCAGACAGAAAGTATTATAATAGTTTAACTCCGCGATATACCTGCAATATTATAAACAGTAAGATGTTTAATATTGTGTAGCAAGACGTATACACATATATAGAGATAATGTCCGCAACACGAATATCATAATGTTTTATTCGAGCAAGCAAGCAGCAAAAATAAAATAATCGTGCATATACATATACATACACACATATAAATATATACGTTGTTTAAGAAACAACAAAGCGCTTGCAGGCATCCTTACTTTACTTTGTGTTCACTCTTTGAGAACAAAAGCTGCTTGCTCGGTCTCTCTCTCTCTCTCTACCTGCCTTTCTTCTTTCTTATCATCGCCAACAACAGATTCTTAAGATCAATGATGATGATGAGAATCATAATCTCATAAAAAATTTCACTTAAAATACACTTAAGCCACTTCAAGAATCAAATCGAACTTGGATGCAAATATATTTTAACAATCTATCATCTCACTAAAGTTACACTGCCAATGTTATATTATACAGAATGTAAACAACAAAGTTCCGAGTTGCACTTTTTACTACTAGACAGTACATAATTATTCAACCACACTACAAATACAAATTATGACTAATATTATTGTATTTGAAACAACTTCTCTCTGTACTATTAAGAAATTTTTATCGCTTTCACTTGTAAAATAATTAACTAGAATTCAAACATTACACTTTGCATAGGCATCTTTAAAATAATACTACTAATAATAAAATGCTAAAAAGTTGATAGTGAGATCAGGAATTACAACGCTCTGAATAGTTAAAGCCATAGGCCACATAAAACAACACGTGCTTTGTAATGAATAAACACAAAATGATGGGATATCCAAAACTGATGACAATTTTTACCAGAATGCTAATGGAGCCCCACGAGAGAGCGTGAAAATACTGTAAAGTATGCAATCTGAGTAACTATTCATGTTTCTGACGCCAGAAACATGCAAAAAATTAGTTAAAATATGTTGTGCGGGTTGCATAAATCAAATTTTTCTGATCACTGTTACGGTGCTACAGTTGGTTTTTGAGACAAACTAATGTTATTTATGCAAGTCCCATCAAGTGTTTTGTAATATAAATGCTTATGTTTTCTTCTGGTCTATTCCTTTAATGCTTGAAGCATTTTATTTCTAATCAACGTTGTGATTTTTTGTTATTATAATATTTTTTTAAGAAACAAAATTTTTGTGAGGTAAGCTATTATCATAGTATACCTCGAGTGAATTATTTTTTAATTTAATTTTAATCAATCATCAATACTGATTATGTTTTCTGGTAAAAATTACTCAATCTATAGGGTGTATGCGGATGACGTCATATTTATTGCGCTTGGAGGCCATACTGGAGTAGTGAATAACATTGCTCAGCATAGGACAAACTTTATTTAAGCCGATTTTATTTAGGAAATCGGTTAATTTTTTGGGTATTGTTATTTTTCTCACATACTTGAGATACTAATTCAACATATTTACAGCATCAATGCTCTCAAAAATATTGCATAGTGTTTTTAAACTGGCAAAATGATTTTTTTTCCTATGCCACCTATGTTATTGAGTTATCCAACATGGCGTCGACTTTAACATGAATGCATACACCCTATATTATAATACAAAATCTATAATCATAACATAACCATGATACACTTTGACCTTTATGGATCACTAAAAGATTGACATTCATTCAATTTTTATCAATTTGTATAGACTAGGTATTTAACTCACTTTTTTTCCCCACTTTTTCCACTTTTTTTTTCCTTCATTTTTTTAAGAAATCAGTGAAGTAAATAAAATATAAGAGGATTTACATTTAAGTTCTTTACACTGTACGGAGAAATATAAAGAGAGAGAGAGAGAGAGAGAGAGAGAGAGAGAGAGAGAGAGAGGTTCTACAAGGGAGGATAAATTGAAAATCTTCCGCAGCTTTTTAATTGATTAATATAAAAAATGCTTCAACATAATGGTTACATTGGCTTTTTTTTTTTTTTTTTTTTTTTTTAATGTACGTGCCTGCAATAATAAAATTACATTATGTTAAGTATCACTTCTAATACTCTAATTATACTGGAGGAGAAAAAAATGTATGGTAAAAAAATACGAAAAGATGTATAACAATATCACTTCATTAAGAATAAGGTTGCGCAGTTTTGACACATACAAACTTAAATGGTCTTAAATTTTAAGTTTGCCTCTTGAAATTAAAACATGAAGGGCACAAATAAGTTGGCGCTAAAGTCACGTTACACTCATTATCATTTATTCTCTCTCATACTAACATACTTAAACCTGTCAATCTTTTACCGGAAATGAATACAAATTTTTATTACGTACAATATTTTTAGAGCAATCAAATTAAGAAATAAACAAACAAACAAAATTCACCTCTTATACTACTATCATTAATGATAGAAAAGAAGTTAATTATTAATTTAAATGAATTATTATATTTAGTTTTAAAATCCTGCGTTTGTGTAAGTATGGTGGGAAAACTGACTTCCTCATTAGTACAACGAGTGTGTGATGATTACATACGTGAAGAGGAGAGCACGGCATACTTTAAACTTTATTAACAACAATAACAAAGAGTTCTGCACTGGCAAACTCACGGTGGAGGGCTCTTCCGGCGGTTTCTTTTTTTTTTTTATTTTTTTTTTATTTTACATTTACGTATAGAGCATTTTTCTGAAAAGTTACCTTACATTAACCTCAAGTGTCTTCATTGAAATAATAATATATTTTGTATTATATCGTAATGACGGTTTAAAAACTAGCCGATTAAAACAACAGTATATTTAGAGTAATATCATTATTTTTTTTTTTATACTGAATATTTTGGTGTTGATGTTTTTAACGACATTTTTACAAACTTCCTGACAAAAAGAAAGGAAAAAAAATCTACGAAATACACGTATTCAAATTTAATCTTTGAATATTAACATTGAGTTGTTTTGATTTATAGTTGCAAATAAGTATAATTAGAAGTTTTTTTTTTTTTTTTTTTTTTTTTTTTTTTTTTTTTTTTCACTGAATTTTTTCTCTGTATCGGGGAGCATAATCATACTCGTGTTCTTTACTCACCAAGTATAGGGTAGTGCTTTGACCCTGGCGAATGAGGTGTGACGCTTATGATGGGCACGAGGGGCCCCCCTGCTTGCTGGTGCGCCATGGCGGTCCCGGCCAGGAGGCCCCCCTCCCAGCAACCTCCGGCTAGGCTGTTCGCCGCGACGGAGGAGGCGGCGGAGGTCCCTGATGGACTGGGTGGCGCCAGGTAGTCAGTGATCACGTCTTCGTCACTGTCCTCAGCACTGTTGCCGTACTCATCTGAAACACATAAACAACGACAATCGTCACTCTCTTTTCAAGTCTACAAGTCAATGACCTTTCTTATCAATTCAAATCAATGAATATAAGTAAAAAGTAAAAAAAAAAAAAAAAAAAAAAAGGTATTAATAAATTTCTAATCAATTAGCAGTTTAATCAAGTTTATAGTTTTTACTAATTGTAAACAAACGAAAGTAACATTAACTTGTTAACTATTACTTGTTATATATACCCAATTTTGATAGTACCTTTGAAAAATAGTAAATGTTTACGGAAATTAAAACCCAGTTAGCAAATTTTAATTGCAATGAGGATGTTCACATGATTGAGGACAAGAAATTGAGAAAATTATAATGCAGATGAATGCTGCTAACAGGGTCGGACTGGCAATCAAGGGGCCTCGTCCGCAAAAGGGGTGTAACACCCTCTTTAGGGGCCACAAAGGGGGCGTAACACCCTAGTTACGCCCCTTTTTGGGCCTTAGGGGCCTCCAAACAGGGGGGGCCACGTCCGCAATTGCGGACTTGCTCTTATGGCCAGTCCGAGCCTGGCTGCTAATCATGCTTTAATTATTAATAATGTATTAATTAATTACTGTGAAAACAGATCAGACAAATAACAACAAAAACAACGGAGAACAATTTTGTGCAAGTTAAAAAAAAAAATGAGAGTTTATGAATTATATTATAGTATAAAAATTCATTATTATACTCTATTTATACGGACAAATATAAATATATTATTTATATAATTATGCGAGCCCATTTTCAGCATATTTTGTACAGTGCAGCATAATGTATCATATATAATATCTAGCTTCATCATAATTATGTTTAAGAGCATAAATATTAACAGCATAATTATTTATGTTATTTTAATTTATCATCAAACATCATTTATGCTGTTATGATATAAATGCAGCATAAATTACATAATTTATTCTTTCCATGTAAAAATAAAGCTACATTACCTTTGCGAATAACAGATTTAACTAATAAATTGACACACTTCATAATTTTATAACAATATATATAATATCACCACTTTGAAAAACGTACACTATATAATCAATAAATATACACTATATATAATTTCAGCTATAACAATTCACGCACATGATATGATTACTCTGTTTAAGTTAGTGTTTGCCTTGGAAATATAACGTAAAACAGATATAATATGAAACTCTGACATCGAATTACTTCTTGGAAATAAATTATACTGAAGGTTCAAAATCATATGTCAATTTAATAAATAAATAAAATATAGATGTGGATGTGGATAAATTCAAAGAGGAAACTGCGGTTCTTTCTCAACCTCATATATTTTTTTTATTATTATTTTTTTTTTACTGTCGTCACAAAATATATGTCTCACTCTTTTATCAACTTTCTGTCATCGATCAAATAATACGGAAATTCATAAAGGATATTAAAGATTTATTAATAAAAAAAAACTGAAAAACATAAGAAAAAAATACGTATTTTAGAGGAAATTAGTATAAAACGCACAAAATTACAAGGAGATGCAATTATAAAGATTGGAAATGGGTGTGAATATTATAGTAATAAAGCTTCTAATAAGATTTTAAATTAATTTCACATATAAACATAAATTCCTTTTCATGAATTATATACTTAATGAAAAGACCATGAAGTAGTTTACAATTACTTTTTGTTTTCCAATAAACAAAGGAAATGACTGCAAAAATAAACAATCACAAAAGTCAAGGGGAGAGTTTGTTTACAACATGCATGTTAATGTTGACATTGCATAAAGTAAATATTTATTTTATTTATTTTGCACGGAAAAAAAATGCAGTGTAAGATATTATACTGTTCTAAGTGGATTTTCATTGCAATTACTCTTCTTTCTTTCTATCTTAATTATTTTAAAATATTAATTATTTTTGTCTAATTTATTTATGAGTTTACTTTTTTTTACGTAAGGGCTATTGACAACTTTACAGATCTGTTTATGCAAAGTTGATTTTAAATTGCATAATATCTCTCTCTCTCTCTGTCTCTCTGTCTCTCTCTCTAATAATAATAATAATGTTCATAAATAAAATTTGCATGAAACGAGAAAGCAATTAAAACATAAATACATACATAAAAATGTCTTTAACAAAAAGAGTAATGATATTTATATATAATAAAACAATTCTTAATAAACAATAGGATAAAAAGTTTAGTTAATACAGTTACAAATGAGGCTAATTACAGTATTATATAGACAAAAGCTGGACCTAACTTATACACCACCATGCATGCTTATAATATGATGCTAATATGAATGTAGGTTAGAGAGAGAGAGGCAGAGTGGGATTTTATATTATTCCGCCCACACCCGCACTTAAGGCAACAAAAAGAAGAAAAATAACAAGCATGCAAGCCATGTTACAATATAATAATAATAATAATATGTCCGTCGTCGTTGCTGCTGCCGTCACTACATTATTATACATTATACAATAGAGACAGCTCTATGGCACACACCGTACTATTATTTTATATTTTAATATAAAATACGAACCGGTTATCGGTGAACATATATTCATACTACACACTATCACCAGGTCTAAAATGTATAACATGCCAACTTAAAAAAAAAAAAAAAAAAGGAAGTCTAGACGAATATCAAAATATTTTTTAAATTATTATGTCTCTAATAGCAGACCGTAACAATGAAATAACTAGTAAATATGCTTGCATATAATATGTTTATTATATTAATACATAAAATACTAAAGAAGGATAAAAAAAAAATACTGAATACTTGAATATAGCAGCAATACTATATTGTAGTCATAAAGTCATAATGGATCAGTTTTTGGTTAAAAAAAATATAACCGTATTTCAATTTCATAATATTTCTTTACTTTTTTTATTATTTTTTTTTCCTGCCATGGCTATAATTTGTGAAGGATCGGACATATATTTTCTCTCCTGAGAAATTTATAACAAAGCGGATAATTTTGTATAATTTTTCCCCTACATACGAAGAAATGTCATAACTCTAAGAAAAAAATAAAATCAATTAATATGAACCTTGAAAATAAATTAGCAAAACATATTTTTTTCTTATAGACATTAATCATATCAAGTTGTATAATTTATAAATTTACAATTCATTTTCAAATGAACTATTATATTAAAATTTCTTGTTTTTAATTTTTACCTGGAGAGTATACACTCAAGTTTTGAAATATACAATTACTTATGTATCAATCTTAGTCATCTTATTTTAACTGGCCATGAACTGGATAATAAAAAAATATATACATTAAAAAAAAAAAAAAAATCAGCGGAGACTATACAACACACTTTCTTTGCATGGCGCCCATAAGATGCATGGTTCTTTGGCGGGCGCCTTGTTGACTATAATACTACGCTTACGTATGTAACGTTCATACGTTCGAGTGACCCAGTCTTCCTTCACACTTCACTCAATCACGAGTCTCCTCCACCCACAATCGCACAACCGAGAAATTTGTAAACAATCACTGTCACGTCACATTTTAAGTATAAAAACATTTATTTTGTTTGTATTTAATTTCCCAGAGTGAAATCAAATTGGAAAGAAATTATAATGCAATTTGTAAAACAAACATGAAGTTACAATGTCAATAGTATAATAATAGTAATAATAAAAATCGTAATTATTTTGAAATTGTGTTTCAACCGGAGGCAAACTCAAATCAGTATTATTATTGTTGTTATCATAACAGGATTGTGCAATAATTTTACACCAGATATGCATTTTTATTACTATTTTTAAGTAATCAAACCTAGAAACCCCTCTTTTTTTTATTACTTAGCCTTCAACAAACTATAGTCAATGTGTAAACGAAGATCATAACTTTGTAAAGAAATATTGGGTTCACTATAGCTAACATTTTTAATTGTTATCACCTCCATTTTGAATACAGTTAAATTTTACTGGGAATGTATTTTTAATGGCTTTATGGTTTAAAATTAAAAAAATAATAATAATATATAAAATTAAATATCTCAAAAGAAAGCAAACTAAATATGAGGTTGATTAAAATATGCATTTCTAGGCTGTATGAGACAATAGTAAAATAAAACTGGGATACTATGTGCGTTTGTTTTTGCACAATATTGAAATCCACAGTAACCACACGGCTTATATACAAAGTTGACCTCTACCACTGAATACTGCAAACCAACCACTCATATATACCATAAACTATGAGCTCTAGCATCAAGTAGTATAGAATATAAAGCTGTACTAAATATGCATGGCATACTGGGAAAAAAAAGTCTCTGCAAAATAAACTTGTATAAGATGCAAAGAGCATTTTCTCTTAAGCTTATGACTAACGTTTTTCATATACAACCACAAGGTATAGAGCAAAAATATATTATATTTAAAAAAAAAAAGAAGTTATAATATACTATAGCAACTAAATTAATTGTACTCGTCGGTCCACGCGGAAATATATTTAATAATAATATAATATACATTTTTAATAATAATAATAATACATGTACTGTACATCGATGTAGTTAGAGAAAATGTTAAATTGGCTAATTTAACTGCAATAATCACAAAATATGAACTGGAAAATGGATGTTTATTATAGTAATTACATATTATACAGCGACAAAAAAATAAAATGCAGATCAATCTTTTGATTTTAACAGAGCTGGACTAATATGCTTTGAGATTAATCTATGACAAAGCATCATACTTTTACTTTTGGCAGGTTTTTGTGTATATCCATTTAAAACTATTTCATATTATTAAAAATACTCAAAGAGTGCGGAATACTTAATAAAATTTGAAGTTTTCAACGAATAAGTAGTTCAGCATTATGCCTATTTTATATTTGGATGCTCATATGAATACTGATGTGATGGTATAGATCATCAAATAACCACGATGTACCAAGACATAGCAAAAGGCAAACGAGCTAAAAGAGAACGGTCGGTCGGTTGCTTTTATAATATACTATATACTCCACAGCATTGCGCACTGAGGAATGGATATTGATTTCAGTGTACAGTCTAACTGTGACGTGAATAACGAATCTATGTTGGTGTAATGTATATATGTATGTACGTACGTACGTAATACGTATGATGTACATATTGTACGTATATACGTACAAACAATAAGTATGTATGTTCCACTCATTGTGTTTGCACATTCTTTATAAACACTGGCAAAACTACAGCTTTTGAGTGAGAGCGAGCCACTGCTTTGACAAATTTTAAACAATACAATTAAAATAGCGGAGTAAAATAAGGATTTATTTATTGCTTGGTAGTGGTGAGATCTTCTACAAAGCAAAAAAATTTAAAAAAAAAAAATTAAAAATAAAAAAATAAAAAAAATAAAAGTAAAAAGTAATGCGAGAAACTAAGTAATAAATTTAGAATTTTGTTACTTTTATATAAAATGTAATCTGCATGTCTTTATAATTTATACTGTAGTATCATGAATGTAATGTGTACTGTGTGATTTCGTAAAATGAAATGCTATTGAAGTCACAATAAATTTAGAACTTATATAATCATTATCAGTTGGGCAGATCATATTAATCAAAAGGTTATACATAATATAGGAGTTGGCAATCACGTAGTCATTGAGTTTTAATTGTTAATATAATAATAATGCAATAATAAATTAATTATTCATGTACATTTATAGCATTTCGAAATGTCAATGCTAAAATGGAATATATTATTAATATATTATATACAGTACTATGAAGTCATTTAACTGCATAATATCTATTTTTTATTATCTCCAATAATAGAAACAAAAGAAGACGGGGAAAAAAGAAATACAATTTGCAGCATCAGCGAGTATTATAAAGTTTAACTTTTTGTATGCAAGTTCAAAGAGGGGTTAAAACAAATATAATACACGTCAGTAAACCATACTTAATGTACATTATTATATATGAATGAAAACCACAAAGATATATATTGTTCTCTTTGTATAATGCAGTACCAGCTCCATATAATAATAATAAAAAACGTTTGAAATGATATCAAACACGATGAAACGATTATAAAAGGACTAATTGTTATTTGCATTTTTTTTTTTTTTTTTTTTTTTTTTTTTAGATTAATGTCAAACTTACGAGTGTATGCAATCATTGGGATAGTTTTAATAATAAGCATAAACATTTCTATATTATTTTATACAGTTTGATTACAGTTTTCTGTGTGCAAGAAATATTTTAATGATACACATTAAATAATTACTTTGTTATTTTGCAATTACTTTCTTTATAATTGTTTTTGTCTGTGTTTCAAGGTCTAGAAGTTGTGTGGGAAATAAAAAAGTGTCGTTAAAAGTGGTTAGATTTATCAATTTGTTTTGTGTATGAATACCAGTGAGTATAACGACAGTACAGTATAGAAGAAATACGAAAGTAGTAGAGATATTTCTTTAATTGTAATTTTTTATATCTTTTAAATAATTAAATGAAATTTTATTATCTTTTAGGACTGAAAGAAGGCACACAAAAACACGCTTTTACTCCTTCTTTTGAAGTATATTCTGTCGAAAGCCATATCCAATGTGTTTATTATATCTCTTTGCTATGGTAAAACCTTTGCTGGTTTCTTCTATCATATCCTTTTCGTTATTATTTCACTACATAAACCATTTCATTAAATTATATGCATAATATATTCTTAGTTAAAAAATACACGTAGAATCTAAATATTATAATTTATTTAGTTGGCGAATCCTTCGTTTCAAATTGCTGCCAATCGTTGGCATCAGAGTGAAACAAAACGTTCATTAAAAAATTAAAAAAAAAAAAAAAAAAAAAAAAAAAGGATTTCTAATAAATCAAAATTTGAAACGTTTCTGTGCGGTATAATATATTCAAATTTACTGAACTTCAAGAAGTAAAATAATGTAGAATTTCCACGAGAACAGAGTTAAATTTGCTTGATATGAGACTGACTGATGGTCGTGCTTCGCTGCACTCTCGCCTCGCTCACCTGCCTTTTCTCTCTCTCTCTCTCTCTCTCTCTTACTTACTCTCTCGCAGCTCACATGCGGGACCAACACGTGCATACAGCGGAAACAAAGCCGTCTTATTATCAACCAAATTACCATCGCTCATACAATATAAAAATTCAAAATAAACATCAAGAAGCGTGTAGATCAAAATAAATGATTACAAATACGAATACAACAGTGCAAAATGGTATTAGCCTAAACCTAAACGGTATTCCTTTATGGTTTTTACTAATATATATATATATATATATATATATTATATGAAAATTGAAAATGCGAATAGGCAATGAAAATGAGGGTAATAGGAGGAGACTATTTTTTTCTCTCAAACGAAAATGCAAAGTTTAATGCGATGTATTTTAGTCTATTTGTGTCAAAATCTGTTTAAAATGAATTGCAGGATAATGCACTTTTTTTTTTTTTTTTTTTTAGCAATTTAATTATACAGTTATGTTATGAGTAATAATGATAATAAAATACTGAACTGACTTACAGGAAAAAAGTCATAATATGTGTGTTTTAATAAAATATGAGGGGGGGGGGGGGGGGAGATATACAAAAATTGTACAATTGGATTGCGCTGGAAGCTATAGAATAGGTTCACTTCAGTGTTGTCCTCATAGTACAGTACATATATACATACGAGCTTTCTAAGACTTTTTCACGTTTTTTGTATTTTTTTGTATATATGTATAGGGAGAAACAAAGAATATAAAACTATATGTCATGCTAGAGACACATAAAATTGAAAGCGCTTTTAGTTTTATATCACATCGCTCGATGATAATATTAAAAACAATAACAGTAAAGAAAAAGGAAAAAAAGTGCCTGTGAGAGGTAAATAAAAAGACTTCAGCAACAGGAGGATTGATTTGATCGAGTTTCACTTGAAACCACTTGATGCAGGCACAAAAGTGAGGGCCCTTGACTATATATGCGACACAAAAGAGAGGGTGCATGGCACGCATGTTCCAAAAACTTGCTATAAACAGGTAGGTAACCATGTGATATTCTCCCAAAATTTGCATATCACTTAGTTGAAAAATACGTCATACAGAAACAATGTGGACGTTCACTTTTCTAATGAAACAAGAATGATTGGTCTGACTTGAACGAACACATTTATTACGTTTAATATGTTCTCATTTTCAGTGGACTGGGCTGTTGCCAATTTCACAAATATCACTGAAAGTCAATAAATAGCCGTATTTATTAAAAACAATAAAAATAACAATGCCTTCTTCGTATTTTTTTTTCCTAATTGTTTTAGTGACAAGTATTTGACTTTAGAAACAATGTGTAATTTTAATTATGTTATTGCCCAATAAATCATTTTTAAATTTAATAGTGCAAGTCGTATGATCCTACACTCACTTGTAAGAATGGCTCACTCATTTTAGTGAAATGTAATTCCATAAAAGTTACCTGGATACACTTACTGAACTAATATTACCAACGTATACTAACTATTGGATACACTCAACAACAATTTAATTACTACTTTAAAATTCAAAATATATTAGTCGTCTTTTTCTTCTTTTTAACGATATAATATATACAGCAGAAGATTAATGCTGTTCGTAAATCCTTTTCTCTTGCACCAAAAAATGCGCATTCCATTTGATTAGCCATATAGTTGATCGTCACTTTAGGGGCAAAGAACAGGGTTTACGAACAGCATTAATATATCAGCAGGTTAATAATGTTAATCATAAAAATGAAAATAATGAAAACTAATTTATTAAATAAATTTTAAACATGACACCAAAATATGTATGTATTACGTAGATACGAATATTTATAGAAATATATTTACATTGTCTCAATTCTTGATGCATTAACAATAAAATTTGAAATATATTATATGATGTTGTAATTGATTGCAAATTATATATATATATATATATATATATATATATATATATATATATATATATATATATGGCCATGAATTTAGCTGTAAAGCAATGCGCATATAAACAAATTTAATGTTGAATTTATAATTAAAAGTTTTTGTAATATAGAAATTTCAATGAATAAAATAGAACCTATCTACGATAATATTTATATACGTCCTTCATAGAGGGGAGGGTGGCTTTGAAACTATGATTTAAAATATGAATAGTATACGACTGACCTCGCATTTCAATAGTACGTAGAAATAAATAAAAAAAAAGTATGCAAATAATGATTAAAAATCTGCATTGACAAACATTAGTTATAAATACTTGTCTCTCTCTCTCTCTCTCTCTCTCTCTCTCTCTTTTTTTTTTTTTTTTTTTTTGTGCTTTGAATTCTTGACGTCATTACAAAGTTCTCATACTTCTCTTTCATTATTGATTTTAAAGTCAACATTTTTAAGCTTTTCATTATTAAAATGTGGTTTACCAAAGAAAAGTTATGATGAAGGTAAAAAAAAATATATATATATTATATATATATTATTATTAATATTATTTTTAGTATATGTGAACGTCAATAGCCACCACCAATGTTTACCGATGAGAGCATTATCTCTCCATATTTGTTTGTTAAGTTTCATAAACTTTATCTTTTAATAGAACTAGATGAGATAAGCGATGTAACAGTAATGTAATACAACTATTTAGCAATGTATATAATAATTATTATATGCTTTTCCTTGTTTAAGGACATTTTATGTATATATAATAATTTATCACATTAATACCACGGCACGGTACATAATTATTTATCACAATGGAATACATGTTTTCAAAAATGAGTAATTTCAAATTTGCTTAATTCTATGCATATAATACACATATAATGTAATTTTAAGAGCGAGCTTATTACTGACCGATTTTCACGCATTTTAATTTTGTGTTACACAGCCATGAGGTTATATTTGAAATTAAAAGTGGTATAGAGTATTGCGTACATTTATTTATGTATTTGTTTAAATCAATTTAATATGGCTTTAAAAAAAATGCGTCCTTAGTCGAAAGATTTTATTTTTCTTTTCTCGACTGATTTTTAATTCAATTGCGCAATAACTATGTGCCCAAGTGTCAAAAACTTGAATTCTAACTTCTTCTTTTTATCTATAATTTTTATTTTAATTGAGATAATTATGAACTATTAGTTGAAAATATGCAAACATGTTTTCTCTTGGCCTAATGCTAATAGCATATTGAGAAAACTAGCTTCAAGAAATGAAAATATATATTTTGTAACGCGACTTAAACAAACGTTACCACAACCTAAATTGTTTAACTTAGAAAATTATTATTGTCTGTATGAAAAATTGCAAAGACAAAACGTAATGACGTAAAGTGATGGCTAGAAGAATCACTGCCAAATAAAATATAAATAACTTGTCTTTGGTTTTCTAAATTACTATATGATGGACAAATATAAATTATTAAAATATAAAAATTAATTCTGTTAGAACATAGTATAATGATGTGTATAAATACTATTAATATTAAATATATGTTTAGTGAAACATGCAATGAATGAAATACTGCATTTGGAATTGTTTTTGACGTCAATTTTCAAATTAGTATACTTACGATGTCGATAAACATAGGATTCCTAGGTATAAAAATATGTTGAATAATTAGTCTAAATTTCACGACAAGCAAATCGATGAACCATTGGCGATACTAATTATGTTTAAAAAAAAGGGGGTCTTAGAATAAAATGTGTAACAGTGCCCCATATTCAATGTAATCTCTCTCTCTCTCTCTCACTCACTGCACTTATATACTTGTATACTATACAGTATACAATCTCAAACATATAATTTATGTATGTCTACACTTATACTTGTGTAGGTTTATGAAGTTTACGCTTGTACTATAGCAATGAGTTTGCAGTGCAATTAAAATTAAATTATCTTTAAGATACAGATTTATTTTATTTTATAATATTAAAGCATTTTTGCGAATTTATCATCCTTATACTACAACAAAGGAAGAAATATAACTAATTTCATCCACCTTACCTATTAATTTGCTAAGCGATTCAACTTAATATTTAAATATAAAATGTCATAATATATTACATTAATTTAATATTGATTCACATTCCTGTGCGGAAGAGATAATAACTCATAGGTGTGTCGTGCAGTTTGCATAATTTAGAGTTTTGCAGGGGCACGGCATAGCCTGCATTACTCCGCTGTTGAGGATAGGAAAGAGAGAGAGAGAGAGAGAGAGAGAGAGAGAGAGAGAGAGAGAGAGAGAGAGAGAGAGAGAGAGAGAGAGAGAGAGAGAGAGAGAGAGAGAGAGAGAGAGAGAGAGAGAGAGAGAGAGAGAGAGAGAGAGAGAGAGAGAGAGAGAGAGAGAGATCGCGCACGACCCACAGGTTGGACATATCATTTGATATGAAATTATACATATTATAATATACAGCAATGAAATAAGCCAAAGCAGACAGACAGACAAATAAGTTATGCAGCAAACAACCAGTTGCTTGACATTAAAATACTAATGGTGCGCGAGCAAGTAGTGTGTGATTGACCTATATTCTATTTTGACACCTTGGTGTAGGGTAGTATACCACTGTTATAAAGAGTTAAGAAGCTATTGTAAGCATGCAACAGTTTTCTTTCTTTATTAAAATATAAAAATCACCCTTATACTTTTTTCTTGAAACTAAAAAGAAATTATAATTTGATTTTATGAATTAATTTAAGTTAATACCTTAAGCTTACCTTAAAGGGGCGGGGTTTTGAAGGGTGACTGCAGTGTCTGAGCACACACACTTATACACTCACGCACGCAAAGTACCTGGCCCGGAGTGCTGCTAGAAAACAAGGCACACACCATACAAGCAAAACGAGAGAACCAGCAAAAAGCGGCACAGGCGCGGGACCTACGTCTCTCTCACTCTCTCTGGCGAACAAACCCAAAGCGATCGATCCCGGCTCCAACCGAAACACATATACGCCTGCCTGCTTTTGCTATATTATAGCTCGTTCATGCAAGGCGCAGGTCACTAAAAAAAACTTTTTTTCTATATTCTCTTTTTATATACTCATTTTTACCCCTTTTTAAATCTTTTAGATCAACAAGTATGGCAGCTCAACAAAATTCATGTCAATAAAAATTTTATCTTTCCCAACTTACTTTCAGTGCAGAATATATACACATGAAAATTCAAGAAACTGAAATAGAAGATCTATTTACTTCCAATCTTCCACAAATAAAATCTAAAAGCCTGTCTGTCTATTTGAAAGGAAAATAAGTACGATATTCTAATAATAAAATACTGTCGACGATTTTTTTTTCTTTTTTTTTTTTTTTTTTTGTTTTCTTTCTTTTTTTCTTTCTTTTTTTTTTTTTTTACTTTACAATATAAAGCAATATTGAAATCAAGTATTTTGCTAACTAATAGTTATTAAATTAAAATCTGAATATATAACACTGGATTTTTTTTTTTTTTTAAATAATATGATACATAATTAATCTTATTTACAAGAAGTTTCAATAAAAAACAAACAAAATATGAAGGTCATATCATAAAATGACAGATCATTAAAATTCATTGAAATATCAACAATTTTATTGCAAAATTCTTTGTATTATAAGATAAAGAATGTTCTCTATATACAAAGAGTCTCAAGGTGTCCAAATAAGATTAAGATTACAGAAGTGCACTTCTATACCTTTTTTTGAAAACCTACTTTATCATATCTTGAGTTTTTTTTTCTCTCTCTTTACTATACAAAGAGCAAGTATATTTGGGTTGTAAGTACCAGTTTTTGAGTTGAGTGATGAGGTGTGAGCTGTCAGTTTATTTGCACACATGACTTCTCCTCTCAATTCATTACATTACTTTGACAAGTAAGATTTTGATACGGTAAATTAATTTAGTGTTATATATATATACCAATATCAATTTAGATAAAACGTCAAATTATTGGTTATTGAAGACATATTAGCAGAATATTAAAGCTATGTTTTACAATTCATTTACTCATTATTGTACTATACTTTCAAAAATTGTATTTTCCTTTCTGCATTTTTTTTTTTAATAAAGACGATTATTTATTTATTTATACTGTGTTGTAGGTATATGAATGAAGCGTTAAAAATAGTGAAATGATTATTATGACATAAAGATTGTAAAATGCAAACTTTCCTTGTAATTAACTTTGGTGAAAATGTTTGCTTATATTTAGCATAGTTGTGAACACATAATAAACAATTGACACTTGTTAGGTTACGGTCCTTGACCTATGGTGCATACGCGTATAATAAGCTGGCTATACACTATTTCCATCTCCTTGCCTTTAGCATGGTAGGCAGGGTAGTTACTGCACGGACTAGGTGCACGGATTTGCTTCGTGAATCTCCACTCGACATCACGACGTGGGTATGCACGACTTATTGTATGCAATACTTATATTATGTATTTTTTTTCCTGGCTACGGAGTAAAGCATAGAAGTATAAAATATATAGTAGTAAATGATTATAAACCATAGTTTGATTTCGCTAATTAAAAAAAAAAAAAATTAAAAAAAAAATCAAAATCAAAATTGTTTTCTTTATTTCTCTTATCGTCTACAACCACATTACAATACATACATAATGTACATACTCGCTTACGTTATAGTTTTAGTTTATTATTACACCAATAATATTTTACTGGAACTTTTTGTTCAAATTTCTATTTGTTTTAACATCCTTAAATCCTTATGACATCAATTAAAAAAATGAAAAATTATAAATAAACGATATTATATTATGCGATTGTGATCAATCATATTCAAAAATTGACAAATAATTCCATTAAAAAAAATTGTAACACTTGAAGCAGGAAACAGTTTAAAACATGATTTAATTATTTTATATTGAGAGGTGTGATAAAATAAAAAGTAGGTACATTATGCAAATGAGAGTATAGTATAAAATGAAGATTACGTGAGTTTGAAGATGATTTCGTGACTCATATAATAACTAATGACAACATTACCGTAACCTCGAGGTGGCTGGCTTCGACCTCACGTGTTTTAGCTTCCTGTCATTGTCTTGCTTATTATTGTCCCCACGTTGGTTATACCATACCAACCTCCTCTCTTTGCTACTGCTTTTGTACATACAACAGCTTATATAACAAAACAACGCCTCACGAAATTGTATCGTCTTCTCAGGGGGATTTAATAATTACTCTAACCATTGTTATGAGTCTTTAACTACACATCACAGTTCAACTTGTTATGCCTTTTAAAGGGCACACTGTGACGTAATTTAATTCTTTAATAAATCAGATATTTTTACCACGTTTAATTATAAATTTATCAATATTTATCGTTAAAAAAAATCCAGTTTATTATTTTTTTAATGTAAAATTCATTATATGTGTTTTAATGTATTTATTTAATTTATGTATACACAAAATATTTAAACATTGTATATATAGGCTGTAGCTCTATATGTTTATGTAAACTGACCCGATACTGTAATATATTTAATTTTTTATATTAATGCAAAAAAAAAAAAAAAAAAAGTTAATTAAAATTGTTGGTTTAATTTTAATACTGAAATACTGCGATAATCATAAATGATGATAATACAGTATAAAATATTCATGAATAAAAATAATATGTATATACATAGGGTATATAAGTAATAATAGATTAACGTACAACTGGGAGAGTTTTAAAATTTGCAGTTGTGTATAATAAATATACATATTATAATATAATGATAAATCAAAAACTTATAAACTTATAAACGGGTACAGTATATAATCTGACATATGAATATAAAGCGTATTACTGTTGATATATAAGTACAGATTAACACCACCAACTGACTGTGTGTATATATGTTTATAAAAGGAACATAAGTCGCAGTATTCATTACTTATATGTACTGCTGCAGCTGCTCTGAAAAAGCGTGCCACAGAAAATACATTAGAAATTATGATCTCGTCCAAAGTGCGTACATACATATTATATACACATAAGTATATTTATAACACACAGATCTGCATCTAGTCTCTTCGTTATGCAGTTTGCATCAGCCTTTAGTTTTGTTTTACAACTGCAAGCATGAATCATAAATTTAAAAATATATTTGCATACAAAAATATATATGATAAACAACATATTTTAACTTTTTTGTTTATAAAACTTTGTTATTTACAAGAACGATAATTACTATACGCTATACAGATTCGAAGAAAAATGTAAATCATAAATTATGTGCATATGGATAATGAGCGTAAAATAAAAGCACATAATATAATATGTTTGATTTATTTTTGTTCATGTACTTCCCCCCCCCTTTTTATGGAATCTTAAACGTGGTTTCGTATTGTACTCATTATTAATTTAGTTAAAAAAAATCTTTTTATATATGACAGTAAAATACAATAATATTGATTGTTAAAATCCTTGAAAAAAAGAAAAAATCACCGCACATTATGAAATGTTTAGCAATAATTTAATCCTTGCATTGTGTTTAGAATACAATATAAAAATATTAGCCATATTAAAAATCAATATTTTATACAATATAATATATTATACAAAAAAAAAATTGTACTATAAAAAAAATTGGATTGCCTGTTGATGAAAAATGACAGCAGATACAATGCATATTGATCTGTTAGAGAGACACGCCCCCCTCTGGACCTCTCTGCGTGACGTAACCAAACGAACAAAACCACGTTAACAATCTCATATATTCGATCCTCGCAATAAGTATAGTAGCATTGTTTTTAAGAAAGACTAAAAAGAGAGAAGGATAATATGGTATAAAATAACAATTGAATCAAATAATGGAACACGTAACTCAATGACAATATAGAATGGATGAATATCATAATAAATATATACGTATACAGCACACAAACAATATAAGGAGAAAATTTATACATTTACAACAAAAACACAGTTATATATTTAGATTTCAATTATAAAATAAATTAAATTATAAAATCATTTAGAAAATGTTTAATTATACAAGGGTGTGATAAAATAAATAAATATTTTAAGTTATATAAAAGTTGTTAATGTTTAATTGTCTTTATTATGGGGTAAAAAAAAATTATGATAAACGAGTTTTTTTTAATACAAAATTTTCACTATGTATATAATTATTTATTAATGTAATTCGTGTGATATTTAATAAGTACTTTTTATACATTGATAATAAAATTAATAAATGTTAGTATAATTTAGTATTTTAATAATTTTATGAGGCAGTATTATATAAATTATATTACGTATATAAAAAAGTATCACCTCTCTAGCTTTCTCATTTATTGTAGCAAACCTTTGGTTATTGATTTCATATGGAGTACGTATTGTACATGACCATTATGTACCCAGTAAGTGAATATCATATAGCAGCATGGGTATAGTATGTCCACACAACATTGTAGACAACATGTAATAATATAATGATAACCACTTGTTACATTCCTCCCAATGGTCCCTATACTAACAGCTATTTATATAATTATTTTATATGTAAAATTTAATTATCAAATGAATATTAATGGATTGTAAAAAAACATTGTCTAAATACTGGATAAAATGTTGTTTATTAATTTATTGAAGGATTTTTTTTTTATCTTAAGATTTGTTGGCTGTATAGCCTTTGGTAAAATGATTTTTTTTTTAATAATTATGGTGTTAATTATTAAAATTATCATACAGTTAACCTTGTCTAACAGTAACTAAAACCACCAAGCTCTAAATTTTTTGTGCTCATTAAAATAGTCTCTCTCTCTCTCTCTCTATCTCTCTCTCCCCCCCTTTTACATGAATCAAACCATGAAAATGTTTTTAAATTTTACATATTTTTGTAATTATTATTATTTATGCTGTAGATTATAAATGCTTTGTATCTGAAATTTTATATCATAAATACTATAAAACCCATAAAAAAAAAAAAGTTGAGCATTCTGAAACCTCTACACAGATTTAGTTCTCTATTCAAGCGGAAATTTACCGCAATTAAACTACACAAAGGTCACCACGGATTATGCTCAATTCAATATTTTGCATTATAACATATGACATTTAAAAAGATTATATTACCTGAGCATTTCATTTGCATGAAATATAATAATGCAAGTACGTACAAGTTTGTTACTTGTGCTTGATTTTAGTGACCTTTATTTTGTATGTAATATTGACCTTTCACCTACATTGGCGGCAGTGTCGCGCGGTTGAGAATGGCGGTGCCTTTGTCATTTCATATCAACCAACAAGTGACACTAATACAATCAACCTGCAATTTATTTCTTTAATTTGAAACTTTTTTTTTTTTTTAAGTTGAACTTTTCAGACATATAACTTGGGAAAAAATTACATACATATTGATTTATGTTTAACGTTCATTTAGTTCTGAAATTAGAAGAAAAATAGAATTTTACCGACAAATTGTACAAATTGATACAAAATATATAGAAACTGTAATAAAAATCCTAGAAAATTACAAATAAATTAATAATTATAGAAATAATAAGCTTATTTCCCTTCTGACTCCATATTTTCGTTCTATACTACAAAATACATTTTAACTTTCCCCTGTAATAGCAGAAATATTTTGTCGCTTTTAGGGGAGGACTTCTTTACTGTGTTAAGGGAACCTTTATTGCCATCTATCGACACGTGTTATGTTCACGTGGTTGTATTGGTAGGTCATTAGGTGAAGGTTAGGTCAATATCGAGCGCATGTGCATCTCCAAGTTGCATTTAGTTTAACATGCTATTACATGGGGTTTCTACGCAGCCGCAGAACTTTTTTTTTTTTTTTTTTTTTTTTTTACATTAAAATGGTACCCCACAAGTTTACATTATACTTCATTACCCTACGCAGTTAGACCTACATAGTATCAATTCATTTGAAAACTTTCTTAATGCTGCAAGCAATTTTTTTCTTCTATCTCCTTCTATCTTTCTTGTCTTCAAGGTCTAATAAAAACTCATCTTTATTGCATAAAAATGTAATAATAAGTAAAAGTGTTATTATAATCATATAATTACAAGTTTTAAGTTTCAATGTAATTACATTACGATATGCGTTATGAACATAAATTATATTTTTATTTAATAATTTTCTTTAATTCGAGAGAGAGAGAGAGAGAGAGAGAGAGAGAGAGAGAGAGAGAGAGAGAGAGAGAGAGAGAGAGAGAGAGAGAGAGAGAGAGAGAGAGAGAGAGAGAGAGATTTGTTAGCTGTTGATTATAATTTGACCATATTACGCTCGAGGTATTGGTAAAGTGATTAAAAACTTTGAACTAAATTTTTCTGTCTTCCTGCAGATTACGGAAAACGAATGAAATATTGAATCGGAGCATGATATACATGAATTCGAATAATGTGAGGTCTTATATTCAGAAAATAATAACTCTTTATTTGAGTTACGCCACATTACTATATACTATCAATTACATTATATTTATTTGCATTGAAAACTAAAAGTTTTGTAAATATCTATGCAAGTACAAATAATAATAATAAGATACTGAAACCTTACACTGACAAGAAAAATGATTTGAGACTCTATTTTCAAGTAGATGTAAATTTAAAAATAAAACAAATTATTTAAAATAACTCAAGCCCTTTATTATAAAGAATAGGTTAAAACGTGTCTGTATTTTATAAAAAAAAAAACAATTATCATGTCCGTTTTCAGAGCAAATTTTCAAAGCTATATACAAAGGTATTTTTCTCATTATGTAAATGTTACTAAATTAATTATTGTAACACAAAAAGTTACAATTAAAACTGACATTCAGTTCCAGCAACAACTTTATACTTTTTATCAAGTGGATGATGATGAACAGGATCACATACGTATAGCCGCCTATATGTCACATATTATAATGTATTTATATGTAGAAAATTGTCATCGATTGAAGTGTCAGATCATATAATGACTTTTTTGCTCTAGTATAATATGGAACAACTCACATATCTGTTGTGACATAATATGTACCTTTTTTTTTCCATCAGTAATCCACGCTGTAAATCACGCGACATACAAATGTCACACAAATGTCAAACACAAGAGGAAAAGACATTTTACTTTTTTATATTATTATTTGTTTTATATTGTAGCTTTGGCAATAGCTTTTAAATTATTTTTTTACAGTAAAATTTTACGTATAGGAAATAATAATAATAAATAATGTAAAAAGTTATAAGTGTTAATTGCATACGAAATTATTAGCTGTTTGCGTCCAACTTTTAAAAAAATGTCCATGAGACAATGTTTAGTGTATACTGTATTGTATATAACGATAAAAACTGATAGTTTGAATGTACTGTATATTACATTTTGCTACAAGACAGCAAATAAAATACATTATTAAATGTTCTTGCATCTGTTGTGTAATGTAACACATATAGTACTTATTTTCACTTTTTGTTGTTACGTTTGGCTGGTCGTAATGTGAAGGTATGTGTGACGTATCATTATCTTTGGCCGAGGTGATAACGTTCACAAATTACGACGAGCAAAACGTGGTGTATACGATGTATTTCTCGCCAATCTCAAACTATACATCACCACAAAATCCATTAGTTTGAAGTGGCTGTCTTCTCCCTCTCTCTCTCTCTCTCTCTCTCTTTCTCTCTCTTCTCAAACACCATCATAATAAAGCAAGATTTTGTGGTTACAATGTAGCTTCTTAATGGGAACATTGACTTATCTTTTTTTAACCGTAATTTGAAATAATATATTATATCAAATAGAAATTAAAATATGATTTGCATCAATAAAATTTACTATAAAAATATTTTTTCATGTAGCTGATTTTATTTTTATTTGAAATCTGAACGCAAAATACAGTTGTTGAAGTTTTGTGATAAATTAAGAAGAAGAATATGAGAATAATTAAAAAAATTAATTAATTTCGTATCACTGTTTATGAATTTGCCACCATATATTGTGTAATACCATAACACTGCTATGCAGATGGTGATCAAACGTGTATAGAACTTTTATTGTATTTTTGTAAAATTTTCGGTATCATACAAGTCAGATGAAAAAAAAATGTAGCAATAGAAAAAATGAAACGTTTGTTAAGAGCAATATTTCAATAAAAAAAAACTGAGATTAAAAGTCTTTCTTTTTCTATTTTCTGATAAGGTTATAGACATATAGAAACCACCCAAAACTTGGTGTATTATCATACAAGTACTATTGTTATGTCAAGATGGGTGTGGCACAATGATGTATTACAACCACTTCTATTTTCCAATATATTACAATTTAGATATCAAAACATTGAAATAAAAATAATAACCTTCAAATATTATCTATTATGCAAAGTAATATGAATGTATACATATATTATATAAAACACAGAGAAAAAAAAATAAGTGGTTTTATTTCTTTCAGACTAATGTAATATGAATTTAAAAGTTTGTCGTTTGTTTTAATTTCTTTGATACAGTAGTGGAAATGATTTTTTTTTTTTTTTTTTTTTTTTTTTTTTTTTTTAATGCTTCTTTGAATGTACAATATTAAGTTTCACAATTCCATTCTTTCAAAGATAACTGAAATTCCTGTATGCTTCTAGTTAAAAAAAAAAAAACAGTTTTGCTGATGGTGCAAATTATTAAAAAAAAAAAAAAAAAATGCTGATAGAGCAGGGTCATTGAAGTGTTGCAAAACAACGTTCATTCCACTTCTTTAGCTTATAGCGTGCTAATACAGTAAAATAATTATTATGTATTTCTTACTCTTTGACTAATATAATATTATGTAGTTCTTTGAATTAAAATCACGATAAAAATAATAATATCAACGATTTCCCTCAAATTGCATGATGAGAAACATTTTGCATCCTTCAGCTTGGAATTTATCATTATTATATTAATTCGTAAATTTGAACTTACTCGTAAATAACATGAACAT
This sequence comes from Ecdyonurus torrentis, assembly GCA_949318235.1. Taxonomy (NCBI): domain Eukaryota; kingdom Metazoa; phylum Arthropoda; class Insecta; order Ephemeroptera; family Heptageniidae; genus Ecdyonurus; species Ecdyonurus torrentis. Next base: position 27,816,044 of record OX439131.1, read on the forward strand.
ATTAAGTACGTACACATTTTTTTTTTTTTTCTTATTCCGAAAACGAGTAATAAAAAGCAATTACTATAACGCAACAATTCATGGTATACAAATTTGGCAATGACAAAAGAAAAATAAATTACAATATGACTTTAACAAGAAAACCAGAAACTTAAATATTATTCGTGTATCGTGACTAAATCATGTGTATTAGAATTAAAGTTTTGTATAAAATACATATTCGTAAAGTTTTTCAACAACTACTTTCTTGTAACATCTTTTTATGGGTTGTATAATTTGACAGCATGTATATTAATGAACCTTTACATGCTACAATCGTCATTTTTTTAATAACTTCCAATTTATGTATATGACGTGTGTGTATATAATATATATACACACACACACACACACAACCACGTTTAATTACTTATACGATTCTGTGTTGCATGACTTTAGATTTCCTACATACATTTCATATATGTATACAAAAGAAAAAGCAATAGCGGAACATCCACAAATAACAATAATAATTTGCATACCAAAAGATTTATTTCTTTAAATTTACATTATATAAACGAATTTTTTTACATTCATAGTACCATCCGTGAACGAATGAATAAATAAACACGTAATGGTAACTTGTACTTTGAATGTGTGTATGTATATACATAATATGCATACATAAGGAAATTTCAATTTTAAAGTGTTAAAAATAAGAAAGTCAATGATGAAGTTTGAAATATAGCCAACGTTAATAAAATGCAAAGACTGTTTTTGATGACAGATCAGATATATTTTCAGTTTTATGAATGACGTATATTATATAGAGTACTACATATTTTCATGTACTTTTAAATATAAATTTACACATCCCACGTTTGATGCATTGCAATACATCAACATAACCTCCTACACTCTCAATCACCGTATGTATATGTATATACAACGTATATTATGTAGGGTATTTCCAATATAACAAGGAAAACTTTTCAAGCTGCAGAAACGATTCTCATATATTTACGTGATACTCAAAATGTAGCGTATTAGCATATTATGGGTATTATGCGATTCCCCCTTTTTAAAGTATATAATTGCCTCAAATACTAATAGGATAATTAAAAATGAAGGGAGAGTTAATTTTGAAAAATATTTTAAACTGTCATCGTTGTTGGTATTTTTATTGTTATTATTTTAATTGTTTTAATTTGCGTATTAATAACAAAATTTGTGGATTTCTTTTTATAATATCTTAAAATAATAATGTGAAAGGTATCAGATATTATAGATGCGGGAAAATATACAGTACATAATATAGCAGAGTATAATTAAACGAAACAAATCTCAGCAAAATGGTATGATATATTTTGATTTCCTTGTTGATGTTATAAGAATTAATTTAACAAATATATATATTATACATAAATTAATAATAATAATCCTGTTTTATTTCCTTAAGTGAACAAGCCGATAAGGTTTATACCTTGGCTTGTAAATTGTAAACAATTTTTTGATCAATAAAAAAAAAAAATGTTACGTAAAGTTTACTGCAAGTAAAACAATTTTCAAGCTATATAGGCTAGTCATGAACACAGTACAGTACACACACACACATATATATAATATAAATATCTCCCACATCGGTACAAATATCGACATATTTACATCAATGCTAAAAATTATATATATATATATATATATATATATATATATATATATATATATATATATATATATTATATATATAAACGTCAGATGTTATATACTGCGCACCTGACACCGTATAAATGCTAGACAACAAATTATATATGATTCCCTTTTGGTTCATGTGAAAAACTATTATATCAACTTGACAATAACTGTGAAAATTATTACCATATATATACAATAACAAAGAATTTTTATGTATACAGAACAATTTTTACGTTCTATAATGTACTATATTTAGCAACAATTAAATTTATAACTATAGTTTTATGCTGTAGTTTATCTGTTCTGTGACAACATAAAAAAATATATATATAATTTTTTTTTTTATTGAAGAGTATCAAATATTGATTTGAATGATACTCTCAAGACAAACTTCATTACAGTAAATTGAATTGAAACTCTATAAAAAAATCTACTCGAGTATCTCTAAGATACTGAAGTTGAGTTTCCGATAAACAACAATATAATATATATATATAATATATATATATATATATATATATATATATATATATATATATATATATATATATATATATATATATATATATATATATATATATATATATATATAATATAATATACACACTCACATTATATACACATAGAGGTATACGAAATAAAAATTACCTATAAGATCAAAGTTTTAACTTCAAAAAGAGAGTTTGCAAAGACGAGGAAAGAAAATAACCAGATCAATTTACTTAAGTGCACATACAAAATATATAATCGTTAAGAGAGTTTTTATTTTTATTATTATTTTCTTCTTCTTTTTTTAACTCCGTGTTAATAACTAATTATTATAAAAGAAAAGAATCAATTTGATGTCATCTTAAAAAGAATTTATAACGTTAATAATTTTCTATTTTAAGAAATGCATAATCATCAACTTTTATCGTCGAATAGATTGGAAACTATTGCTTTTTTTTTGCAGTTTTTTCTTTCATTCTATATGATAAGTCAATGTAAAATATCATTACTATGTTTTATTTTCATTATACGTAGATATGTATGAGTATATATATAATTATATATATATATATATAATTAATGATAATAATAAATAATATAAAAACAATCGTGTAGCCAAAAACATTTTATATTTTTTAAACGTTGACCCCCCATGACTTTATGCAGTTATATTAAATTACGAAGCGTAATCTTTAAAAAAAATCTTAACAAAAGTTCGTCATAATTTTATCAGCTGATTACCTCCCGCAGTGCAAACGATTCTTTAATGATGCACTACATCTATATCATTTCTTACTTTTTGACTGGCAGCTTGCTTCAGCACTTTTTATAATTTGAAAATTGAAAACAAATGTTATCAGCTGAATAATTTTACATATAGAAAACATTTTTACGCAGATGGGAGTTATTTATAATATATATAATAATGAGATTTACGTTAAAGAATGCTAGTTTCTTAGGAATCGAGACGTTATAATATATTTTGTTCTGTATAGGGTGGTTTCATTCGTGTTAAAGTCGACGCCATAAGTGAGCACTAAATAACATGGGCCAGTATGGAAAAATGACTCATTTTGCCACTTTAAAAATACTAAGCAATATTTTTGAGAGCATTGATGCTGTGAACAGTTGAATTAGTTTTTCAAGTATGCAAGAAAAATAATAATAACAAAAAAAATAGCTAATTTTGCAAAGAAAATAGCCAAAAACTACGTTTGTTCTTATCTCGCATGTCGCAATGTCGCGTTTGTCGCAATGTTATTCATTGCTCAAGAAGAGCATCGAAAAGCATTCAGAATGACGTCATGCGCACACCACACACCCTATACCTAAAGCAGCGTAAATACAAAAGCGACCCAAGTTTATAATAGTATCATTACTGACTTTCAAGTTCTCAAAAACTACAGGTTGTGAGGGAATTTATCATCAATTTTAATTAACCTTTTTCAAACGTCCTATAGGGGAATAAAAAAAAAATCATAATAATAAAAAATCATGGCTTAATTTCTGAATGGCAATAAAAAAATGAAAAACTTAAATGTTATATAACATTGAATTTATACGAAAGATAAAAAATTAAAATCGCCTTGTTTGCTATAAGGTTATATACATAATAAGGTTAACATACGGGACAGGTTAATTAGTAAAGTTTAATTTTCTCCACACTGTATGGGAGATTACAATAAACTTTTGAAAATGTCCCATTGTTATACATTTACTCGTCACTCTATAATGTAGAGAATTCACACATTTGCAATATCGTTACTGTACAGTATACTTGCGTACCAAAGATGTAATTCTTTGGTATGTTAAAATTTAACGAAACCAACAAAAGTTGTATGAACATCATCATAAAAATGCAAAAAGTAGGATGCAGTATTTAAAAGATTGTTAAATATTGTGATGAACGTCAAGTTAGCCCCCCCACCCCCGAAATTTTTAATGAAATTTGGTGTGTCGTTTGTGCTACGTTTGTGCTGGTTTGTGCCGCAAAAAGTTTCGTTTGTGCTACTAATTAGCGGGAGTTAATTAGAATCTTAATTTGGGGGGCTAACTTGACGCCAACCCCCCCTCCATTAAAATTGCAAACTTTTTTCACGTCAATCGTTTGTGCTACGTTTGTGCTGGTTTGTGCCGCAAAAATTTTCGTTTGTGCTACTTTAATTACAGAGATAATTAAAATTTAATGAGGGGGGGCTAACTTGATGCCAACCCCCCCTCTAACGAAATTTGAAAATTTTTTCACCCCAATCGTTTGTGCTACGTTTGTGCTGGTTTGTGCCGAAGAGTTTGACGTTTGTGCTGGTTTCGTTCCTGAGATAATTAGCAATTAATTAGGGGGGCCAACTTGACGCCAACCCCCCCACTCACAAAATTCAAAATTTTTTAATGGGAATCGTTTGTGCTACGTTTGTGCTGGTTTGTGCCGTAAAGATTGATGTTTGTGCTAGAATAATAATTAAGATATTCGCTAATTAACTTTAGAGCCAATCACAATTGCGCATTACAAGTATAGCGCGAAAGATTTGAATTTAATATTTTAATGCGCGCACGATAAGACGAGTGAGCTCTCTCTCTCTCTCTTTTCTTTCTTTTTTTTTTTTAAGCACCCAGATGGATGAAGGAAACTATTATATATATAAGGCAAGGTGGGGTAATTTGGTCCATGGGGCATAATGGGACACTTGAACTAATTAAATGAAAGTTTGAATTTTTTTAATTTTCACTGCTGAAGTTTTATTAATGTTATCATTGTTTTTTGTACATATATATTTTTATAATGTAACTCTACTTTGCATATTTTATGATGGAGCATGCTAAATAATATAATAAATATTATGCACTTCAAAATTTCAAAGCTTCAAAAAAAAAAAAAAAAAAAAAAAAACAGTTTGAACATAAGAATACTCTCTCACACAGAAATAATAAATTTGGTAATATTTGCTGCATTTATGTCATTATTGTAGAACTGATGCTAATATGAGTATGAAAACAATTTAAATAATTATAATGTACAAATTAATATTTAAGCTTTGTAACATAGTTAATAATTTAATTATTATTCAATATGGCATAGATTATGTTGCAATGAACAAATTGTGATGAAAATGAACCATCATAGATACAACTTATTTATTGTTGTCCGTACATATAGCATAAAGTATAGTCATATGTGCATATGTGTATAGACCCCTTGCACATCCTTGCGCTTTGTCGCCATGTTTGTGGTGCCTAATGCATTGTCCAGCATAGCGGAAACATCATTTCTCCTAATTTTTCACACAAAAAGAGTTAATTTTAACTGAATGAATTTTTCTCATATTCTTCGAGCTAATTAGAAGCTAGAAATATGGCTGTGATTGAGGTTTGAAGCTTCTTTTGCTATATAAAAAATGACGTTTTTCCTATGGTAGCCTATGTATTGCTGACCAACAAAATGGCGACTCTTAAATATGAGTGCAACCAGTCTATATGCGTATTCCTAGTGTCAGATTACTTTTTAGATAGGTTTTTAATGTTGTAACTGAATTAATGAATATTCGTATTCATTCAAAAATATTTTTGCGTTAAAGGGGTAAAATGTTTGGTCCACTCTTACACCAAACGCAAATGAAGTTAAGTTAAAAATATTTTTATTTACTATTGATGATTATATATAAATAAGGAAAACATTAGAACTAAAATATGGAGCGATATAATTATATCATTAACTCTAACGTTTATGTTATAGGAATTTAAAGACATAATTTGACGATTCTCTTAAGTTTTAGAGGTATTTATAATATTAATACATCATATTATTAATTTATCAACTTAAATACGGTTTTACTAGTTAGTTAGCGTTGCAGCTTACGGGGGATAGTGACCAAGGGTAGCTATGGGATACTTCTTAGAGTCAATAAGAACTTATAAAATTTAGCAATAAAAATTTAACCGATTAAAAAATAAGACAATTGTTTGTACGAACTATACAACAATTTTAAAAACATATTCCCAATAAATATATTTTATATTTTGTTGTTCTTATTTTAGAAGCCACCTTATTTTTTCCATACCGAAAAAAAAATTTAATGATTCTAAAATAAATGGCTGAAAGTTTATCCCATGTTGAAGAGTAATCTTGAATTTTATATAAAAATTTAAATCAGGTAAAGATAATATAATGATCTTTGGTGATCTGCTCTAGCCCTATAAAGCTACGATTATTCTAATTTTTGATCAGATCTTAAGTTCAAAAGGTTGAAAAATACAAATATTAGCTACTCTTTTTTTCTCTCAACTTACTTTAGAAAGCAACTCTCTTAAGAACCAATGAGGAATTAGAAAGGTAAGAACTATTTTTATTTCAAATTCTAAAGGAACATTGTCCTGAATCAATTTATACGTGAATTTATAATTTTTGAGTTCATTACGTATTTAATTTTTTTTTAATTCTAAAAATGACGTCATGGGTAGTAACTTATTTATGTGTTCATTAGAAAAAGTTGCCGTGCGTGGCGTTATTTATAGACTTTCAAAAATTAACTATTAGAAAAAAAAACGTGATCTTAATTTTGTTGTAATAGATCAAGTAATCTTAGATCTGATTGGTTCTAGATCTTATCTTCTCGTATTTTTGTGATTTTGATATTACATATTAATCGAGTTCTGATTGAAAAAACAGTGACCGTCTACAACCTCTCTTTTAGATTTCTTGAAAAACATTAAATAATTCAATGTTAATTATTTTTAAAAGCCTATAAATATATTTTGTTTGTCAAGTTTTGGCGATCAATAAAGTGCAAGCTAAAAACTTAAAATTAATGAATTATTTAAGGTAAAAAAGAAGATATTGTAGGAATGTAGGGCAATCGCTCTATTTTTTCGATCACGATTAGACCTCGATTAATATCAGACTAAAATCACAAAAGTGAAATACGACCATATCAATAGCCAATCAGTTTGAAATAACTTGATCTAATATACAACAAGATTGCAATTTTATTTTCTAATGTGATATTTTCGCTTTTAAAACATACATGAAAAAAAATTGTATTTGCAGATTTAGTTTTTAAACGCATTTAAAAAAATTACCAATGCATGAGCATTTTTGTTTTTTTTCTATAACTTCTTGCATATTTATATTTTCTAAAAAATATTATCACTCTGGGTTAGAAGAATGCTACATATTTGAATGAGGAAGTTCTCCTAGGAGAAATTTTATTATATAATACTAAAAGAGGATATTACATTGTATTGAAATGATAGATTTTTAAAGTTTTAATTTTTTAGTTCTTTAAGAATTTAAATTTTTTTTTTGGAAAGTCGCAAAATGACGTCACGGCCGATAACTTTTCCTAGAAAAATTAATGATCTACCCATATTGCATTGCTTCACAATGTGCAAAATTTATTTGACTTATTTTAGTGTTTTTCTTATATCCATATAATCATCAATAGTAAATAAAATTTTTTTTAACTTAACTTCATTTGCGTTTGGTGTAAGAGTGGACCAAACATTTTACCCCTTTAACGCAAAAATATTTTTGAATGAATACGAATATTCATTAATTCAGTTACAACATTAAAAACCTATCTAAAAAGTAATCTGACACTAGGAATACGCATATAGACTGGTTGCACTCATATTTAAGAGTCGCCATTTTGTTGGTCAGCAATACATAGGCTACCATAGGAAAAACGTCATTTTTTATATAGCAAAAGAAGCTTCAAACCTCAATCACAGCCATATTTCTAGCTTCTAATTAGCTCGAAAAATATGAGAAAAATTCATTCAGTTAAAATTAACTCTTTTTGTGTGAAAAATTAGGAGAAATGATGTTTCCGCTATGCTGGACAATGCATTAGGCACCACAAACATGGCGACAAAGCGCAAGGATGTGCAAGGGGTCTATACACATATGCACATATGACTATACTTTATGCTATATGTACGGACAACAATAAATAAGTTGTATCTATGATGGTTCATTTTCATCACAATTTGTTCATTGCAGCATAATCTATGCCATATTGAATAATAATTAAATTATTAACTATGTTACAAAGCTTAAGTATTAATTTGTACATTATAATTATTTAAATTGTTTTCATACTCATATTAGCATCAGTTCTACAATAATGACATAAATGCAGCAAATATTACCAAATTTATTATTTCTGTGTGAGAGAGTATTCTTATGTTCAAACTGTTTTTTTTTTTTTTTTTTTTTTTTTTTGAAGCTTTGAAATTTTGAAGTGCATAATATTTATTATATTATTTAGCATGCTCCATCATAAAATATGCAAAGTAGAGTTACATTATAAAAATATATATGTACAAAAAACAATGATAACATTAATAAAACTTCAGCAGTGAAAATTAAAAAAATTCAAACTTTCATTTAATTAGTTCAAGTGTCCCATTATGCCCCATGGACCAAATTACCCCACCTTGCCTTATATATATAATAGTTTCCTTCATCCATCTGGGTGCTTAAAAAAAAAAAAGAAAGAAAAGAGAGAGAGAGAGAGCTCACTCGTCTTATCGTGCGCGCATTAAAATATTAAATTCAAATCTTTCGCGCTATACTTGTAATGCGCAATTGTGATTGGCTCTAAAGTTAATTAGCGAATATCTTAATTATTATTCTAGCACAAACATCAATCTTTACGGCACAAACCAGCACAAACGTAGCACAAACGATTCCCATTAAAAAATTTTGAATTTTGTGAGTGGGGGGGTTGGCGTCAAGTTGGCCCCCCTAATTAATTGCTAATTATCTCAGGAACGAAACCAGCACAAACGTCAAACTCTTCGGCACAAACCAGCACAAACGTAGCACAAACGATTGGGGTGAAAAAATTTTCAAATTTCGTTAGAGGGGGGGTTGGCATCAAGTTAGCCCCCCCTCATTAAATTTTAATTATCTCTGTAATTAAAGTAGCACAAACGAAAATTTTTGCGGCACAAACCAGCACAAACGTAGCACAAACGATTGACGTGAAAAAAGTTTGCAATTTTAATGGAGGGGGGGTTGGCGTCAAGTTAGCCCCCCAAATTAAGATTCTAATTAACTCCCGCTAATTAGTAGCACAAACGAAACTTTTTGCGGCACAAACCAGCACAAACGTAGCACAAACGACACACCAAATTTCATTAAAAATTTCGGGGGTGGGGGGGCTAACTTGACGTTCATAATATTGTGCGGGTTGTTTTAAATGATATGGTACCAGCGTAAATATGAGGCTTCGCCATAATTAACATCATGACAATCATTCTCTTCTCTGTGACATGACAATTATAAATATATATAATTATAATAATATACACGCTGCAGTTTATTGATCCAACAATAATATTGTTGTTGACGGTTTTTTTTTTTTTTTTTTTCCCTGTCCAAACGATATTTCTTCTACTGTCAAATTTTATAACACCAGAACTTTAATAATAATTAATAATTTGAAATATAATATATATTACTGAGATATGACATTATATTATTTACGGTATTTTCTAAATACTTTAGTACGTCCGTTTTGTTGTTACATAAATTTGTTTCTAAAAATAAAATCAACTACATTAGATAGCTTAAAAATATAATATAGCACAAAACTGTAATTTAGTAAGATACTCATGTAAAATATATTGTGGGATTTCATAAATTGAAAAATTTTGTGCAAAAACATTCGTTTTTATCTAGGTTAGAATCTCGTTCTCAGAAGAAAATCTTTCTGTGTGAGAGAGAAAAAAAGTTTTAAAACTTTTTATTTTTATAAATAAATTTATACTAAAAAAAAAAATACTGAGTTTGCTATTACAAATAAAATAATACGTTTATATGATTTAACAGAAAAAATACAATGCTTAAAAAAAAATGGATAAACACGTTAGATTTTTTCGATTATTTTTATATATGAAGATACAACATGTATATTTTTTTAGTTATCCTAGTCCGTAATTTAATGTTTGTTCTTGAAAATTTGATCTTCAAACGATTTAATGTGTGTGGGTTTAAATTTACATAGTTGAGAAAAACATTAAAAAGCTTCTATATAACTGAGATGGCTAAGTTCCAAAGATGCAACACATGGCTAACAAAAAATAAAAATAATAATACTAAAATTCAAAAACACATTCAGGCAGAACTGTGAATGTGAAGCAAGCAAACGAGGCGGTGGGATTATGTTTTGACGCGCTGGTTTCCGCGTCGCATGCCAAAAACAATAAACACAAACTAAATTATATTATCAAATACCTTCTAGTCAACTTCATAATAAATATATTTCATTTAAAATATAAATATTACTTATATATATCGCATAACAAATTATATTTCCTTCGCTATTTATTTATTATAATATTATTTTTTTGATAAAAACTTCAAATTTTGTTCATTTTTCTTGTCACATTTAATTTAATAATAGAGGAGAAAAAAGTTACGTTCAATATAAATAAATCAGGTTATGGAGTTACTCGTAACTTATCTTTTCATGAAATATGTTTGTCAAACTTAAAAAACAAAACATCACCACTTATACAAGTTGATTAATTTTAACTAATTATACCGTAAGATTCAAACGTGAGAATTTTTGTTTTAAGTTTGTTGGCACCGCTACACATATGAAGAAGAAGAAGAAGAAGAAATAATACAAACAGTTGAATAATAATTAAAATCTTATGAATTACGGTATGAAAATAATAATGTGAGAATTACAATTAGACACAACTGTAGTCTATATTTAAAATTAGATTTATAACTTTTTGTTCTTTTGACAAATTGAAAAGTGATTTGTAGTAGGTTAGTATGCAAGATACAGTATGCAAAAGTAATATAGCAATTTAATTAGGTTTGTATATATATGTGAATTTTTATAGTAATTCATATACACGAAAATATATACTTGACTCTACTCTATATAGACTTTATAAACATTAAAGGAAACAATATCATACTGTTCTCTTTTTTTTTTTTTTTTTATTATTATTATTCTTTAATGTAATGATCGTGCTGGGAAGCAGGCTCAATCAGTTTAATCACAAAAAGATATTTCAGTTCTTGATATACACAACGGGATTTACAACATTTATTAGCGTATTCTAGATCTCTTTCTATAACTTTAAACAAAAATGAGGACTTCAAAAATATTTTCTTACGGTTCACGTTTTAAAATTTTAAGAGTTGAAATTGTCTTATATATCTCTGACATCTCTGTATTATACCGTGTTAGAACATAATTGCTACTATTTTATCTAAATATTTGCAATCTGAGACATGAATATCTTACCGTAATTTTGTGGTGCTCGCGATTTATTTGGAAAGAATGTTTACCCTCTAATTAAAGAAGAAAAAAAGTGGCATTTCTAACTTCAAAATACTTAATAAAGGCAATAGTAACAACAACAAAAATGGTGAAATAAACAATAAAATAATTATAAAAAATTGTGCGACTTACCTGATGAAAACGGTGCTAATCTTGTATTATTATTTCTAGCCTCGTAAAGAGCTGTATCTCTTCTTCTGCCTGCCATAGTGGAGAGGAGGGTGTAAATATGTGGGCGTGGCAGAGTGAGAGGGTGGTCAGTGCAACACGTGCAACAAGATGAGGGTGGTCAGATGATCATCCTCGTATCAGCTGTTTTATCATGCAGAAAAATAACAAACAATAAACATCAACATCATGCCATGCTGGTTCAAACTAAACTAACTATAATAACTACTACAAAAAAAAAATGTATAATATATAATAAAATAAGAGAGTATTATTATAATGGTGGGGGTGCTTATATAGTGTAGTATACTGTGTACCAGAGTCGCTGCGGCGTGGGTGAGAAATAATCAAAAGAGTACAGTTACTTGTTCATCGTCATGACCTCCACTTCATCTCAGACATAATATAAAATTAGTTCATACAAAAACACATCAAGGTCTTTCTATCTTATAAAAAAAAATAATAATAAGTTTATACACGCCTATTTTGTAGGTGGAGAAAAAATTATAATAATGAAATTATAAATGTAAATTGATGTAATGATTTTTTAACTGCGATAATATATAGTAACAATATAATACCGTTTAACTTACATAATATATACAACTGGATTTTTTAATTTTATATGTACAAAATAATATTATTATTGATCAATATATCTGATTATCAGTTAAGAAGTATAGGTATATATAAAATGACGGTACTTTTGTCAAGAGAGACTATATTATTATATATGAGATAATTTTAATTTAAGTATAATTATATATTGATATGAATTTACTGATTATATTGTTTAAAAAAAAAACTTGTAAATATATATTTCTCTTTCATAAATAAAGTAATTTAAAAATAACAATTCATGGAGAATAAATAAGAAACTATAAGGGTGGCTAATATCAAAAGTGCATTGAAATTATATAATGAAACTAATTGTAAATTTCATATTTAGCTTTTACTGCTTAATTATACCTATTCTAAAAATTTAATAACTTTTCAATAAAATTGTACATACAGAGTATGTTAAAAAAAAAAAGAAAGGTCATTGATATTATCATACAATAAGAGAGGGAAAATTAAAAAAAATAATAATAAAACATAATAATAATAAAAGGTTGAAAAAGTGAAAGGCTTATTTTTAAGTCCCGTTTGATGACATCACTTATACACGAAGATGAAGCGAGTTATATAGCTAGGTATGTATAAAATAATATAAACCACAAGACCGTAATTCGTCACGTAATTCAGAGCGCCTGGACACGATCCTCCAGCTTTTTTTTTTTTTTTTTTTCCTTCTCTCTCTCTCTTTCTCTCTTCGAGATTTCTAAAATATTTTCCAAATTTTAATAAGAACGAAGAATGACAGATAACTTCTTCAAACTACTTTTAATGTTCTCTCTCTCTCTCTCTCTTTTTAAGCATCGAGTTCGACTATAAATTTTTAATTGAAATCTACTATTTAAGCAACATATACTTCCGAAATTTTATTATGTATATAAATTACCTATTTGCTTAATTTTAGAGAACGGTAAAATTTGATAGCTTAATTCTTATGTCTGAAATTATTTAAAAATACTTTATTGATAAGTATTCAAAAAAAGGCAACTCAAAAATAAATGTTTAAAATTATATATTTTTCATAAATTAAATAAGCGTTGAGTCAATAATTAATTTCAATGCATATATTCAATTAAATCCCCCTCCTTTATAGTACAAATAACAACAATCGATTTACTACTGGTCTTAATTATGAATCTTTACTCTTATGCAAGTTCAGTACTTCGTGTAATCTATATACTATATTTGTTGTGTGTTTTTTTTTATCTGTATAATATTTATGTATATATTTTTAACAAAAAAAAATCAAAGCAAATCTCCTTCAATGAATGATTAATAAGATCTCTTGCACACGACGAGATAAAAGTGACGCTTGAAAAATATTATTATGATGATGTAGGTAATTACTTCCTCGCACACACCAAAACAGCTGTCATACAAAAAAAAAAAAAAATTAAAAAAACGTAACAGGCACACCTGCATCCGACGTTCGTTACGACAAAGTAGGTGTATTAAAAGTTAGACATCACCGGAGCCTTTCATTTGAATACTATTTTGTGCAGACTTTTTATACTGCATTATACCGGTTGAAAATATAACATTCCAAGAAAGAAAAAATTACTTATAAAAAAAAAAAAAAAAAAAAAAAAAAAAAAATGAAGCAAAAACCTTGGTATTTTGGATATTAAAAAGTAATTTATTACCATAACACTATTAGTTTATAGGAAGCCACACAAATGAAAAGGTTAGCACATACCGGTAATCATCTGAAGGGGAAGTCCTGATTAAATAAAATATGGTTATGTGTATGAATCATATACCACAAATTATAAGCGATCATGTTTTGTATTTTAATTACTAAATTATTACGCAAGCAAAATTTCCATCAATTAAAGCAGCTAAACTGTTCTTTACCGGTATAATTTTATATTTTATATTTTTGCCATTTTAGAAGTACTTATTTATTTTATATAATAATACATACCTCTGTGACAACTACTGTACTACACTTACTTTACAATTTGCTGTAAGCAGAAATGAAATATTCATACATATACAGTACCGATGTCTGTACTGTACTCTTTGCAACAAGTAATATTTTTAAGGATTCGCAATGCCTACAAAGAGATAAGAGAAATAAATATACGACAAACAACTTCTGTTACGTATAATAAGGTTAGGTATGTACAGACAGACACGGTAATATAACATTTCACTCTACAATACCGAATGGCATCTTAAGTTAGAGACTTCAATTAACGCAACATTTCTGATATTGTCCGATAGATAAGACACTTTAGAGTAAAATTTTAAATTACATGAGTGCCTGTAACTGTCAATGTATTTTAATATTCTACTTTATATGGCATATTATATTTGAGGCTGATAATGCATGGATACGTTAATTAACAGGCATTGCTCCATCTAAAGCATAGAATACATTTTTAAATCACATAATACCTATGTCATTGTGTACATTTTTAAAATTCCAATTACTTTGGGTTATAGATGCACTTACGTACAGTAAATTATTTTATGAATGATTATCAGTATAATTGTTTCTTGTTAGAAATTTAATGCTTTTATTGTTTATTATTATTTTATTTATTAAACACCAAGGTGTACTTATACATATGATATTTACATTGCACTCTATACGTCTACATTTTGGCATATTGACTTAATGATAGGGTCCGAGATGGACAATGAAGTGGTACCTAGTACATAGGCCACCACATAACAAACATACACATTTATCATTACACTCGTGATATTCTTTAATCTGACATATTACATGGTGGAAACCATGCACCGCATAACGGGTAATAACATGCCTGTCTGTACATTTTGGGCCTTTCCACCCCTTAATATTAAATGCAGGGGTATTATAGAAGGCCAGGCTGATATCTTCAGTTTTACTTAATCTATCCTTAACAAATTTAATGTAATTATCTGTTTTTAATAGTTTAAATTTCAATTGTAGTTCTGTTTCAAATAACTCCTCCCCTGCTATTTTTATTAATTATTATTTTAAAATTATTATTTTATTAATTATTATTAATTACCGGTAATTATAGTTATTAATTTTTTGAATCATTTCATATTTTTTTGTCTTATTTTACATTCCTATAGTTTTTAACAAATTTCTACAAAATTATTTGTGCCATATGTATGCAATAAATAAATGTCTTAATTTATCCTATACATACTACAAATTTAATCAAAATAATGATTTTTTCAAACTCTTTCTTAATAATATAAAACATGATAAAACCCCAGGGGAAAAAAAAAAAAAAAAAAAAAAACATACAGCAGATAGTGGCTTTTAATATTTTAATTATTTTCCAAGATGAACGCTTAATATATGCATATTGTACATAATCATTCTCGTGCTGATAAATAAAAATACCTACATAATGCAAAAAGAAAAGGTTGCATTTTTTGCAACGTCCATACAAGACAGGCGTTACGCCTACTCTCACACAGAAAACAAAAGATTTCAATGGTCGGGTCATTTGGATGCTGCAAAATATTTTATGTTATGCATAAATCTACTCTATGCTATAAACAGAAGATGTAAGAGCATAAAGCCGAGATCCATAGAATCAACAGGCTTTTTTTGCCTATCCGTCTCAGCTAAAAGAGAATGCAAAACGTAGCAAATTTTTAAGATACGTTATTACCGATTCTGCATTCATACAGTTCCTACATTTTGCATCTGACAAAGATGAACGCGTACATATTTATCGTTATTTTAAACTCCAAGCATTATTTCTTATAAATATGCTAATTCGAAATACGAAACGAAACGATATTAAAATAATTTAAGGGGCCAAGAGAAAATAATATCATTAATTTTAATTTATTTCAAAATAGAAGCAAAGTTTGAAGGAGCTCAAAATTGCTTCTTTTTACCTGTCTTACCTTCGGCTGGCCTCTCGGTTTGACAGCCAAAGAAAGAACACGTTCAACCACAGACCTTTCCCCTAACACTGACACTTTTCTTATATACTTACATCATAAAACGTCACATTAAACTTTGAAAGATCATTCTTCTACAGTTCATACACTCACAATAACACTTAATTTCACAAAATCTCTACTACTGCCAAAGTTTTTGTTATGTTTTGGCAATATGTTCCTACTCCTTACAACCATTTCTGAAGGTACATGACGTCACGAAAATTCCAATCAAGATTCCATTCCGTTCCTGAGGATTATTTTGACATTTTTGGAACGCTTACGCCATCTAGTAAAATAAAATTAAAACAGCCCACGAACTTTTTTATGCAGCGCGGCTTGGCGCGGCTTTTTAAATTGTGTAATGAAAAAGGAATTTTATTCTGTACATTTATCTGTAAGTCTATGTATAATATATCAATGATATATGAAATTAAAAATAATGTCATGATGCAATTTATCGATATACAGCATTCTTTAGATGCAGACCTACCCTATACATAGGCCTATCTACAGTGGCGGTCCTACGATTTTTGGGCCCGGGGACAGAAATCTGATTGGGCCCCCTAAACAGATGCGCGAAGCGCCAAACAGCCGGCCGCAGGCGCGATTTTTTTTTTTTACCACGTGACTATTTACATGCAGGCAATTCAGTGCATAAATTCAGTATACTTGTCACTGCAGCATAGCTTTAAGAAAAAAATAAATAATGTTCTTTTTTTTTTTAATTATTATTTTATAAAAATAGAGGAGGAGAAAATGCTAAGTTTTAATTTAGAATGAAATATTAAAAAATAATAATAATAATAATCAAAAATAAGCATACAAAAATTCATAATGAAAAATCACTTGTTTTTGATTACTTAGCAGATTTAGGCCAGATTAAAGCGTTTTTTTTTTTTTTTTTTTTTTTTTCTATTAGAATTATTTTAAAATTTCCAAAGCAAAAGTGTTGTTCTTAAACCTTGTCCTTTGGCACAAAAAAAAAAGAAAAGAAAAGAAAAAAAAAGCATATATTTTATTAATTTATTTGAATAACCAAAGTTGATCGTCATCATATATCATTTTAGGAGCAGAGAACAGGGTGAATTTGATAAATATAGAAATAGTAAAAATTTCGAAAGATCGAGCTAGTAAATATTTATATCATTGAAAATTTTTCACCTACGCCAGGCCAATAAGGAAGACTAAAAATGATATCAGGGTAAAATTTTATTTCATATTCTAAAAGAAGACATTGTTTTGAATCGATTCATTTGCAAAATTCTAAATTTTAAGTTCATTAAGAAATTCTAATAAAAAAATAGTAATTATAAAATCGAAAAATGTCAACACGCAATACTTATATGCATGCGGGCATAGGAAAATGTTACCGACCGTAACATCATTTTAAAAGACTTTTAAAAATTAATTATAAGTACTAATTGAACTCAAAAATTATTAGAAATATCCCTATCTATCGACTTATGACATTGCCCAATGAAATAAAACAACACCCTGAAATTTTTTTAATCTTCATTATAATTCTAGTAAAAAGTTTATTTTACCTTTTTTAAACCAGGGCAGCTGTTATTTAAAAAGATAAAAAAAATACTAAATAAGTTATAATTATTACTAGTAAATTAATATATATTGTATTTTATCTGTAGATTTATATGCTTTAAATTTTTTTTATATTATTATAAATTTGTTTGGATAATTTGTTTGTTAGGGATAATTTTAGTAATGAAAATCATTAAATTGGTTCATAAACTTCTCTCTCTCTCTCTCTGACTCATCTCCTTCCCGTCCCTTACCTCTTTTTTTTTTTTTTTTTTTTTTTTTTGTTAACTTTGAATTTTTACATGTATGTCTCGTCCCGGGCCCCCCAAACCTAGTGGGCCCGGGGATATCCGCCCCTCAATCCCCCCTGTAGGACCGCCACTGCCTATCTATATTACAAAATAAATTTGCTCAAAGAAAATTATTATTTAATTATCTTAAATTTTATCTGTTTATATATGAACAGATAAAATTTCAGGATAGCTATAGAAATAAGAAAAAACAAGTTTTATTAACCCCTCTGCAATTAATTAATTAATTAAATAATTAATTGATTAGGACTAAAATTTTAAACTTCCATAAAATTAAAAAATTTGAAGTGCCACAGCCAATAATTTTAGACATTTGGGTTTCTCTTAATCCATATAAGTACTGTACTTCTATAAGAAAAATAGAATCGTAGGTTTAATATTAGTTATGGCTATATGGCTATTAATTTTTTATTAGTTTGTTGCTATTGCTAACAACATTTCCCTTAGTAAGAAAATATTTATATGCATAGATCCTATAATAAGGAAAATCAACCATATTGTATAGTTAGTCAAAGAAAAGGATAGGAGAAACCAACAAGCGCCTTACCACGATGAGGTCCGCAGCTCGGTGAAATCTTGATGGCACAGGTTACACACATATTTACAATTTTACTAAGACGTTTCGAGGGCAACAGCCCTCTTCTTCAGTTGCTTAGAGTGTAGTTGCTACACTCTAAGCAACTGAAGAAGAGGGCTGTTGCCCTCAAAACGTCTTAGTAAAATTGTAAATATGTGTGTAACCTGTGCCATCAAGATTTTCACCGAGCTGCGGACCTCATCGTGGTAAGGCGCTTGTTGGTTTCTCCTATCCTTTTCTTTGATTATCAATTCAAACCGAAATGGTTTTAACTTTTCCTAACTAATTACATATTGTATAGTTAGGTATGATAATCTCTTAGAAAAAAAAAAAAAAAAAAAGATAGGAGAAAACTATAAGCATAGGGGCCTTACATACTGAGAAGAGGTGAGTCCGATTACCAGCATAGTCTTCATTTTCTCTCCAAGACTGTAAGGACTGACAAAGGCAAAACACACTCCATTATGTGCCAAAAGCTACACAATATGTGTGTTAGTGCTATAATCTCTGTGATAGCAAAAGACATTCACTGTTCTCTATGGCAAGAGACCCTTGCTGGTTAACTCCTACCATTTAATTTCAAATTTATCATTTTGAAATATTTATATGAATAATATCATTGCTTACTGAAATAAATGCTTTTTATTTATAAATCACTGGTTCAGGATAAAACATCTGTGTTGTTGGCTTACCCCGAAAGGGATTATACCGTCAAAATTGTATTTATAAATATAAAGTGACATGACATACATATAAAAATCAAATACATAGGTGACAATATAGGTACATATTCTATTATTAATTTTTTTTATAATTAGTGCAAAAAAGAAAATCCCGTTTCCACATTATTATGTTATATGTGCTAGGTGCTCACATATTTGTTATGCTGCATAGCTCTAACTTGCTGTAAATTTTTTTTAAAGAACATTGCAAATGCAACATATAAAATGAAAGTCTACTCAGAGCTAATAAAAGGTTTAACACAACTCCTTGTATTTTATGATATAATTATATGTTGCATGTTTATAGAAAATGTGTGGAAATATGAATCACATTGTGTCATTGTCTTTTATGAATAATACAGTAAAGTAATATTAAAACAATTGATTGGTGAACAGAAAAAATAAATAAATAAAAAGAGAGAATTGAACTAGCAATTTAAAAATTACTCTCACAAAAATGTTATGGTAACTTAAATATTAAATGCAAATAAATTTTAAATATATATGATCAGTATAATCATGACAAAATTTATCTTCTTGTTATACCAACCAACACATAAAATGCATCCATTAATCCATTTAAAAAACAACTTTCTATATTCAAACATTTTTATAGGACTTCCAAAATTTTAGATAAAGAATTTTACGAACTTAAAATATCCAATAATCAATATAATGTTTTATTATGCAAAGTGTAAAAGAAAAAAAAAAGGCATTAATTTACATTTATTTCCTTTTTTTTTACCTATAATTTTAAAAATGTGTGTATATGTATAATATAAAATGAAATCATATTTTTCCAACAGTAATATAGGCTATAAAAAAATTTAGTGAATGCATTATATTGTCAAATTTTATAATATATGCAATATTGTAAAGTCTTTATTTGTTATTGTAATTTTTTACTTAAAAAACAATTCTCTGTGGTGTTTGCCTGAAACATATCACAATTCATTTTGTATATCATGAAAAATATGTTTAACAATTCATCTATAATAATAAAGAAAAGGATAGAATTACAATCAAAACTCTTTTACCACAGTAGAAGTTCTATGGAGAGGTCGAGGTCTCACATGGCACAGAGTTTTCATTATCACCATTTTTATAACTAAAACTCTGTGCCACATGAGACCTCGACCTCTGCATAAAACTTCTACTGTGGTAAAAGCCTTGGCTCGTTATTCTATTATTTTCTTTGTTATTTATTCTAACTGCGATGGTTTTTTCCTTAAATCAATCCATCTATTATACATTTTTTTTATACATCTGGTAAAAATATAGCTATAAAATAGAACAACCTTTCAAATTTAAATTCAATAAATGACAAATACCTATATTTTAACTTAATCAATTAATAAATAAATATCATACATTTTTAACTTGTTTACTTTAAAGCTTTTTATAAAAGATGATACAGCACCATTTATTATTATTATTCCTAATTTCTTATATATTCTAAGTTACATTTTTGGTTAAAATTGGTTTAGTAGTATAATTCCGTACATTGAAGGCAATTATTAAAGCATTTGGTTATATACCCTGAATGTATTAAAAAAAAAATAAAAAAAAAACATTAGCTTTGGTAAATTCAGCACAATACATTAAATCAGCACATTATACATTAAACTTCTTATCAAATACAGTGTATATACCTTAAAGTTAGTAACATTGGTAAAAAATATATATTAGAGCAATTATTATACTAAACATACATGTTTAATTGTATTAATATTAATTTTACATTGTAAAAAATACTATATTTTCAATTTGTTGGCTCGGAATATATTTGTTGTATATTATGCAATAATAATAATAATAATCACAGGAAAATAAGCCTTAGCATATTTATACCAGTTTACACGAGACAAAGGTCGAAATTGCTATGAAATTTTTTGCATATACAACAAATGTATTCCGAGCCGACAAGTTAACTTACTAAACAAGTTATGTTGCTCATGTAATACTTTATATCGTATTGGTTGCAGTCAAAGAACATTTACTTCTGAACGGAATACAAAAATTAGGTGACTTGTGCCCTTTAACCTCAACCAGAACAATATTTTGGATGGATTTTAATAAATCTTGAAGTAAGTGATGTGTCATGAATCACAAGGTGAGCTTCTTAGATTTTTTGAACATAGTTTGCTGGGAAGAGTCCTTTCTTTCCATTTAGCTGACCATTCCACCAACCTCCTTCATCTAAAAAACATACAATGCAAATTAAATCTGAGAAGTAGAAAATATTCAGTATGAAAGTTAAGTATTATTAACATGGTGTGTAAGTTTGAGGTCCGTCTACATCTGTCAACAGGTAAACAAAGTTGCAACTTTTTTTGCTTTTTTTATATGATGTAAAAAATGAACCCTTTCACATGGTTTTAAAACTGACGGGCAAAGCTGGCAATACCCAGCTTTCTATCTGTTGCTATTTGCCAAAACAATGGATACTGACGAATGCATGTTAACAGTTGTAATTGGTTACATACAATTAGTATCCATCAATAATTGTACACATAAAAGGGGCAATAAGTTTATATTAGTGCAATTCAGTCCGTCAGTATCCGTTAAAGCAAATTATATTAACAGCTACTACTGCAAGCAAGATTGACAACTTTTTTTTTTTTTTTTTTTTTTTTTTTTGACCGGTTATAAAAACCTGTAAAAACCTCAACTTTTACATGTGTTGTTATGGAAGAAACCTAATTAACTTTGTTAATCTATTGCTAAGATTTCCTCTTATGGGTTGATCTTGCTTGTCTTGTAATGTGGAAACCGTTAATATAGTTTGCTTTCAAATCTTCAGTTTTCCGTGCATGTCCAGTAAGCTTTTTCATGTGAAATACACAAATTCGACAAATTCGAGTACTCGTCAGAAGCAACAATGGAACATTTTCAAACACAAGTCGTCGTCATCTTTTTTTTTTATTATTTTGTTTATCAATAGAGAAAAATAAAATTTCTTGCATTATCTGCATTTTATTTTACAGCACATTACCCAGAGAATTTATTTATAAGAATGTATTTTGAAAATTTATCATTTCCTTTGAAATTGAGCAATACTGAAAATTCAATTTTAAAAGTTTTTATAATATCTGTTGGCCTTTTTAAAGGGGCTTTACATATGCGCAGATACCAGAAGCAGATAGTATCAAAACACTAACAAATCATCAGCTTGTAAGTTGTCTTTAATTGTTTACTTTTCAATGAATTATATTCAAGCAAGATTATCTATACTCAGATAACAAAACATTTAATCAATATGCCAATTATCAATTTAAAATATAAAAAAATCATGCATGAAATATTATGTTATCAGCATCTCCCTTTTGTAACTGATAACATGATTAGGTTTTTCAAACGCATTTACGAGACACTCTTTTTCTCTCTGTTTGTCAAAAAAAAATATATATATATTTCAATTTCTCGCTCTGTTGCATAGAAAAAAATTAATAGGTGAAAACTCATGGCTTCATTATTCTCAACTTCAGAAGGTAAAGTATACTCAGTTAATTCATTCTTGCGACAAATTTCAGCCAGTCATAATAAAACATTTATTTATCGAATTTTACTAAAATTTAAAACATGTGACGTTAAAATTTGATAGTAAAATTTAATACATAATTCGACTAAAATAAGTTATTTAATATTTATTTCAGTACAACTTCGACACAAAAGATCTAAAACGCCAATTTCAGAAATAAGAAAAAACTTACAACATATTCACCATGGTTTTATTGACACTAAAGATGAGAATGGAGATACATTTTTACACAAAGCTGCATGGTACAATAACCAAGAAGAGGTTGAATATTTACTAGCATTGGGTATAGATGTAAATGCTAGAAATAATGATGGAGAAACTCCATTACATAAGGCTGCGTGGTATTGTGATACTAATACTGTGAATCTATTATTGAAATATGGAGCTGATGCTAATGCAAAAGATAACTATGATACACCAGTTTTACACAGAGCTTCTAGGTCTGAAAACTTTCAAGTGTTAGGTATATTAATTAGAAATGGAGCTGATGTGAATAATAAATGTCATGGTGAAACTGTATTACATAGATCAGTGTGGTATGGACAAGAAAAGTTAGTGATTTGGTTATTAAAACATGGGGCAAATTACAATTGTAGAGATAATAAAGGCAGAACTGCATTACATATTACAAGTAGGCTGGAAAATATGAAAATTTATAATCTTTTAATACAATATGGTGCTGATATTTATGCGGTGGATAATTATGATCAAGTGGCTATGTTAAACAGAAATGAGAAAGTAAAACATAAAAGAATTAGAGTCAGCAGCAAGACTGAATCTATAAAAAGAGTATTGTCCGTGTTGTCTGAATTACATTAAATAAGCATTGAGGTTATGATTAAAGCTGTTAACCTCTAATTCTATTACATTTAGATTGGTATGCACTTTCATAGATTACAAACATAAAATATGTGCTTATGAAAAGTAAATTGTAAAAAAAAATATATGTAAAATAAAATATATTTTTTTATTTTATGAAAATGAGGAACAAACCATTGTGGTTGATATTAAATGATGTTAAAAAATTAAAAATTAAATTTATATGCAAAATTAAGGAAATTAAACCACCACCATTAGGTTGATGGTATAAAGAAAAGGACAGAGAAAACCAGCAAGGGCCTTACCATTGTGAAGAGAGTCCCATCGTTTGACAAAAAATTTGCTAGCACAGAGATGAAAAATAAATCAATTATATATTGGATAGCTCTCGGCACTAAACTGCAAGAGAAAAACGGAGTATGTGTGTGTGCCTTCTTCAGTCCTTATACTCAAGAGAGAACCATATGAATGATTAGTTTCTCTCCGAGTACATCTATAAGTACACATATGAGTACACATACTCCGTTTGCTCTTGAAGTTTAGTACCAAAAGCAATCCTTTTGTTGTTGTTGTTGTTGTTGACTGTGCTAGCATGATTTTTGTCAAACTATGGGACTCTATTTACTATGGCAAGGCCCTTTCTGGTTTCATCTATCTTTTTCTTTTATATCATCAAATAAATTTTACAAAATAGTAGGGAGAAGCATGTTGAGTGGAAAATTAATAAAATGCAAAGATTCTCTAATTTATATAGTCAATTGAAACTTGGATAATGTTCTAGCATATACGATCTATATTTTTTCCCAAGGCCCAATTATTATTTTATCTACTACTATTCATTTACTCTATCATATTTTATATAATTAATCACACAATTTATCTCTTTCAAACAAAGAATTGTTACGCAGTTTTGTTTGTTTGTTTGTTTGTTTGTTAATAGATCTTAAGTTCAATATTCAAATTTTTATTATAACATAAATATAAAACAAGATATCAACATACGTTCTTGGTGCAGTTCTATGATGTCTCCCTCCCTCAAATTGATTTCATCAAGGTCCTGTGCTGTGTAATCATACAAAGCCCTACACTTGGGAAATACAGGCTTGGGCTTCATCGTGGGACGAGGTTTGCCACCACCCGGCACAGGCTTGTTGTCTTTCAAGCTTGCTCGCTTGGTCCTGTAATCAGTTAGCTTATTATTAATCCAGCTGAACTATACATGACATATATGAACTATATGACATCTAAATGTCTATGTTTTGTAGATGTGAACCTTGGCAGATGCATTGTATTTGTATACTGATTGTAGGAGAGAGAAATGAAATAAAAAAAAAAAATTGAATTTTTGAATTTTGAATGGTTATGACATGACTGCTATTAGACTTATTAAAAGCTATGAAATTAACTTAAAAATTCATCTTAATTAGAATAACAATAATAAAGGACCATGTTTATGTCCATCAATATAACTGGCACTCTTGCAACTAAAACTTTGGTATATAAAATATTTTCTTACATCATATAATTAGTAACTTTTTTTCCATTTATAGCCTATTATTAAAAAAAATAATAATAATTATAATTATGAATTGGTTTTATTTTATTCACACCCTGATACCCCTGCCTGAGGTGTTTTCATGAAGTCTTGCTGGCTGGGCTGGGCCACTGGGGAGGCTCTCATGGGCATGACATTGTTTACTGGCAAGCTGGGAGTTGTGGAAGGTGCTCTGCCTGGACCCTTTGTACTGCCCTTTGTACTGCCCTTTGTACTGGTTTTATTCAGGGTGTTAGCACCTACAATAAAAACAGTAGATACTTAATTTTTAATATTATTTTTGTTTTATTGGCAACATTTTTAATTCTATTTATATATATATATATATATATATATATATATATATATATATATATATATATATATATATATATATATATATATATATATATATATATATATATATATAAACATGTGACGTTAAAATTTGATAGGGAGAAACCAAATGAGAGTTGGCGCCAGGCAGCAGCGTCAACTGAAAATCTCAAATGGCGATAGTGGATTAAAAAATATATATTTGAAAAATATATATATCATGCCATATATTGTCTCAAGCGTTGTCATGCGTAGCAAAATGTGTATCTCGTTTTTTGTCACGTGAAGCAAAAAGTGTAAGTCTAGTGCCATCTACATAACATTCAGAAAGAGATAGACATTTTGCTTCGCATGACAAAAAAAAACGAGATACACATTTTGCTATGCGTGACAAATAATGAGATAGACATTTGCTTAGCGTGGCAAAAAAATGAGATACACATATTGTTTGCAACAACATTGATAACAATACATATTTTTTAAACTTTTTCAGCAAGAAATGTGAATGGAAATGCTTACCTACTGCTGGCAGACGGAAACCAGGTCTTACTAGTGGTTGATTGGGAGGTGCTGGTTCACTGGGTGGTGGGGGAGCACGAATAATTGACCCTCCTGTAGGTCTGCCTTGAACTGGTCTCTTGGGTAACATAGGACACTCAGGATCCAGTGGAGGAGGAGCAAACTGTGGTGCGTTAGGAGTGGGTCCTCTAATATTGTTGGGACTTGGTCCTCTGCCATGGTTAGGACTTGGACCTCTCAAAGAACTTGGGCCCCTCAGAGGACTAGGGGCATTTTGAGGTGGAGGTGGCGCTGCATTAACTGGAGGCGCTGGTCTCAAATATGGTTGATTTGCAGGAGGTGTAGGTCGTCTGCTAGTTGTGCCAGGACGAGGAGGTAGTTTAGGGTGAAAGTCTGAGTTAGCAACATGAGTGTTAGCAACTCGAGGTGTGGAATGTATAGCTGTTCTGCGAGGCTGAGGACCTGGATAACAAATGTGCATTTTTTTTTTTAACACATATTATAGCATTAAAAGTTAAAAATAGTGTAAAAACAACAACTTACGATAGTTAGCAGGTAAGCCAGGTCCAATATTAACAGTGAGGGTTTTGCTAGCGACTTTAAGTTCTGCTTTGTCACTGATCCCTTTGACGAACTTGATTTGTCGCACCCCACCACCTCCCCATCCTTCCTTTTTCACTTTTAACTCCATACTGAAAATATGTAGGTGTTACTGAATGTTCAAACTGTGTATATATATTTTTTTTATTATTATTATTATTTAATGTTGTGTCATGCTATATACCTGTTGGTAAATCTGATGTTTAAATCTTTGCCAAGTCGCTCTTTATACTTCTTATTGATGGAGCAAAGGAACTCAGTTTTGAAAACAAGTTCAAGAAGACTATCATAATCTTGCTTCATGTGTATCAGCACAAAATCGTCCTAAACAATTTTTAGATACAAAAATTAGTTTCCTTCTTTAAAGTGTCAATCAAGTATCTATAGTTTTAATTTAAGACTAGCTACATACCTGCAATGGACTAACTGAGATGTGGCTAATATTTTCAAACTCAAGTTTCCGTTTTATAACTTTTATAATCTTGCCTTTGTCTGCTCCTTTCTTGATTTTTTCTAAAGCAATTAAGAAGAGAGCTTGTGAGGTCATAATGAGATCTCGTCTTGTAGACTAAAACATACATTTTCAAGTATTTAGGACACAAAATAAATAAAATAAAAACCCATTTTTATTCAATAATATCATTGAATATTTTGGATCTATAATATTGGCGAGATTTACCTTGAATCTGCGATCATACTTGAGCACTACCTCTGCAAATGCAACCTTCTCTCGCCTCCCTACAAGGTTCTGCAGCTCTGGGTTGTACTCCATACCAATGTAATCTCCCACATAGTTTCTGTTTACAGAGAACCTACGACGCTCCTTCTTCTCAAACACAATGCCTGGAAATCAACCATTTTACTGTCATCTTTATCACTTATTTATTTCAATGTTATGTAAGATTAAGAAGATTATTTAATAACCAACACATTTTACTTTATTTTTATATATATATATATATATATATATATAATATATATATATATATATATTTTTTTTTTTTGACAAGCATGTTTTAAAAAAATGGCATTAAACTTACTGAGAGCTTCTTCTCTTTGTCGTTCCAACTGCTTCTGGGCAAAGTATTTTTTAAATGCCTTCTGGATTACTCGCGCATATGCATTGAATTTCCTTTCTCGGACTTCTTCCAGTAAGAAAAGCTAAAAATGTGATTGCATAAGTTAGTAATTTTTATTATTATTATTATTTATGTTGGTTTTAAAATACTTTAATATTCCATTTATTTTATTTTCACTTACTGACTCTGGTGCCTTGATGAAGATCTTAGTTTTACCCAGTTGATATTGACCATGATCCATATTCACACTTCTCAGAATGATCTCAATACCTTTACGATCATCTCCATTCCAGTGTGGCCAAGTCTCTTTTGTCACAATAGCATACCTGTCAACCAAAATAAGATTGAGAATTCCATAAATTCACAAAATTATTGAAAAAATAAAATACCTCTTGAGAAACTTCATAAATGGACGTCTGTATGCAAATCCTGCTCGTCGTACTCTGATATTTTCCTTTAAGCCAAGATACTCTACTTGATGCTTCACTCGCAATTCTTCCCAGTCTCGTGGCTTCTTGGTTTCATTGGGTTTGATACATCTGCACATTGAAACATACATTATAGATATTTGCATGGGTGATACAAATTGATATCAGTGAATTATATTGTAAATAGGTACCTGATATAGTGAGGAGTGCATTTCATAAGTTCATCCACCAGTATGTTTGCCTGAGAACGGATTTTAGTGCCTGCTGTAGTGGGGCGAGACTTGCTACCTGAATTAATCTGTTCAGGAAATAAGTTTCGCAGGAACTCACTGTGTAAAATAAAATATTTTAGACATCTAGTTGAGTGTATTAGGGTTTTTTAAATTGTCTTCATTTGTTAGTTTATATTTTTAATTTTTTAAACTTCCATTTATATTCATTCAAATGTGAATATTGTATATAAAAATAGTAATATTTAAATTTTGTCATACTAACTTTGAGCTGCTCTGCATGAGCTCCACAAGATCAGGGAAGAGAACATCTCTGTTGCGGTCACAGAAGCCCTCTACATTGTAGGAGACAATGCCAGCATAGTGATGAACAACAAAGCCTTCCTTGCATTGCTGATAGTGCTGGTTTGTGCTTGATGCTGCATTCAATTTCTATATAAAAAAAATTGCATAAATAAATTTTCCTAGGTTTTTAACAAATATATGGGCATATAATATTTGTCTTTCAAAAATAGAAACAGGAAAATATACCATCACAGTTAGGAATGATAAATTTGAAAGAAAAAAGTAGGAAAAAGCCTTACAATAGTAAAGAGTCTCATAGTTTGGTGAAAATCTTGTTATCACTGAGGTACAAAAAAACTAACACATATTGACTGACAAAGGCATAACACACTCTTTCTCCTGAAGTTTAGTGTCAAAAGCTATCCTTTCTTTTCTTCTTCTTCTTCTTCTTCTTCTTCTTCTTCTTCTTCTTCTTCTTCTTTTTTTTTTTTTTTTTTTTTTTTCATCTCTATCCTAGCTTGATCTGTCATAGTTCTTGAACTATGAATGACTATGGTAAGATACTTGCTAATTTTTCCTATCTTTTATTTGTATTTTAAAAATTAGCATTAAAAATAATTTTAGAAGCACAATTTAGAGCTCAACTTATAAAATTAATTTATTGATAGTTTCTTGTCAATTCTATATAGTTACTGTTATTTACATCTTTGAGTCAATTGAGTCACATAAATTCTAAATTGTGTGAATAGTTTTCTGAAATCAAACTATTCTAGAATAATTTGAGACAGAAGGTGCTGCCTAACTTGTGCTTACGTTGCGCAAGTCTTCATCAACGCCGTCCGAGACAGCATGCATGGTGGCACACACATCATCCAGTACACAGAAGATACCTGGAGGACGCTTGCTCTCAATCAGGTCACACACCACCTTGTTGTTGAAGTAGTCGATGTTGCTCCACTGAATATTCTCCTGGACATATTCTTCCTGAAACACAAAAAATATACAAAGTCAGATAACATTTATTGTTAAATGCAACACAAAGTTTTAAAACTGTAAAGAAAATAACATCATTAAAAAAAATTGTTGTTGTAATTGCTCTTATATTTTGCCAATATTATTAATTGGCGGTACGAACGAATTCATATATATATACATACATACATACATATCATGACATCATAATCCCTTTCGGGGTAGGCCAGGACGAATCCTTTTTAGTAAGAGGGCTTACAATGACCTGTGGCTTACCAGACCACAGGCTCTACCCTTAATACCACACTCCTCTCTCTCTCTCTCTCTCTCTCTATATATATATATATATATATATATATATATATATATATATATATATATATATATATATATATATATATATATATATATATATATATATATATATAATAGCATAATAGAGAGAGAGAGAGAGAGAGAGAGAGAGAGAGAGAGAGAGAGAGAGAGAGAGAGAGAGAGAGAGAGAAAAGCATAATAATAATTTAATATAAAGATACGATATAATATAGACTAGTGACTGGTACAAAGTAAGATTATATACTTCAGAATTTCTTAGAGTAGACAACTCATTTACAACAATCAGAATTGTAAATTATGGAACGTAAATAATAATAATAATGAATAATAAATATTAACGTGGAATTTTAATCTGGAGTCAATGTTTAATAAAACAATGTTAAAAAAAAAAAAAAAAAAAAACTTTTTGGAGACTGTGCTAATTATTATAATTTTGTTAGGGTTACAAAGGTGGTTTGAAGGACGGTAGTGCCCGGCTGAATTATATTATAACAGCAGCGATGGCACGATCGCTGGAGCGCGGGTGCACGATACGCGAGTGCATGGCGATATCACGCCAAGGATCGCGGATCTGACGATGTTTCGTCTCTTCTCGCGATAATCAAGGCCTAACCAATGTAAACGAGGAAGCAATGAGGACAATAATGTCCTACTAAACCTCTTTGTAAATGTTAAAACCTTGAGAATCAATTACATACCATCACGCCTCAAATATAATGACAATTCTTACATGTAATTCCAAATTTTCAGGTGATATTAAATCATAACCTTCTTTGTGAAATTATCCCATGAACATACATTCAATCAACCGCATATTTATTTATGTACTTAAAGCGTTTAGGACAGTCTTGCCCAAAGCTATATAAGCTGTATAGTATATAAAATATTTCAGTTTTTGTTTGACAAGTGTTACAGCAACACTAAAAATGCAGGTAAAGTAAAAATCATTCATATTGCATTCGATTCACGTGTAACAAATTTAAAACATTGGGCAAGAAAACATTAGCTTAATCTGCAGTCTCTAATTGGTACTCTCATGAAATACTTTACTTTTAATTATAAACGCACTTTCGATAAGTGAGAATAAATTTTGATTGCTACTTTTAATTTTTATTATTTGTAATTCATTAAATTAATTTCTAAGAGAGAAATTACGCTTGATTATCGATTAAAAAAAAGTCAGTTCATATATCGTTACATTGAAAACAAAATTAAAAGTTATTGGATTAAAAAAAAAATCATACCAAATTCTTATACATCTAATTAAAAAAAAAACGTATTTATATATTATTTATTATAACTTATTTTAACCCTTCAACTTGTTTTATGGAGAAAACTAACTTCACGCAAGAATAAGACACGCAATTGGAAAGTCCAAATATATATATTATTTATTTATGTTTTTTTTTTTTCCTGAAACAATTATTTTGCTACTATATTTAATATTATTGAAATAATTTTATGGTGTAAACAAAAAATAACTTATACATATCCGTCTGTATTTATTGTATGCAGTATTAAATTTTACAGCCCTAAAAACGACGAACATAAATAATCATCGCCATAAAAATTATATAAATTACTTATTTACTTTACATAGAGATATGTTGTAAATTATATGTACTTATTATTTTAGTTGTTATATGAGAAGAAAAAAAATCACGCCAAACAAAGTTGATTGATGTTCACACTCATGCAATGTGGTTAATTTTTGTTCCAGTGGTTGCTTGTGGTAGCATGTAGTCTTGTGGGCTTACAATCGGAGTGCTCGCAAACTCACGATACACATGGACAAGTTGCAAAATCACGACACTTTGGAAATACTATGCTACCTGTGGAACATCGTAATGTGGATCATGATAATTCACCATATGAGAAACAAGCAGAAACTCATGGAGAACAAATGGAGAACAAGAATACTGGTTCTCAACTTACTTTCCCAACAAATGGTTTTAGACTTTCATACCCACTTCATGAATTTGGGTCTCCATTTTATACAAATTTTAATAGACCAGCTTTTGACTTTCCATCACCTGATATTAATCCAATCAATTTTCCACAGTACGATGGGGAGTTTAATTTTTTAAAGAAGCCTACCAGAAAATTTTATATCAGACATGATTACGATGATAAAGGCTGTCGACATGATAAAGATGAAAAACCAACATTTTCAAATAAAGACGATTTTTCAAAAAATCCAAATTTTCATCAAAGATTTGATCTTGGTCCTGATGGATTTGGACCGCTTGGAAGAAAGCCTTTAATGAGTGTAGATACTGATTTCTTCAAGCAACCAATACTATATAATAATGAAGAAAGTAGTTCACAAGAAAACAACGACAAAAGAGACCTGAAAACGATAAGAAACCCATTTGATTATACATATAAACAAAGAAATCCTTTCAATCATTATGGTTTTTCATTACATCCAAAACCAGTTTCAAATCGAAATAGTAATTTTAGAATACTTAATAATATTAAAAATAAGAGGCCATCAAATGAAAATACAAACGTTGAGGTTACAGATAAGGAATCAAATCGGGAATTAAGAGAATATACACCAGATACGCAGGAAAGTAATGAAGATGATAATAAATCATCTCAAGATCGATTTTCAAGACGTCATGGTACAGGGTGGCATCCCTCGAGATCATAACATTAAATAGTCGTGAATCATAGAGAAAAATAAAGACATGGAAAACACATTAGAGTGATGAGAGATGTTATATTAATCTTGTACACAAACCCCTCAAGTGAAAACTTTGACGCTTCTTTACGAGGTCACGTTTCATCATAACGTCTATAATATAATCTTCTCCTATGCCTTCTCTCTCTCTCTCTCTCTCTCTCTCTCTCTCTCTCTCTCTCTCTCTCTCTCTCTCTCTCTCTCTCTCTCTCTCTCTCTCTCTTGCAATGTGTGCTCACTTACTGATTTATGTATTTGTACCAAAAAAATAAAATAAAAACAAAAGAATAAAATATACTTTTTATACGGCACCATAAAATATTATTTACGATAAAAAAAAATGCAAATTGTAACGTAAAATGTTATTTATTATTTTTGTAGTGAAAAGTTGCATAAAAACGAATAAAAATTTAGTCTACTGTAACAATACAAGACAATTCTAGGTTAAAATATAAAATTAATTTTAAACCTTTTTAATGTATAACTTTGATGCAACAAAAAGTATTTTGCAATTTTTTTTTTCTAGAAATAGAAGTAACACACTAAGTTATTATTTACCTAAATATTATTTAGGTGATTTAATTTACTAGCTTTAGAAAACAAATAACTATCATTAATAAAACCAATTAAAATGTTTGCAGGTATTTAAATAATTTTTTTTTAACTCATTAACAGTGATGAAAATAATGAAATCATCGTGCAAAAAAAAATGGTATTACAAAAACTATACTCTTATTAGTAAAAATACTACGGAAATATGCACGATGCACTCATGAAGTGCAATTCATTTTCTAAGTAATACAATTAATCATTGTAATATGAAATAGAAAAAAGTTACGGTTTATAAAAAAAAGGGGGTTTCATATTGTCTGTTGTATTTTATTAATTATCAACTATAACGTACAGCATCTAGAGTGACAAATAAAATAAAAGAGATGCACTCTGATTCCTATTCCGGTTAATTTGAATAATAATGATAATAAGTGCAAGTACATATAGCATAGTCGCACTATTTGATGCTATATTTATTATTGTGATAATCAAAAGTCACGGGTGGAGTCACGTGCAAGCTTGCGTGAACTTAGAGGGTATAGACCAGAACGTGACAAAGACAAAATCAACTTTTCTTGTGACGAAAAAAATAAATAAAATCATAATGACCTGTTGGTATTAATTAATATCTCACGATTTGAACTCATAAATAAATATTGTATATAAAAAAAAAATACTGCTTTATTTATTATTTTTTTTTTTATGGTGAAAGTTTGAGTATTATAATTAGGAAATGTGCAGGTCAATTTCAATTGCAATAATTTTAATTTTCTTCATTCACGATTAATAATTATTGTATTGTTTTATTTTATTGTTGAAATTTTATTTGTCAATCTGTGCTACTTTGTTATTGATTTTTTTAATGACACTTTGTTTTACAAAGAATTATATTGAGATATATAGATATAGGTATGAAAATACAAACTACATATTCAGGGGGGGGGGGGGGGGGTTATTTTATCACTATCATCAAAATAGCATTTAGTTTTTGTTGAGGGATGAAAAAATAAATCAGCCCAGCTAGCAAATTTACTTTTAAAGGTGGGAAATCAGGTACTGCGGGATTTGACTAAAAAATTGCAAAGTACGAAAAATCTGAAATTTTGCACATTGATACATTAGGACAAGGTAAGATATCTTCAAAAATGTAAAAAAAAAAAAAAAAAAAAAAAAAAAATTAAATTATGATTTTTTGAAGTTTTAGTCCCATAAGAGCCCATGTTAATTTCAATAAATATTTTCTCTCTTATCTGATGGTCACGGGTTCTACAAATTTTATCTTTTAAATGGCATCATAAAGTTTCAAAGTTTTAAATTTTGAGATACAAGCCATCTATATACAACCCTTAATAACAACTTTATAAAGTTTCAAAGGTTTCATTTATTTACATTTGTCTACTGCTTATTAATAAAATTGTACCAATAAAGCAGTTTTTTTTTCTGGATTTTATAAATTTTTTAGTACCTATGCATGCTCATAGAACGTAAGTTCACAGGTCAAAAAATAATAATTTTAATAAGCAATGAAAAGTAATTTGCATGTTAAGTTATTTGAATAAATTTCTATTTTATATGAGGTATGCGTGTTTTTCATGATTGAAAATTGGAGTAACTTTAAAAATATAAAATTTTATAACCAGATGGTATTAACCTTGCACAAAAATCATGTTTTAATTTTTTTAAATTTATTAAATATCTTATTATTATAATATGATATAGTGTGAAGTATAATTAAAAAAGTAAAAATTAATTCGATTCATTGTATTATACATTGTGTATAATATTTTACACACGCGTACATGTACTATTGTTTTATTTATTAGTATTATAAAATTGTAATCAATTAACAGACAATAACTTGACTTTACCGCTAAGCTATAAACAATGACAATAACATTAAAAAAAAAAAACGTTTCTACGTGTTTTTAAAGAAATTATATTTATAAAAATAATAATAATAATAAATACGTGATTAAATAGAAATACTTTTTAAAAACATTGTGAAATATAAATCTGATTAGTATTACAAAGAAGACACTCGCAGTATAAAAGAAGAATTAATATTGTTTTCTTTACCAAAACACACGACTATCTTTTTTTTTTCTCCTTTTTTTGTTTATTTCTCTTAAAAAAAGTTTCACCTGTTTGAGATAAAAATTTTATCGCTCTTAATCTAAAAGTTTTTTTTCTAATTTTTATGTAAATGATAATATTATATTATTACTTTGTTATGTTGTAAGATGCGGAACGTTTCTTGGTTAAATGTCATTGAGCTGTTTGTTTTTATAAGATTAAAATAGTTTCAAACAGATTATCATCTTCCAAAAGTGACGCAACGTACGTAACGTATACTTCTTACTAAAGGAAACTCACCTTGTTGTCTATATTATATTGTTGTTTTAATCTTAAAACCACAAAGCGTGCATTATTTTAGTATAATCAAGAGGTGATGATCACAGTGAACTTTTCGCCCTAAATGACCATTCGATGCACAATTTTTAATTGCTTAACTAAAATAAGATTTTGTTTTTCCATTGTTATGGTTTTTCTATTGTAAAGTATATAGATTGTATAAAGTTAATTTATAATATTTTACTTCATACTAAACTATAAAAATGATGTTACATTCAATCAGGTTTCTTGTATAATTTTCGGTAAGAAATACACCATTTCTTTGTTATTGGTGTTTGCTTATAGTTTATATTACAAATCAGTAACAATTTGTGTTCAATTTTTACGTACGCAGTATGATAGTGACTTATTCAATCTATTGAAAAATTCATTATTATTGATTTTTATTGTTATAAAGTAAACTTTTGAACGATGATTTGTATACAAAATGAATCGCAAATTGTTATAAATTAAATCATGGAATGTAATTATCTTTTAAATAGAATGAATTTAATTATTATGTCACTCCAGATACCTTCTATTCAATTTTTTTTATATACTGTAAAGCACTTTGATCAAGCACTTCATCAATTTTATATATACGCGCGCGTAGTAGAATTTTTCAGCTATTTTAATTTTTGCCGTTGTTAACATTGAATTTGAATATGTTCAAAAGGACTTTAAATTATAACAAAACTTAATTTACGTTCTTGTTACAACTGAACTACAGAAACTTCTGCTCATAAATATATAGTTTCCCAAAAATGCATTACAATACATATTATTTTGTTATATCGTATATAATATAAAGAATCTACCACACAAGAGAACTTAAAAAATCAATAAAAAAAATTGGCTAATATACAGATAAGAATGATAAATGGTGACAAGCGCGCTATAAATATAGTTAGCTGAAGAGTTATAATATAATGTAGGATTCTCACACTTGACGAGTGTCGAGTTCATAGACATTTTGAATAAAAATAAAACCTGACAATGGTGAAGTGCAAGGAACTCACGACTACTTGGTTACATCATTGTTTCAACCTACAGAATGCATAATTAATTAAAATTAAGCAATGATAGCTGTCTTTATACTATATAAGGAAAAAAATTTATTATTACGCTAATATCTTTGTTTATTTTTAATTAGATGACGTATAGGTATACGTGATTTATATAATGAACAGCATTAATTATAGGTGCCTTGTCACATAAACGATATTATATGTGATCTTATTATACATGAATTAAATTATTCTAAGAAATTATGGGAAATATTTTTTTATATCGTAACAGTACTAAATTGGAATAGTTTCTAACAGTATCATTAAATTTGGTAAAACTATCTACACCAAAACTTTGTTTTCTATATAAGGGACAATTTCATTAATCCTGTTGTGCTACCAGAAAAAAAAAAGTATTTAATTAAATTACATGGTCACGACTAATTTAAATTGAAAAGCAAATTATAGACAAAAGGTAGCTAGTAGTATACAAGGTTATACATAAAACAATCGTGGTTGTTACGTTTAATCAAATAATAATTAAAAATAAGTTTGTTATGTATAATCGAAGTTTTATGATCAAATTTCAATGACACAAATAAAAAATGTCAGCATGATTTAATTGATATTATAGGTGCGAGCTTTTAAATATAGGAAATTATAGCTGTAGAGCTACCATACAACACGGCTTAAGTGCGAAACTCTAGCTATCTCATATCTATCTATATAAATTATCTCATATATATATGGCACTCATGCACCAAGTATATAGTGTTGTGTATAACTGCGCTAAGTTTTATTTGTTTCACCTCAATTTGTAGTGAGATGTCGCGGGAAGCAGCGGTCGCATCCTCACACACAATAAGTGTACCACATCCGCAAAGAGATATGATAACAAATTATTATATCAACGTCTACGACACTTTTATATCAACGATTCTGAAGTGTAAAATAGCAAACTGTGAATATACGGCATTATACAATACTAACGTGTCTTCTTCTTTTTTTTTTTTTTAAATAAAAATGAATGAATGAATGAATGAATGAATGAATGAATGAATGAATGAATGAATGAATGAATGAATGAATGAATGAATGAATGAATGAATGAATGAATGAATGAATGAATGAATGAATGAATGAATGAATGAATGAATGAATGAATGAATGAATGAATGAATGAATGAATGAATGAATGAATGAATGAATGAATGAATGAATGAATGAATGAATGAATGAATGAATGAATGAATGAATGAATGAATGAATGAATGAATGAATGAATGAATGAATGAATGAATGAATGAATGAATGAATGAATGAATGAATGAATGAATGAATGAATGAATGAATGAATGAATGAATGAATGAATGAATGAATGAATGAATGAATGAATGAATGAATGAATGAATGAATGAATGAATGAATGAATGAATGAAGAAATTAGTAAATTATTTATGTATATATCTTATATGTATATTATCTTCATTTATGTATATATCTTTACTTTATATATCATATTTAACACGCAAACCCTAGGAAAAACTGACTTCTTGTACTCTATATTTAAAATATTATAATAATCCAAAATTCTAAAAGGAAATGAATGAAGTCCAGATCCTCTGCATTTTTAGTATTTAAGAATACAAGCACACAAGGATTTGACTTTAAATACAAGCTCAGAATAGTTTTTAATTTTATTCTGATTTATATATTGTGAATAATTATAAATAACTTGAATAAATCTTATAGCTTTCATAGTTAGCATTTAACAACAGACTTAGAGTAATTATAAAACAATTATTTTATGATTAATTTAATTTTACAAAAACTTTCAAAAGAATAGCCCCACGACTAACGTTTATACTATACTTATACAGTATTTGTATATTAATGAGAGAGATATAAAATATTCTTGTATATGTTAATAGAATGAACAAAACCATAAAATTTAAAATTACTTTCAAAGTATGCTATAGTCATTATGGTCAAGTACACTTAAATTACATACATAAAATATTAAAAATAACAAACAAAATTTTATACACGATAATAATGTAATATATGAAGATGAGATAATAGATTTAAAAAATATATATACACGCAACATGCAACAACAACAAAAAAGAATAAACAAAATTTCACTTTT
This sequence comes from Ecdyonurus torrentis, assembly GCA_949318235.1. Lineage (NCBI taxonomy): Eukaryota > Metazoa > Arthropoda > Insecta > Ephemeroptera > Heptageniidae > Ecdyonurus > Ecdyonurus torrentis. Next base: position 27,854,806 of record OX439131.1, read on the forward strand.
AATTTAACTATTAAAATATATTTTATAAAAATGATGAGAATGGTAATGACGTAGGTTATATACAAGGAAAAAAAAAGAGAATAACTTCATGTTAAATTTTATTATTGCTATTATTATTGAGAAGTTAAATAATCAATTTCACCCACCCACTCACTCCTCTATCACTCTCTCGTATGCCACTGGAATTATGTAAACAATCGTGATTGTATTATACTACTACTATATTGGTAATTTTTATATCACGATTTTTTTATACTTACGTATCAAATATATATATAATACTCTTCTGTTGATTTTTTTTATTGTGTATCCTTTCACTATATTATATTCTCTAACGTAAGTTTTGTTATTTAAAAAAAAAAAAAAGATTTCATCATGAAAATATTGTGATATTAGAAGCAAAAAAATGGATCATCATAATACATATTTTTATTATAATTTGTCTAAATTTAATATGATTGCATAATTCAATATTAGTAATTGTACATACTTATATATATATATATAGAAAAATTAAATCGGTATAGATGTTATTATAAAGAGAAACATGAATAAAATATTTAATAATTTCAACTGGCAATTTAATTTAAGTAGTTTAAATAAAGGTTAAATAGCAATATACTAATAAGCATTAAATAATATAATAATAATAATGTTTTATATGTATTTGTAAAAGAAGAAAAATGGTGCCTCGGAGTATATTACTTTTGTTATCTTTTTTCCCCTACTAAATTTTATTAAATAATCTTTTCAAATAACAACAACAACAAAAAGTAACGTTATTCTACAAGACCTGTAATTAAAATTTTACTTAACAATTATGAATGTTAGATATTTCTCATCAAAAAAAAAAATAATGAAGTGTGTCACAGGAAAAAACAAAAATATACTCATTGTAACCTCACATTATTTAGTATTATTTAATTTCAATTGAAGTCATTCAGAAAATTTAGTATAACTTTAATTTATGCACGAAAATAAAGGTGTAATAAATTTTTTGTTAAATATGTACAGTATTGTTAGCTTGTGATGTATTATGGGGGAGTTTTATATATATATTTTTTTTATTCATATATAGATATTTTTTTATTGTACCAGTAGATTTATTGTTTCAAATTTACGTTTATTTATGACATAATATTATAAACACGTAAAAAAAAAAAAAAAAAAAAAAAAAAAAAAAAAAAAAAAAAAAAAAAGGAAATACACCCAAAAACAAGGAATTTTAAAGAATATCTTTGCTCTTAATCGAGATTATAGAAGAAAGGTTTTACATAGCCTGCAGTTGTGATGTTGTAAAATTCAAAGTATTGACTGAAAATCGTGTGAAAACATCAACTAATCAAAAATTCAACATCACTCTACTTTCTTCTTCTGAATATACATGTATATTTTATAAATACTTTTTAATTTTTTAACTGACAGATAAAATATTTTTGAAAATCTTTTATAAAACAATGAATAAATTTGAGTGCATAATTACAGAAGTGGTAAAATTGTATTGTGCATGCATTTCCGGCATAGAGTGTGGGTTAAAAGCGTGGAAACTGGGCTGTGGGTGAAGTCACGCTTGGCAAAACTGCCACACAACGACGCCAAGTAAGTCACCTCAACTCAACTTTATAGTAAAACAAATGTTGGACAAATTTGACAAGATAACCGGACACTTTACTAGGACACCACACAATTTACTACACTTCAGTACATTTCTTTGCAACTTTATTTATTATTTATTTAAATTTGAGAGCAAAGGGGGTTAATTTCATGCGTAGGTTGAATTCTACTCGTTATAAAAAAAAAAAATGTTTCAATGCTTATACATAAAAATAAATATGGTTTTCTTGATCTTTACAATATACATATCTCCCTTTTTTGTTTCCCTCGTCACGCTTTTTTAAAAGATAAAAAAATCTAACAAAGTTCATGTTTTATTTATCGTGTAGAATCATTCAATTAACGTGAGTTTTTGGTGACTTTAAAGTGTAGGTGTAGTGACCCTACACAGCTGGTAAGTAAAAATATATTGACTTTTATTGCAAAATTTAGTCAAGATACAAAACTGTATTAAACAAAATGTAAGTTATTAGTTATTACAGTATAGTGCTATGTGCTATATCAATCTAACTTGTATAATATCGAAATTAGTTTTCCATTACTCAATTTTTATAATAAAAATGTAAAAAAAACAATTAAACTTAGTTACTCATGCTAAACTTATTAAAAGTAACTGTTGATTTTTAACTGCACATTTTTAATAATATAATTAAATTTTTATATAAAAAAAAAAGCTGATAAATTATTAATTACAACTAAATAAATATGTAAAATGGAATAATATTGAAGAAAAATAATAAGAAAGTAATTTAATTCTATTCAAAATATTATATTAATGATCGTGCATATTCAAATGAAAATAATTACAAAAAAAAAAGTAATTAACACGAAAACCTAAATTTACATAAGAAGATTATAATAAGAAAAAGTCTAAAAAAAAAACACAACAACAAAATAATATAAATAACCCGCATAATTACATGTACATTGCTCAAAATGTAGAAAATAATAATAATAATAGAAACAACACCTTCACACATGGTAATTAATTTTTTATATTAAGAGTATTATAATATGCTTCACTGCATGAAATTGACATGAGAAATTTTTTTGTTGACATTACGGGCTCATTAAAACAGAAATTTGAAGAGAAAGGTGTCAAAAAACAATTATTAATTTTTTATACATAAAAATGCAGTTATAAAATCCCGCATAACATTGCATGTAAAAAAAATTTTCACTTCACGAAAATGTTTTCATAAGTTATGAAATTACAACCTTGTTATACTTTTACATTGTAATATTGAACAGTTAATTTTTTTTCTTCATGTATATACACATGATATGAAATAATGCACGTATTGCAAATAGATATGTATTATATATATATATATATATATATATATATATATATCATGGTCATTATTATTAGCTATATTCGAATATTATTATGTTATTGTTACGTTTTTTTTTTTTTTTTTTTTTTTTTTTCATTACTCCAATTTTATGCCATGTATTTTACTTCTCAGTAATAACTTTAAATGTAATATATTATTATTTAATATTGTATTTTAAATATAATGAAGTCAAATTATATTATGAACACATGTTTGATACGACAAATTAGGTATATATATATATAAAAACCACAATTTGTTCTAGAATATGAAGAAGAAAAAAACGTGCAAATTCATTTAGTTCATCGTATACGTATATAACTTTTTATATAATATTTTTCTTATATACTTTTTTTTGTTACTTTATTATATAATTAACGTATCATGCGTGATTATTAAACAACTTATTACTGTAGATTGTTTACATTTTAATAACTGTTTTATGTTTATATATATTTGATACATATTTAATGTAATTAAATAATTGTTAATTATGCTATTCATCAGAAACTGATTTGCAATAAGAAACCTTTTGAAACAGTGATGCGATGTTGTTTATCTTTTTTTTTTTTTTTTTTTTTTTTTTCATACTTTCTTTTTTTACATCAAAACCTGTGTATTTTCAGCCAAAACAATAGAAATTGACTTCTGTGTATTTGTGTATTGCAGAAACAACTAGACTTTGTTTAAAAAATGTCAATGACTGTCGCAAAACAATTGAAAGTTCTCTCTCTTCCCAAACTTAATGTACACAAATTTCTCTTGTATATTACAGTAGAATGACTATACGTATAAATTCAATAGATTCTATAACTATTTTTTAAAGTATCATTATTTCAAACTAAGTTTGAATATTCTATTGTGATCAAAGATTATACTCTACTATTTATACATACATATCACATATAGTTTGGAATTTGAAATTTATTAAGTTAGGGTTCATGACAGGTCATATACTTGTCAGTAATAATAATAAAAACTTTCCAAACATTGTCATTTTGCAATGTTGGTTGTTATTATAAACTTTGTTTGAGATCAAAAATATTCTTATGATTTTTGCATGCACATTTGATTCCCTATAATGATGTATTGTATTTTTGAAGTTGAGCACTATATTGGTTATAGGTAAGTTTGCATAATGTTATATAACTTTTTAACTTTATAGTTCACGTAAGGTGAAATTTTTGTAGTATACGTCTTGCATAGGTTTAGTTTTGAGGAAAACTATGTTCCAATAACAATGTAATATTATGGTTTCATTCTCCATAATTATTATTATTCTCCATTTTCATAATTATTATGCAAAATATTATGACAGTGAAGATTAATTTTTATATGGTTCCCACTTTTGTATGTGCTTGTTCTGTATTACATTTTCTTATTGTTTTTTTATGTTAATGTTCAATTATAGTATATTATATACAGTACATATATTTAGTCTATACATTAATTATATTATTGAACGTATAAAATTGCTAATTAAAGTATGAATTTTGTGCTTAGATTATTTCCGTTATATATACATAAATACGGTTTCAATAAATGTTTTTAAAATATTGAGAAATATTGAGAATATTTAAAGTTTGTTGAAATATGGTAATCAAAAGTGTTGTAACTTTTGACCATCATTTCGCTTTACTGTGTTTTTTTTTTTTTTTTTTTTTTTTTTTTTTTTTTTTTTTTTACATCATATACAGATTCCATAACATCAAGCAAATAATAACAAATTACCCTCAAGATTCATATAGTATAATATACCTTCAACTCTTTTTTTTTATAGATATTATCTCTAACTGCGTTTTATCAATACTTTATTTTCAGTACATTTTACCTTAGATAACTGTTATTAAACTAGAATTGCGTCAATTTTTAGAGTAAGTTTTGCTATCGTACATCCATATAACAATAATAATATAAAATTTTATATTTTACGCTTGTTTGGTCCATTTAAGAACTCAATAACATAATTTCAAATATCAGACAATTTTACTGTACAGCGTTATCAAAATTATTGCAATTTTCAAAAAAAAAAATGTGTGTTTTTTATAGCTTATGTAAGATACTTTATTCCTTTCTCTTATATAGAATCTGAGTTAAGTGGACAGGACAATGCCCTATGTGATATTAAACTCGTTGTAATTGTTATATAAATTATATTTCCTTGCGCTAGTTAAGATTAAATAAACAAAACCAATTGTAATAATAAACACAACATAATTTACATAACAATTTTCTGAGGTTAGCATAAAAAAAATAATAATAATAACTTGACACCACATGTCCATAGCTTATATACCTCGCACTCAGCATTTACTTTAACCTACATTATACATTAAATAAGTGTATAAAAAATAAAAACAATACATTAGATATATCTATATATCCATTCGTCATGGGAAATTGCAATGCACGAACATGATAACTGTACTGAAAAATATTAAATTTATCCATTAAATTTTGTTTCTATGTTTTATTTATGGATTATTTATTTTTATGTGTTTTTTATAACAGTTAGAATTTATTAGAGTAAATAATATCGTATTTAATAAATATATTTTTATTTAAATGTTTTAATAATAATTAAATGCAAAAGAGAGTGATTATCTGATTAATATGAACTTGGTCAAGGATTTTTTTAGCGTAAAAAAAAAAAGAGGTTATTGTTTGAATCATCATTACAATATTTATCAATTTATATTATTGCAAAAATATTTAGATGCCAAAAAATACAAACAATGAAAATTTAGTTCAGCATGGTTATGAATTTGTAAATAATAGGAGTGGTATTAAAAATAGAAATGGCTAAGATAGGATAGGTGAATATTTCATAATACTGTACTGTACCAATGTGCATATTTAAAATGTATTTTGCACATCGATATTTCGGTGCAAACTCCAGTCATAAAATACAATGACTCATATAGAGTTGTTCATAATATTTATAAGCTACATTAAAAAAATATATGCAATAAGTAGGAGTGAGTCTGAATAGTTTAAAAAAATTAAATCTATATGATATACACACATTTTTATTGGACAACAAGGATTTTGGTCGAATCTGATTTCAGTCGTCTCGAAAACTCGGTCGACTTTTTCAATATGGTGGGAGTTATTAATTTAATAGCTCTGACGATCTTTAGAGCGCAAATAATAATTTATTATTTAAATTTTTTTAATCACTTAATTGTTACTTAACTCTCATCTCTTATACAGTAGATAACTTCTACTCGATTCTATTATGAAAATAACAAAGGAAACCATGATAGTATACAAACAACACATCTGTTTCATGTCTATATAACAGTGCCTATCGAATCAAAGGTGGCCTTTATTTTATATACCTTGAAACTTTAAATTAAAATCATTTCACACTTAAATTTTAAATAAGAATCAAATGTTTAACAAGTAGTAATAACAATGTATTTAACTTTCTATACTTAAAAATCATCCATACAAAAAAAGAAGTGTATAAAGGAAGTAAAAATTAAAAAAAAAGTGCAATAATGTTGAAGTTATGGTTAAATATTTGATTAATGGTTGAGTGATATTTAAGAAGTTATTGCAATTTTTACACAATCACTAAAACCACAAGAAAATATTTTATAAAATATAAAGTTTAAATTTTCTTTTAAATAAAGAAACGAAAGTTTATAATATTATATTAATTTAATCAATGTATTAGTAATAATATAATATCTTAATCTTCTTAAATTTATTTGTAAAAATTAACTTGTTTAAGTTAATAAGCATGATTACGTATATTACATTATAATAGAGTTGTGGATATGAGCTATATGAAGAGTAATTTCATGTACTAAATATGTAATAGAGATTTAAGATTTAACTTAAATTACATGAGCATATACAAGTATCGTAAATCACATACTACCTACCAATTTTGATACGTAACTTAAATCATGGAAAATTATTTTTCACTAATCAGAATAAAACCATATGGGGCAATTATTATACTTTTTTATTTAAAAAATACAAGATTGTGTTTGATGAAATAACACTTCAAATTAAGCACTTATATTATTATAGTAGACTATGCCAATAATTTTTTACGAGATATATAATACGCATGCTATACTATAATAACAATCATATAGATAACAATTTTTAAAACCTACAATTTATTTATTTTTTTTTTTTGTTTACTCAACTCCAAATGTTAAAGATTAATTATAGTGTTTACATACATCAATCACTGAACAATAGGAAAAAAAAAACTTAATACGGGTGTGTTAAGAAATTAGGAGGTGTTATAAAGCGGTCAATTTCCTCTTTTTTTGATCCAGTCCTGGAGGCTGGGTGCGGTCTTTGCAAATTAAAAATGCAGTTGCAGTTAAAAAAAAAAAAAAAAAAAAAAAGGTAAAGCGAGCACCGCTGAAGTGTTTCACTTTCTCCGCTATACCACGTGGTTCTTTATCCCCTCTCTCACTCCTCTTGAGCACCAACTGAATAGCTTTACTTTGATATTAGTAACTCTCTGTACGGTGGTCCCGTACACCACGGGAGGAGGTGACCTTGATTCCACCCTCACTCCTATACCTGGCCCAGCTTAAACATAGACTTAACTTTATAATTTAGTTGCTTGCCAACTTTGATTCCTGAAGGGTGTATAGATAACGCAATTGTCCAGAATATATACGAGTGTTTACATTTAATAATGTGGTGATCGTTAAGTTTCATAGACATTGTAGTCTACAATATTGGTGCTTCACAAGTGGTCATCAACATTGACACAGCTTAGTGTGCCAGACTTATTGGGAACTTCAATACCGGCACAACCTTCGGTGAGTTCAACGCGCGATTTGACAGCTCTTATTATCAATTAGAATTTTTGGAAGGACTAAAACTATGATAGTTTTATCATTCTTAAAAATAAAATATCAAATTATAATATTGCATATTTAATTATTTTCTTGTTTCAAAATATTAATTTTAGCAGAAATTCAAACACAAGTTCCAAAGTATTAATTACCAAAGATGATGAGCATACAATTAATTAACAGCAATTGATTCATTTCTTACTTTTTGCTGTATTTTTATTGAAAAACATTTTTAATTCTCCAATAAAAGATTTGCATGTCATTTTCTGGTCTAGATTTATCCACCAACAAACAAACAAAATTGTCAAATTCTTTGACAACACCGCATTACACTGACATTCAACATGCAGACATGCATGGAAATGTCAATTTATATTAGAAAACCATAAACAGCTGAATATTGGTCGAAAATGGTAAAAAAATATATATGTTATTCTTAAAATATTCAATCTTAAAGTCGAAACATCCTTTGGATCAAATATAAACACTTAGGTTATAACATAGTGTTAGAAGATTTAACTTTTAACCATAATCGCGCCAAAATTGTGTTTTTATTCTTATGTGCGTATACATGCGGATTTTAAATGGTAAAAGAAAGAAATCTCAGTCGATTACTTGCAAACAAATTTAGTATTCAAGAAAAAGGAAATATATTTCATTTGTTATATCAATACTATATATAATTATAATTAATATATTTCAATAAATAAATAAATGACAAGTAAAGTAATATTTCTTAATATATTTTCCTATGATTTATAGTTAACTTATCACGAATTGAAATTAATCAAATGTTATTTATTGTTTGAGAACAAACGCAATGATTTTAAAATGTATACTCTTAACAAATTCGCAATATTTTCAAAACAACTTTCAAGGCAACTATTTTTTTTATTGTTATTATTTTTTTCTTGACATCTATGATTTCTATTATATACTACACTTGAATACGTTCTCATAGAAACGTAGAACGAAAATCAAGCGAAAAAAAAAAATTGCCATATGATAAAGAACTTGGCCTTTTTATTTTTTATGAATGTCACTAAATTTATTATGCATGATAATTAAAAAAATTTCATGCAATAACCATGAAAGTAAAATGTTTAATTAACCCATAACCTAAGACAAAAATTAAAATTTCAATTTCTCTTTGAAATTTGAATTTATATATAAAATAGAAAAAAATTATTAAAAAAAATATATTGTTAAATCTAGAAAAATGATTAATTATTAAATTATGATTGTCATAAAAAGAAATTGTGTATTTAATTTTTGCTTCAACTCATGATAAAAAAAAATGAAAATTATAGGTTGGTTAAACAAGATTTGATGAAGGTGGCTGGTACGCTTGTCCACACCCAACTCCAATGAACGAGCAAGCGAGAGCGTGGGTGAAAGGCTGCATGACTTTATATCAAAAAGCAAATAGTCAGGTACAATGCACGCTACACGAATGTTAAGTAATGCATGCTTACTTGTCTCATATATATATTTCTTATGTTAATCAGAGAGGAAGTTTAATCGTGCATATCAATTTGTAGATCATATCGTATATAATGTTATGTATGTCTTTTATTACGTACGACGAACTTTCAGCAGCCATATAGGAAGACAAATTTTCTTTATTAGTGGTTAACCCTATATATCTTATGGAGCTTTAATTCGTGGGAGTGGTGTTAACCAACAAAAATTTGTGTGTATTTTTCTCATGGAAAAAAATTTGTGTTAATTTGTTTTCCGTAATTTTTACTATTGACGTATTTTCTTTTCCGTGTTATATATGGCAAATTATTGTTTTGTTTTGTCATGATGATTACAGTCATGAATTAGGAAGTATTCAAAAATTATAATTAAAGCAAATAATATGTTTACACTTTCATTTAGGACCTATGACACTACGGTAACACTGCATTATTATGACTTTGTTTTTACTTTCATTTTGATGAAATTGTAAAATTATATACAAGAGAAAAAAATTATAGGTAGCTGTGACTGTAAAATTTGACGTGATAATGTGCACAGAAAATAATTTTTAGATTTTAACGTACATTTTTAATATGTAGTATTTAATCAGTAACTTTTCCCTGATAGCACGTATTGATCTAAGATAAATCTTTGCAAACATTTAGAGGGAAAAAAATCCGTTATTTTCCTTTACACACGTGACGGAAATATAAAAATAAATTAATATTTATAACTCGTAAAGAAACTAGGTCTATTATTTTAATATATTTCTTGAAACATAGCATAACTTTATATGAAAAAAAATTTAATAAAAATATCTTATAGTGAAAGCATAATTATTACAATACATAATGTTATCAATTTATAACAAAATGACAATCAAAAAAAGATATAAAATTAATAAGAAATTAAATTTATTTTCTGAGAATTTCTATTAAAATGAAAGTGTATCAAGAACATAAATATTATTATGATTATCATGATATAGTCTTTTGTTATCGCGGATGCACCAAGTTGCACATAATAGAATGACTTTTTTTTTCTCACAATAGCCATATTAGCTTAAGGCATTTTATTATATAGTATTATTTAAACTGTAACATGCAATCGTTTAACGATGTCTTTTTTTCTCTAACTCTCATTTAAAGCGTGAAACATTTCGTCGTGACAAAAGCTTTAACTCACACAACACACGCTATATCTATGTATTTCATTGTATATTATGAAGTCATCTATGTATTTCATTGTACAGTATATAATGTGCAAAAGATGACCATACAATAGAGAAAGCAAGACAATATTTTACACTATCTCTAGTTTCTATTAATGTTCTTATATATCATAACAAATAGAAGCTTTATTTGCATTAACTGCTATAATTATAATACTTGATAGTAAATATTTATTTATTTTTTCCTCAAAGTAATGTATATATTAAAATAGTTTTCACATTACATTGCCAAATAATAATAAAAAAAAATCTAAAAATGTATAATTACGTTTGTATATTTACTAAAATGCTGTATGTACACCAATTACGATAAATGCAAAAAGGTCATTTTACTCAAGTTAAAGTATCCACAATTGAAATTTTTATATTTTATGACTTACTGGCCGAAAGGAAAAATTACTACATAATCTTTTTTTTTTTTTTTTTTTTTTTTTTTTTTTTTTTTTTTTTTTTTACAAAAATTGCTCAATTTCTTGCATAAAAATAGTATATCATAATATAATGCTTGTGTTAAATATGTGTAAAATTGTATGTTTCTAGAAATATCCCATAAAGAAAAATCAGCATATTTATAATATATAGAAGGAAATTCTTTTTCTTTTTATGTTCTCATATAATAATTTATTTTATTTTAAAGTATATATTTAATTTTTTACATCACGGTCAAAACTTATAATTTGATTTTGCACTCTCTGATCAGCTGGAAGGCAAAACAAAAAAACAGCAACCGCAGTTGATCCTTTTACTTCCTTAGAGAAATTAGATATATTTATGATGATTAAATATGTTTCAAATATATCGTGGACAAGCATTGTAATTGTAAATTAAAACATTCACTTACTATTACTTTATTTCACAATTTTAATATATATATATACAGCAAAAGTACTAAAAATATATACTGCAAGTAAACAAATATACAAAAGTGGTACAAAATGTATTCAAATAATAGTAATTCTACGGTAAATTTACGCACTGAAATGTATTTAAATATTTAAAATTTAAATTCAATTCAATCAACGATGCAACATATTTGATATATATAGAGATTTGATTACGGTATATTACGAGAACTATTTATAACAGATGTTACGTGGATGAAAGATAATAAAATATAAGAATTTTATCGGAATCATTTAGCGTGCTACTGTAACGTTCTAATTACTACATAACAAAATATATACCTAATTTTATAACATCCCATTACTATTTTTCAATTAGTTAGTCATGCAGTAAGTTTAGCTGCTGGTCACAGGAAGTAAAGTTTTATAAGTTCCTCTATATCTTTTTTTTTTCTCCATCTCTGTCTCTTTTTTCTGATCTCTCATACTTAATAGCATCATTTTTTTCTTCTTCTTAATAAATATGTAACGCATGCTTGCTAATGTGGTATGTATGAATTTCATTTTCATTGTTTTATATCATAAAATGGATTAATAATGATACTCTTACCAATAGTAGTTTTTATACATAGTGCATATTAGCAAAGTAACAATGGCATATTATTACTATAGTAAATTAAGTGTCAGTACTTTTTTTTTCTCTTTTTTCTTCAGAAAATACTCATTAGTGTTGAAGTACTTATTATAAACAGTCATGTAGAAATTCTATGACAAAAAAAAAAAAAAGCAATAGAACGCACTTAAAAGTGAAATAAGATCTCTGTATAAGATGCTCTAGTCAAGAGCTACTTAAAAAAAATTAAGAATGAATAAACGTAATTTTTTAGTTGCTGGCAATCATGAAACATTTTACTACCAGCTATATCATTTAAAAAAAAAATTACTATGGTCATTTTTTTGTGGGAAAAAAATCTTACAAATGAACACAAATTTAAATGAACTAAAAAAAGTCAATGCTTTCAAATTTAAATTACAACCTTTTTAACGACTTTTTTTTCTTCTTTTTTTAGTTGTAAATAAAAATAACCATGACAAAGCACAATTAATCCAAAAATAAATAATATATAACAAAGAACAGTAAAATTTTAATTGAAATTTTTAAATTTTAACATTTAGAGCATTTAATTTATTCAATATATTTTTTACATTCTCAACAGTAACAAACAACTTTACTATAACAGTTTATTGTTAAAATAATTACAATTTTACAAATGTATTCCCACATATATATTATACGTATACGTATATTATACAAGTCTAAAACGGTTTAAATATCATATATTATGATTTACATTTAATTTGAGATTTCCTCTTTAAATTAATATTATTGACAAACAGGAAAGAATATTATTTTATGAAACATAATTTATGTTGTGCGGTTAAATCAGATTAAATGTTCAACCATATTATCTGTTAAGCATACAACTTTCACTTTAAATCTAGAAAGAAAATTAATTACGGATTTATTTAATAATAATATATATATATTTTTAATGTAAGTTGCAATCAATAAATTCAACCATAACTCTTGTCATAATTATTAATTTTTTTTTCTGTTAACGTTTCTAATACGCGGAACATCACCTCAAAATTATAATTAGCATTAAGAAAAAAATGACGTTTTATATAATATAGCAAAATTTATTATATTTATCTGCGAGTATATAACATTAAAAGAACTGCCATAGAAATGTCACGATAATAGAACAAAGACGTAAATTAAAAATAAAAGTTGCGAGCGCATTAAAAAAAAATATATGACCATGCTAAGAGGTCACCATGTCACGGTAAAAGTTCATGCTCTATAGCACGTATTGTTTTTATTTTGTTAGGTGTAAAAAGTCGTGCAACATCATTAATATTATTCATTTTACATTTTAATAATACAGACAATATGCAGATTTTTATTATAATGAATCATTAAGGTCATTGTACCAATTTTTATTGCAGATGAATATTTTGATTAAAAAATTAATGTAATATTAATTAACTGGAGCAAAACAAAAATAATTTGCATACTTTTTGAATAGTATTTTTGTGTATGTGTGTGTGTTACATTTTTGTTAAACAATGACCAATATTTAAATGAATTTGTAACAATGAAAATAATTAATAATTGCATAACCTCATTGTTTTTGAGTTTGTCATAAACCACTCCGTAAATATTACACGGGTCAAAATATTATATATTATTACATAAACATTATTCCTTTCTGAACTTCCTTTGGTTATAAATACTTTCTTTGTATCATGCTATAAAAGTTATTTACTTTTTTGTGGTTATTTTAATGTGTATTATTTTGCGGTATGAGTGTATACAATATTGTAAATGCTACAAGCCTCAACGTAGAAGTAATTATGGATTTAAAATTTCAAAGGAAAAAAAAAAGAAAATTAATTTAATATGGTAAATAAATCACATTTTATATTTATTTGATTTTATATATTATTGTTGGCATTATTATTATTTATTTTTATAAATAACTATCTTGTATGCAGCAATATAAATGATAAATATCAATGTAGCCTAATATAAAAAAAAAAAAAAAAAAAAAAAAGAACATCATATATAATTACAACCGTCCTAACAACTGATGCAAATCTTATCCGGCAAGTTTAATGCGCGGTGAATACTGGCCTTTCATTAACATAATTCGTTACAATGTTATAAGCATCAGCTTTTATGTTAAATAAATTTTCATGTAATAATTCTCTTTTATAATAAAAGTGAAAATAAAACATAATAAATTACTTTTTATTAAGTTAAAAAACAAAAGTAAATATATATTTTTTTTAAAGTGGTTTCCCATTAATATGTGGTAATTGATTTTTAAAGTATATAAGTATTAAGTCATATACTATAAGTATAGTTTTGAGATAAAAGCAAATTTTAATTATTTAAAAGAATGGCTTTTATAACCATTAAGACAATTTTATAATCACTATATTTATAATTGAAATGCTTTCACATTTAAAGAATAAGTTACAGAAATAATAAATACGGAAATAATGTTTCGAATTATTGATCTGAAAGATTGATTATACTCGATTCTAACGATCATTTAACGCTTTATGAATTTATGAATCTTCTCCCTTTTTTTTCTTTTTCTATCTCTCTTTAACGATGCATTATTTTTGTTATGCTAGGGCAATTAGGGAAACTGCAGGTTGCATCTTGTGGTGGTTCACGCTTGTTAGGTTAAGATATCTCAGCAGGCATGCAGACAGACAGACACCACCTTGGTGCTTTATGGTGCAACATTGCACCAGATATCCTTTATACTTAATATACTTTCACTTATATTCGTTTAAAATCACGTGCGTTGTTATAAAAGTAAAAAAAAAAAAAGTGTATTTTTATTTATAACATTTTTTTTTATTATTATTATTAAACACATGACTTTTAAAAAAAAAATTGTAATAAAAAATTAATTATTTTTTATTACAAAATATTTTTTTAATAAAATTTTTAACTTTTTTATTAAATAAGAGCAATTTCTAAAAATATTTTTAAAAATTTCCCTTTTTTTATATAAAAAGTTATAATTGAAAAATACGCATATCTATTATTATACTCTCTATTTTTATTTCGCAATATAATTTTGTATTGTTATGGTAATATCTTAAATTTATAAAAATGTCCAAGATATATTTCTCAATTTGAATTTTATTCTTACAAGAGATTTTGCTTTTCAAGTAGGTAAATATTGTAGCAATTTTTAAATTTAAGTAAAATTGCAAGTGATAAAGTAAAGATACTAAAGTTATAATATAATTCATGTTAAACAAAGCAAGGGCATTAAATATATCAATTGTAATTACTACGAATAGCCGATGCGAGATTTATGATAATATATTGTTAAAAAAAAAAAAATCAGGAATCATGCCATTATTTTGATTTATATAAACATAGCCTTAGGCATGCTTCTAGAAGAAAAAAATATTAATGAAGTTTTTCTTTGATCTTGCTCCAAATATATAAAACAATATTTCTACTTTTATTTTCTTTCCTCCACACAATAAAGTTTTAAAAGAACCTTGAATTTCACAGTATGAGAGGCGTTATATACAATAAGAGGGGACCATACATAACACCTACACTTTGGCGTGGTTTTAGTTTGCACGTTTAACTCGTTACTGTCTCAAAAAAAAAAAAAAAAAAAAAAAAAAAAAACTTTGTCTTATGAAATAAAAAGTATTGCCCTAACTTTGAAACACCCAAACTATTATTAGAATTATTATTATTATTTTTATAATGCATAATTTAATATTAAAAATTTATCGTCCCTTTTAAATGATAGGGTTCTCTTTGAGTGAGCGGTACTTGTGTGGATTAAATTACCTAATTTGCATGCTAGCTATAAAAAAAAATAATAATAAAAGTACACTTTATAGTGTTTAAGTTAATAATATGATATAAATATATGTATTGCATTTAGGTCGGGTTATGCGTAAGGTCAATGTAATCTAATACATTTTATTAAACATCGAAAATTTAAATTTAGGTTACTCGTGTTATAATTTATTGTAAATCAATGTCTCAATATAATCTCTACGTTTTATCTCTTTTAATATGTTGTCAAATATAATGTTATTTGAAATTTTTATTAAATTCTTTTTTAATAATATTATTAATTGTTATTATTTAAATATGGTTTCTTTCACAAGCACAGTTTTTGCATTACAAAAAAATTTATAAATGCATTTTTTTTTTTTTTTTTTTGTCAACCTATTCTTTTAAAAAAATATATATGACGCACAAATATTAAAATTTAATATTTTCATTCCTGCTCCCCAAATTTTCAAAAACTATAAATTTTAATACATTTAACCACTCCAAGCAAGTTAATACATTCGAGAAAGAGAGAGAGAGAGATAATTGAGAATTTCATTGTCATCAATAATTCAATTTTCTTTAACCACAAACTGCATGAACAGATTGATTATTTAATATAAAAAAGGGCTATAAAATATTTCTATAAATATACAGTTAAAATTCTGCACGAAATAATTTTTTATTTCGATCAAGGTTAATCCTGATTCAAGGCATTATAAACGCTGCACCATGAATCAATCATTTTTACAGTAAATCTTATATGGCGGTATAAATAAAAACTGCATTTATCAAGGATCACTGGTACATAAATAAAACCTTGAATTAGCATGGATAAATCTGATTTTGATTTTGTTCAAAATATTAATAGTTAGTAAGCTCGTTTTATTATATTTGAGCAAAAATAAGTCCACGATTTTTTTTTCTCTTTATTATTATTTATTGTTTTTATTATTATTACCTTCATATTACACAACGTAACCTAAAATTATAAAATTATGCTAGAAAAATCATCAAATTTCTTACACACACACAGAAATGAGTCAACCGCAAATACTGCATAATATTGTGTCTCTTTAAATATCACTAAATTAAATTAGATTTTTATGATCGAAAAATATTTAAACAAAAATTTGGAGTGAAAATTCTATGTGGTTAACCACATTTTTTTTTTTTTTTTTTTTTTCTTTATTAGTCAAATTTTGTCTTTTGGAAACACCTATAAGTTTTATAATTTTTAAACAAAGTTTTGAAGCAGTTTTTAGTTATTAATTTAATTTTACATTCAAACCCTCGTAATTATGAAGTTTTTATTATTATTATTATTTAATGTTTGTAAATCTTGCATCTTCTACCTTACAAAATACGGAATCATTTTTAAAATGCATCAGTTGATAATGTTTATTTGCACATGCACTGGAAAACATATCAAGGAAAAATTTTACGAGCACCATTCCATTATTCAATAAAAAGATTGTAAAAGTTACTAGAAGACTCATCTCTCTCTCTCTCATCTTTTTTTTTTTTTTTTTTTTTTTTTTTTTTTTTAAGGGAGTAGGGGACCGACGTCGGCCATTAGACTCAAACTTTTCTCGTCAAAAAAATCTGAAATTTTGCACAATGATACTTCAGCTTGAGACAATTTCAAATATATAAAAATAAAAAAAAATTGGGGGTCACCGTGCAAATTAATTTTATATGAATTTTTGACATTTTAAGCCCATAAGGCCCAATGTTAATTTCAATAATTATTTTCTTTTTTTTCGGGACGGTCAAACATCATGAAATTTTTATCACAGCTAGGTATGACCCTTAGCTACAAAATGACACCAAATTTAGACCTAAAACACTTCTAGTGTTTGAGATATAAGGTCGGTACCCTACCCCCTTAAAACATCACAAGAGGTCCAGTAGTAATATGAGCCTACATCTAACACTGTACGTACGTATGCTGTATGTCATTCCCTCTGCAAACATGATATTTAGTTATGTTGTAACAACCTCGAGACTTGTGCATAGTCTACAGAGAGCATATAGAGTGACATATTATCAATTTGAAGGTACAAAGAGAGAGGTGTGATGTGGTAATTAATAATCACTTTTATACAGGGCGTGGTTTTTGTTCACAATTTATACTTCACTTGGCGGTAATCCACCATTCATTACATCATAAAGAAACAAACATCACACGCACGCGTCTCTATATACATTTTACTTTACTAATAATAATACTACATGGTGAAATCAAAATATCACTCATTTACCAAAAAAAAATTATTGCAAAGAAATTTCTATATAGCTGACGTTCAAGGTTTAATAATCAAATATAATTTTCAATTTTTAGATTTTGATTATATTTACTGTACGATTCACGATAAAGGTCATAACTGGTGTATATCAGTTGTTGTTTTTTTATAAAATAAGTTTACATTCTTCAATATTAAAGATAATTTTCTTGTAATTTTATTTAGATATAGAATTAAAGTTTTTTTTTTATCTGTAGCATAATAAGGTAAGGTTTCACAAGGCTAAAAAAATAATAGGTTCGTAAAATTATTACTATCTTACAAATTTAGTTATTGATTTTACATTATAAATATATTTGATGTATGCGCTGACGTATGAAATTGAAATAAATAAATATAATACTACAATTTTTATAATCCAATTTTTCTTATCATGAAATCAGAATAACTATAGTAAATCTAGAGTATTACTATAAGAAACAAAAATGTCTGTTTATCTATATGTAAACCAATATCTGGTTGAACATTTGTGCATAGAGAAGGAAATGACGACAATAATAATTTTAAACAATACACTACACTACTGACTATTGTATGTATATATTATACTTTTCCTTATTCTGTACGGAAGAATATATTTAAAAAGAATATTTGTCAATTTATGAACGATAATTTCTCTGAAATTTGTTGTTATAAATAAAGTCCAGGGTAACTTATTTGATATCAAGTAAGTCCGCATGCTAATAATAAACAAGAGCAATGAATATTAATGAGATAAAAAATATATATAAATATTATTAAGTGGAATCCTTTTGACGTCATGCGACATCCTATACTCTGCTGTCTATGTCGCTATTTTTTGTGTCTCTGTTTATAATTTCGTATTAAATTACACGCAAAGAAAATATATAATATAACCGAGTACACATATCTTCAGATCTTATAATATAATACAGAGTAATCTATTGAAATAAATGTTGCAAGTTTTATTACAATGTTTTATTATAGTTTAAAGATGAGCAAATAATTAATAAAGTATAATCGTCATCACGTCATGTGAGGATTTTGACTTGGGTCTTAATGAGGGAGAGAGAGAGAGAGAGAGAGAGAGAGAGAGAGAGAGAGAGAGAGAGAGAGAGAGAGAGAGAGAGAGAGAGAGAGAGAGAGAGAGAGAGAGAGAGAGAGAGAGAGAGACCGCGCGCTTCCGCCGAAAAATATCTAAAGATCTTCATTTAATGTCTAATAATAAACTACTTATCTTCAAAGAAACGATTATTTAAAATAATAACTTAATTTTTATATTGTAAAAAAAAACACGTAAAACAAAGGTTTAATTATTACTTTGTTCTGCTTATTTAAACAAAAAGTAAGTTAATAAAGCAAAGCATAAATAATTCTTTTCAACACAACAAAGATACAAAAAAAAAAAAAGAGTACTAAATAAAATAACAGGATTAAAAGGAATAGCAAAAGCAACTTGTCACGTGTGAAGCTCATAATACGTGAATGTCCCACTCCAGACAAAAACAACAACAAATATATATATGTATAACAAAATCCATGAAACTATGTCGCTAATACTCGCGCGTTCCCCTTTTTTTTATATATGAACTTTTTTAATCCTTCTTATGTAAAAATAAAAATATATTACTCTATAGTTTTTTGTACGTATAGTCACACAATTACTCTTACATTCAACAGGGACTTTCTAGGACACTGTGTATAATGACTCTGTAATTTACGTCTCAAGTGTCCACTCTTGACCAATATAGTTATCGCCAAGTAAGACAATTGTAATGTACACCGGACGTTTATAAATAGGGGGAAAGTTAAGAATAAAAAAAAATATATATATATATAGTACTTTATATTGTTATGTGAATTTCTCACGATGTTAAAAACAATAAAATATGTGTTACACATTTTAAATAATAATAAGAAATAATATAACTAGAACACAATTACTTTTTATAACAATACTGATGATGTTGGTGGCAGAAAAGATTTTGATATATATTTTAATGACTCCTAGTAATAGTAATAAGTTTCTACTCATCAAGAAGTAATTTGAATCATATATTTTTAATTACCCGCAGTAAATTGCATTATTCACTTTTTTTTTATAGGTAAGATATCTTAATTTACTATATAATTATTTTTTAATATTTGTTCATTTATTTAATCGACAAATACATATATCTTTAATCAGGCGAGAGTCGGGGATATCAGTACTGTATAGCGGAAGGAAGGTTGATTTCAGTTTCTATTTCAGTTTATTATATAATTATTTAACATAATGACAAGTTATATAAAGCTTTTCAAGTCCATTTTTCTGTAAATTTTAATGCTTATGATTGTAGACAGCTTCTGAATATACATAAATTTGAATTCGAATAATAATATACATTTTTTTTATTATTATTAAAAAAAAGTTACTATGTG
This sequence comes from Ecdyonurus torrentis, assembly GCA_949318235.1. Classification (NCBI taxonomy): domain Eukaryota; kingdom Metazoa; phylum Arthropoda; class Insecta; order Ephemeroptera; family Heptageniidae; genus Ecdyonurus; species Ecdyonurus torrentis. The sequence goes on from OX439131.1 coordinate 27,875,210, forward strand.
CACGTGAGAAAAAAAAATAATATCGAGTACATGTAAAAAGCAAAACAAAAGACTTTGTCTTGATAAATTTGAAGTTGGGAAAAAAACAAACAAGAAAACATATTAGCATTGAAATCTCACAAGTTGTATATTATATATTATAATTTTTCATTGTTTTTATTCAATACATGTCTTATTTTATGTTACAGAAATGTGGAATCCAATGTTAGTTATCGCGTGCATAGCATGCATGATGATGAACTATAGTGCTGCGTCTACCACTGTCATCCCACGTCCTCCCAGATCAATATACATCGCGCTTCAACCAGAAGAGCCCTTAGTCACTGTGTCTGCACGTCCCGAACGCTCAGCTACCACAAGTGACCAACCAAAACAGATCCCACCTCCTCCACCCCCTGGTATTGCGAGATTTAATCAGCATACCACTCCAGAATATGAAATTCCAGTTGCAGTTCCAAGACAAATGCGCCTCTTATGGGCAGAAGATTTCAGTGTTACGCCACCTTTTATACCACGACTAACTCCACAACCTGCCCCACATACTGCAGTACCAAGATGGGCATAAACTTGACCCTTATATAATAATTACAGCATAAAAATTAAGAATATTATATGATGGGATAAGGATGTGGTCTTATGAAAACATTAGATAAATATAAGAAGGAAGCGTTTCCTTTCATAATTTTTCATAAGACGTGATTTCTAATAATATTTTTACAAAAAAAAAAATTAAAAAAAAAAAAAAAAGTTTAATTCTAAAAATATGACAGAAATCACAATGCAGGTTTAATCAACGAACTTTTGTAGTTTAGACATTAAAATTGCACTTTTTTATTTCAATAATAGGATGTATAGTGTGAATAGACATTTAATTGATCAATTGATTAATAAATAAAAATATATTAATTAGATTTATTTATCTTGTAAGACTTCAGTTTGTGATGATTTTATCTTTTTTTTTTATTGATTGCACAATTCTTAATGCATATGTACACATGCATATGAAGTGAAGAAGACTTACAAAAAAATAATATGCATTTAAAAGACGTACGGCATTTAGTTGTGTGAATTAAATTGGTTTAGCTTAGAAATATACTTATGGACATTGTATATATAATAATAACAACAAAAATGCTGCTCTTTGTATAGAATCTGTGTTGATTAAAATATAGTTTTCAAATCATTTGAGAGGGCAATGTTTTTCCTTGCTAGTAACCTAATTTTAATCAGGATTAAATTTACTAATAATTTCATGGGGTGGGGGAATTGTATGAAATTTTACACACAGGGGATATGAAAACGACATTAAAATAAAATATTCAAAATTTTATTAACTTATCGTATTTGTCATTAAAAAAATATTTTAGGCTCCATTTAAATTTGTGAAATTACTATGCAATTACTAATAAATAAATACAAGAGCACACAGTGTTGTGAAAGAAAAGAAAATAATATAAAATAAAATAAGAATGAACTTACTTGTTCTGCTTTGAGTGTTAATTCAATGAAGATCTGTTGCAATTTTTCATTCACGAAATTGATGCAGAATTGTTCAAATCCATTCTTTTCAAAGATCTCAAATCCATAAATATCCAAAATTCCTACATTTTGTCCTTCTATATTTGTTACCATCGCATTATTCACACTCTGTAAATAGAACACAATGTATGACTGTGATGTATTTTAATAATAAAAACTTTAAATATTTCAAACTGACTATTTTTTTACCTGCACAAGATAATCAAAGAGTCTTGAATAGACACCTTTTGCTAGTGCATTTCTAGCATACACTGCTTGCTCAACGTTGAGGGTAACATCAATTTTGTCACTCTTGCCGCCCCATTTGCTGTCAAATAGTCGACTTGTCAACTTAGCTTTCAGCTGAGGAGTATCAATCTCAAACAGGAAAGCAGGAAAATCTAGAGCTGAAACAAATTATTGCAAACATTATCATACAAATAAAACTCTTATTAAAAAAAAAATAATAAATTGCTATAGCTGTATTTATTTAAAACGCCCACTTATTTAACATTGCAAAAGGTAGGGCTTTCGTGATAACAGCAAGGAAGTTGACTAGTGGTAAAGTTAAAGAAATAGGAATAGACAATTCACTATTCAATTCCTTATTACAAATATTTTAATCCACATTAATTGATCACAAGATACAAAGCAAATAGTTATATGGGGACACAAAGCATCAACTTAAGGGATACAGTATATTGGGAAGCGAGGGGATTAAAATCCTATGTCCCATTATCTTTGATTCTATAAATAAAGATTTTCAGGTACTATAATGTTCCAATCAGCGTGTTTTAATTGTTGTTACCATATTTTATTAGTTCTTTGGAAAAGCAAATCCAAATTGTGACTCTGAGTTAAGTTGACTAAAAGTTGTAAAAAATTATTATTATTTATTTTATGGTGAAACTATAGGACATGACAACTCCAAATCACTGCTAGCAATATGTAAAAATAATTGAAGGGTTAATTTATTAAAATTGATTATGTCTTTTAACATTTTCCTTCCGTAAAACCTCACTTTGGTAGTATGTGTAGTATGTATGTGGTGGCTATGGATCCTGCTATTTTTATCATAGCAAAAAAATTATTAGGTACTATTATTGACTTTCAAATGCCACAAAAAAAAGGGGGGGCAAATTTTTTAATTTCAGATAGACTAGTTTTTTAATTACATCTCAAGCATTATTCACATGACGCGTAAATTTGACGTGCGCCAACGTGCGTCGACGCGCGTAACAAAGTTGGAACAATGTAAACAAATGGAGCCGTTCACATGTAATTTTCAAAAAGCATGTGAACGGCTCCATTTGTTTACATTGTTCCAACTTTGTTACGCGCGTCGACGCACGTTGACGCACGTCAAATTTACGCGTCATGTGAATAATGCTTAAAATCTATAAATATCACAAAATTCCTTCACTTTTTACCATCATTATTCACTCTATCTATATGAATAGAACACTATGTATGACAGTAAAGTTTATTAATTGTTGCTACCAAAAAAAGCATCAAAAAAATATTTTAACTAAAAATTTTTATTTTTCATATTGTTTTTTATTTTTTGATAATTATTTTTTCATTAATCAGTTAACGTATTGGAACTTTTTACTAGAACTTGCAATATATTTCTCAAACTGGTAACTTCCATTCTTGACAAATTAAAGGAAGGAAGCCAAATGATAAGAAGCACATATCTTATATATATACATATAAGATAAATCACATATATATATATATATATATATATATATATATATATATATATATATATATATAGGCTATATATATATATATTATATAGTAACAGGAAATTACAATAATAATTATTTAATAGTAACTTACTACTTTCATCCTGAACTTCCGAGTAGTTTCCTTTCTCTACAAATTTCACATTTCCAAGATGAAGAACTCCAGCAACCAGTTTCAGGATATTAGTTTGATCTGTATCTGAGATGCCCATGACACTCATTGCTATAATTGTGAAACAAATTTAGGAAACTCACTTTTAACTTATAGTGTTCTTAAAAGGGGGTAGTCAACAATGGCTTTTTTAGTAGTGATCATAATGTTAATAAAGTGGTTAATATACATGTTACCCACATGTTAACATCATGAGGGTTAAACCTCCCAAGAACACAATCTGAAATTTTTAAGTATTATTGCTCTGAGAGCAAAAGCCGTTACACCAACCCCAAACCTACGTCACAGCTAAAACTTGCTCTCACACTAGCTTGACGAGAGCTACAGTTACTCTTATTTTTATCTTTTATCTATCGATTATGAATATTTATCTAGACGTAAAAACATAGCCTATATATTAGGTAAATATTAGGCTATGTCAAATATCCAGTGCAAAAATAAAAGTGACTCCTGCTTGAGCCAGGGCAAGTTTTAGCTGTGACCTAGGTTAGGGGTTGCTGTAATGGCTTTTGCTTTCACTCACAAGTCAGTGCATTAATAGTTAAAATTTTGAGATTGCATTTTCCGGAGGTTTAATAACATGATGATCTTTATTAAAAGCCCTCGTTGACTACCCTTTTGATGCATTGCTGAATGTATATCATACCTTTAAGTGTCTCTTGGAACTCATGGGCATCATTAGTACCATCCACCTTGTGGTTGCCTCCTCCATGGCTCAGATACTCATAATAATTCAACTCTGTGATGCCAAGAGTTCCTGAAGGTAAAATATAATGTGTGTTATTATTATAATTCTACATAGAAAATAGTACGTAGAGATTAGAACATGTTAAATAGAAAATTTTTATTGAAACCCGGAGATTATCTAATTTATATCTAGTAACTTGGGACTTAGGACAAAAATTTCTAACATTTGGGGGGGGGGGGGGGTCATAATTTTGTAACAAGGAAATTAACATTCTTTTAACTTTAAAACAAGGTCATTATTTATGATATGATGTATTGTACATATTTGCATCATGCTATGGAATTAAACTTCTTATAATCTTAAAATATTGAAATTAAAAGATCATTTTTGGCAATACAAGATATCAAAATAATATTGTCGATTATCAATCTGTTTATTACTTGCCCTGCATATCAGCACTAGCTCCTGTACACATCTGGTAGAAGATGTGGAAGTTACGTTCACCCTTGTTCTGTGACACGACTCTAGATTTTTCCAGCAGGAAGTTAGAGATACGACCGCCTTCAGGTTGACCTCCAGTCCCAAACTGTATTTCTACGTACTTGCCCTGTAACATAAATGATTTATTTGTAATTTGTAGAGAACTGTACTATATTTTAAGTACATGAGGTTAAATAAAATGATTGACTCACAAAGCGGCTAGAGTTGTTGTTGCGCACAGTCTTTGCATTGCCAAAAGCTTCCAGAAGAGGGTTGGACTCTAGGATCACGTCTTTGATATGCTGAACTCTGCTGCCTCCTCCTGACACTCGAGAGATGTATGACATGATGTACTTCGCAGCCACTGTCTTCCCTGCTCCAGATTCACCACTAAAATTTATTTTTGAAAATAATTAACTTCAAATTTTGGTACTTTTTTTTCCACATGAATGCTTTTTACATCATATTTGAAAGCTTTAATGACACTTTAGCCTTGCCTTTGTTGATTATGATAAAAAAAAGCAGTAAAAAAAAAAGTGACTAAATAGTTTGTTAACTTTCACTTCTATGTACATTAAAAAAAAAAATGTCATTTAATTTCAAATAGGAAATAAACTTTTATTAAAATAAACAATAATAATATTTTAAAACAAATACAGTACATATAAAGAAGTTACAGTACTGCAATTTTTTATTGTCATGTATGACTTCAGATATAGAGCATGATAATTAAAACTTCATGTATCATAATTGACAAATGAGTGAGTGCACAAGTAGGCTCCAGTTATAGTTATTTATTGTTACCTGATAATGACACACTGATTTTCTGCGTCAATCAACATATTTCTGTACATCCCATCTGCTACAGCATATACATGAGGAGGGTTTTCATATGGTGCCTATAAATTCATAACATAAACATTACATTATGCAATGTTAATAAGGATAATTAAATTATAATATGAGTCATTATATAACACTTATATAAGTTCAGTAAATGTTTACTTACCGCTCCTTGATAAATTTGTATTTCTTTCTCTCCAAAGTAAGGCATTTGTTTGAATGGGTTGACAGATACCAATACAGGTCCGATACATGTCTATATATAATATTATTAAGGAAATGTGTGGGACAGATACGTACATATTATGTATTCATCTAATGTTAATAAGTACCGAATCCAAAGGAAAAAGCTACCTACCTTACATTATTATAGGCTTATCGAGGACATCATATAAAAATAAAGCAGCTTTTTCATTTGTATTCGGGACATATGTACATACAGTATAATAAATATAATAATATTCATGTGTTGTATACCGTACACAACAAAAAAGTTAAAATGAAAATAAATAAACAGATTAGTCTATTTTATTTCATTGCTTCTGTTTAAAAGAAATAAAAATAAAAATTACAGTAATATATGTTATTCATCAAAAAAAAATGTTTGTGCACTTGTTGAGCAAGTGAATTATGAGTGAAAAGGATACAAAAATGTAGTCATCCATATATCGTTTCTTAAGGTTTTCAACGATGGCATCTTCAGAGATTTTTGGTAGTAATACCATATCATCAACTCCTGAGAGTTTGACATTATGTGATTGCCAATGGTAAACCTATTATTAAAATACATACATACGTCAGAAACAGATGGAAAATGTTATTAGATAAAGTAAAAAATGCATTATGAACTGTAAAAAGAAGATGAGACATGAGACTTACCATTTTAATGTTGACTTGATAGAACTTTCACAAGAATGAATCAAACTATACTGAATGAATCAATTAAATGTTACACACTGATGATTACTCATGCTTGTTACATACACAATGGGGTTGTCATTACATTAATTATATCTGAATTATACTTCTTAATTAATGAACCTCCTTTTCGTGTTAATTCTACTATTTTTGTCACGCTTCAGCGAACACCCAACTGCCAACCGTGCAAAAAGAATAATATACTTATTTAACGACTCACAATGATCCCCAAAAGGAGATTTACCACTAAACTTCTTGACTAGACGATTGTTAATCCCACACATAACCACCACACGCTACACGCTGAGCAAGGTCTTTGTGACGTCATTATGACAGTGACTCAACCACATGGGAGGGGTTTTTCTCTGCCACTTGCTGCTGCTATACGAGGTAAGCAATAAAAAATCGCGTTGATTACAAGAGATAAAAAAAATGACGTTTTTTACGCGATCAGCTGTGATTATTTACATTTTTTTATTTTTTTAACGTGTCTGCCCTCTATTGAAGTTTTATGCAACTGCAAGCATTCAACTCTCTGTCTGTAGAGCGCGATGAATTTTAAAAGATTTCACTCTTATATAATCTGCAAAGTTTTAATAACGCTGGTATATCGATTTAGTTATAGGGTATTAGGGTGCTTGCATTCATATAAAGGTCGATGCCATATGTGAGCACTAAATAACATGTGCCGCTATGCCGCTAAAATGACGAAAGCCAGACTGCTGAATTAATTTTTATATTGACTAATAACGGAGCTAGCAAGGAGCAACTGTTTTGAGGCCGACTTTAATATCGGTCACATCCGCTTCCGTTTCTTCTTACTACGCATGCGCAGTACGTCAAAACGGGAGCGGATGTGAGTGAAATCTCTTATAGTCTGCCTCAAAACAGTTGTTCCTTTATCAGTCAATCAATAAGTCAAATATTAAGTAATTTTCCAAAGAAAATAACCAAAAACCACGTTTATGCTAATGTTATTAATTGCTCCATGGTGTCAAAGCGCAATGATGTCATGCGCATATCTTCTAGTGGTATATAAGCCATCATATATGGGTAAAGCACCATACATTCCTCACGCTTTCTAATGCTTTATATTTTATCTTTAATTAATTAATTTTCAAAAAGATGTTGACTTTTTTTTTTTTTTTTTTTTTAATATTATTATTATTTCATAATTATAAAATAATGTCTATGCAACTTCATTTAGGGTGTGTACGCATGACGTCATTCTAAGTGCTTTTCGATATGCTCTTCTTGAGCAATGAATAACATTGCTTAGCATCATAGAACAGACGTGGTTTTTGGCTATTTTCTTTGCAAAATTTGCTATTTTTTGGTCATTATTATTTTTCTTGCATACTTGAGGTACTAATTTCACTTATTAACAGCATCAATGCTCTCAAAAAAATTGCGAAGTATTTTAAACTGGCAAAATGTGCCATTTTCCTATACCGGTCAATGTTATTTACTAAATGACTTTTGACTTATGACGTCTACTTTAACATGAATGAAACCACTCTATGTAGCGAACAGTATATGACAGCTTCGCTCGTAGATTTTCGAAGTACGTACGCACTTTTAAAATGCATGAAAAACCATTATTTCAAAATTCAAATTTTGAACACAAATCAGAACACATCATTTTAGTTTTTTTTTTTTTTTTTTTTTTTTTTTTTTGTACAAACGTTAATGTGTTTTTTTTTTAATTGTTATTTTCTTTCCTTCTATATATGCTTTGCTTTATATTATTGTATAATAATATTGTCAATATTTATTTATGAAATATAATAATTAATAATATATAATTCAAATTCAATCAGCAATAAACCTATAATGAATTAAGGCTGAATTACTCTGCATGATTGGACATGTTAAAATGTTAAGAACATAATATTTAATCTAAAAAAAGAAAAAAGAAAATTATTATTATTATTATTATATATATTAACTTTGAGAAACCAGCACGTCTGATAACGTTTAAAGAAAGTTGCACGTGTTATTAGAGCTGTAAATATTTCTGGAAACCCCAAAACTTTGATAATAATATTTTTATTTATTATTATTTTTTTTTTAAGATATATTTCATCATATATTATACATCATATTTAAAAATAGATCACAGTATATACACTTTTTTTAAAACCATAGACGACATAAAAAAATATATATGTCCTTATTTAATAATGAAAATAATGATATATTATAAAAAACACAAATTTAATGAGATCTCCAAATGACAATTTTTACCAGAATGTAAATTTGTTCCCACAAGCACCCATAAGTGAGCGTGAAAATACTTTACAGTATGCTATTTGACTATTTGAGTGACAATTCCTATTTCTGACGTCAAAAACAAGCAAAATTTTAGTTTGAAAATGTTGTGCAGCTTGCATAAGTCGAAATTTTCTGAAACCTTTGCTACGGCCTAAAAATGGGATTTTGAGACAAACTAATGTTATTTATGTAAATAAGTTCCAACAAGTGGTTTGTGATGTAAAAGCTGATGTTTTCTTCTGGTCTATTCCTTTAAGGTTTGTATTTAGAGATGGCTTGTACCTCAAAATCTAAAAGAAAACTTCAAAACTGTGTATGATGCTATTAATTTAATGATAAACAACAAAATTTAACAGGTGAAGTTAATACGTATTAAATTTTATTCTTATAACTTGATTAGAATAACCGAGAAAAGGCAGTGCATCCGATTGAAATAATCTCTCATCTTGTTTGGTAGTTGTTTAATTAAATAAAAATCTTAGACAAGAAAAAAAAATTGTATAAATTCTCACTTTTTAGATATTTTTTAAAAATTGTGTTTTCTAATCAGAAATATCACTATATACAATTGTATCGTGTTTTCTTTAATATTACTACTAGTTATTATTTTCTGCATTATATATACATATAATTATATTATATAATATATACAGTATCGATTTTCCTTACAAAATTTACTGCAATAAATATTACAATTTTCTCTTTTAATCCTCTACTATTATTCTTTGATCTTCTTTTTTATCACTCATTGATGAAACAATATAAATAGTTTATTATTTATTAAAAAAAAATTGCTGTTACAAAATATGGTTAAATATTTAGAAATAAAAGTACACGAAAGATTCTATATATACATGTTTATTGCACAACCCAGGTATGTAAATAATAATTAATGTTTTTATTTTATTTCAAGGGAACACTTATATAATGACGTAGCACTCACTATACATATTGTAATCTTTACACAATGTTTGACATAAGTATACACTTATTTATTTTTTATTTTTCTATATTTAGATATATATACGTATACTGTACAGGGTTGATACAAAACAGCAAAATATAAATTCACCTATTTTTCATATAGGAGAGAAATAAGAAATTAAACCCACATTAAGGCTTAGTTTTATTAAATATATATATAATATATAGATGAAAATTTTTGTATAATTATAATAACATTTTCTCACCATTCAATCTTTCAATTCATTCTCCCTTTCTTAAATTTAAAATTTTCTGTTATCTTAAAAAATCTGTATTTTTTTCAGTATTTCAAAGGTAATAATTAAAGAAAAAATTAAGCCCAGTTCTTATTAATTAAAATTGAAGCCCAAAATGAAATTAAACTAATTTATTTACAAAAAAAAAAAAAAAAAAAAACTAAATATTGTGAGTATTTTGACGTGTTTTGTTTGAGGGAAAAAAAATCTAAAATTTTGATCTAACTCACCCAATTTGCTTTTTAAGCTAAACATTTATGAGTAATTATGATTTTATTTATTATTAAGTTGAAACATTTAACAAGAAGTTTTATTTTATTGAGACAGTTCAAAATGAACCTTTTTTTTACCGTTATTGTAATTTTCACAATATTACAATATTTATTTATTTATTTATAACTCAAACAATTATCATGACAATTGATATTCTAATTTTGATATCTACCCATATATATTACATTATTATAATAATTTATATGTTTAGCAAAAAATTTCTTTGCTTCAAATTTAATTCACATTATAATTTGTATAAGAAACTATTATTATATCTTATATCATAATATTAAGATATTGTCAACATTTAAGTTTTGTTGAACTTTTGTGTGTTAATATGGTATACTTTTAGTATCAGTAAATGTTATAATATTATGAAGGGATAAAATGGGGTTTTTTCAATATTTTAATATATTCGTACAAAAATCGTATACTGACACTATATATTGTTATAATCATTTTTTTTTTGTGAATTTAATATTATTTATAACATGAAGCTATATTATTATTATCTTGTTTCAATAATTATAATATTTACACAAATTTTATATATATTAAATAAGATTATTGGACAAATTTAGTTTTAAATTCGAAATAAAAAACGTATACATGAGATAGTGAGATTTATATAGCCCACTCTTTGTTATGAAATAAAATTACTGGACCTTTCATTGTTAAAAAAAAATCAATGAACAAGTTTAATAGGCAATTGTAGAAGTTGTATTATATTACCTATGAAAATAAATGTCATCTTTATTTCATGGAAGCAATAAAAATAATAATTAAATAATATTTCTTGGAAGTGTAAGTAAAATGCAGTTTTTAAATCTCGCATTTTAAAAATATCAAACATATGTCACCATATTTTTATACATTTAATTTATGTTTTGTGGTTTCTATATTACTATTTAATTCACTACTTTAATGTTATTGTTACATGATTAAATGATACTGAATTAGTAAACAATAATTCTTTTATTTATTTAAACAAAATAATAAAATAATAATAATAAATTGTTATTGTTTCTGTTTAAAAATAAACAAATATATATATTATTAACAGGTAGGTCCAGTTATACCTGAGTATCAGATTAATTAATTAAATCAAGTTTAATTTTACAGGTACACATCTTTATTTATATATAATATTTTTATATTAATCGTAACATTAATATTGAAGGAAATGGTAATTAAAGCAAAAAATATAATTTAAAAAAAAAATATAAGCCATTATTATTATTATTTTTTTTTCAAAAGAAGTTATTAAACATTATTTACATTAGGGAAAAACTATTAGGGGTTCAACATTTCTCCACTTTTGCTATATAGATGAGATTGTTACATAAAAATATTACCAAATTCTTTTAGTGAATTATTTTGCTTGTATATAGGTAAATTAGATTTTGTTCTATTTTTGTGCAACGTATTTGATCAATTTGATTTTAATTTTATATCCAACGTTAAACCTGTTGTGTAATGTTGCATTATTTTTAAAGCAGTTGAACTTTATCACAACTAAAAATTGTAGCAAGGTGAAATATATAATATAGCAGTAATATTTTTATAGTAACTTCTTCACAATGTTATCTGAATCGCAGAAAGTTAAAAAAACAAATAAGAGGATATAGAGATTTAAGTCTGTAAATTGTCATATTTAGTTTCAAGATTATACAAAAATGATATAAACTTATTAAAAATTAAAAATAGAAAAAATTATAGCCCGTACATAATATGTACGCTGTATATATGACGCTTCGTAAAATATACTATATTTTACTGATAAAATTAATATATGAGGAAACATTTTTAAAATGACAGTTTTATTTTCTTATTTCCAAATACGCATGAATTCTTTTTAACTTTCTTTGTAGTTTTTATTGTATCATTAAGTGTACAAAAAATGAAGGAGGGGAAAAAAAGGAAAGGAAATTGTATTTATCTATAAGCAGTTGTGGTTGCCATGGATACCGAGTGCTCTAGTGCTCGACGTCGTAGTGAAGCAATGCTATGTCCTCTCCACGAGCCAGAAGAATCCTCTTGAAGTTCTGCGCAAGCTTCAGAAGTATCTTCGAGTCCCGCCTCCGCACTACCGCTACTACTAGTGGTGGGCGCCGCTTGTAGGTGAGTCTGCTGAACCGCCGTTTGTATCAGACCCATAGAACAATGCTGCATCTGGGAACCAGGAGAAGGAGGAGATCCGTTGTTACTAGAGCCGCTGCACCCAGTACTTGTTTGTTGTTGATGATGATGTTGTTGTTGTTGTTGTTGTTGTTGATGGTGATGTAAAAGGGTAGTGTTATTGTTCATTAGTCCAACCCCACTGCCATGAACTCCAGAACTACTCATTGCATTGTTGTTGCAAGTCAATTGACTTGAACCTGTTTATTTATTTTTTTTTAACAATAGAGAAACAAAAAGGGAAAGAAAAAAGTAATTTGTATCAGTTTTAATTCATAAATTTTTGTATTAAAATTAAAAAAAGAAGTAAAAGTGTTTTACGCCTTGTTGATTTTACGTATAGGCAACCCGCTCAGCATTTATGTTTAACAAGTTGCATAAGACTCAAGAACTGAATGTATTCATGCAGTTCCATCAGGGTGAATTTGATGATATAAAATAAAACTGAGTTGAGATTTTGTTGAAGTTGCTTACGTCAGAGAATAAAACACAAGCGTTGTTTACTCACGCTTCATGTTGACACCGCGCGAGCACCAGCAACAAAATATACTGCGCGAGAGTGGCGGGTGGGTGGCTCTAATTAATGCTAATGACATTGCTCCCGCTTTTGTACTTACTCGTGAGCACGCTAAGTACTCGGCGCGTCATGTATATATATGTGTGTGTGTGTACTCAGGTCTTGGAAATTCAGTCCAGTATATGTTTATACATATATAGAGTGCGAGTGATGTCACCTCACACCTATATCGGTAGAAGTAACTTATAGTAGGTATGACCTGTAGTTATAAAATAAATATTATTCTTTAAGTTGAAATTATCTATTTCTCAAAATACATTATTATGTATATGTACTGAAAAGCAAAGTAAATCGCAGTTGTATAATATATCAGTAATAATAATAATAATGCATTACAGCTCAAAATGTATATTGAACATCAAATTATATTTGCTATAATATAAATTTAATTTTAAGATTAACTTTAGAGTTTTGGCTTTTCAAACTGGACTGAATTTCACAAGACAATATTGAGCAAGAAAAAAAAATAACACCATACAGTGAGAGAGAAAAATGTTAAACTTTAAACAACACCAAAGAAAAAGCAACATTCACATTCCACACTCAAGGAAATAAAACAGAAAAATTAGGCACAAAGGGATATTCATCAATGCTTTTAATTCTAAATCCGGATTTTATATTTTTTGAATGGTTTCTTATTGAATTTTAATTTAAATGGGATAAAAGTGGATTTACACAGCCGATTTCAATATATATAAAACCATTTTAAAACATAGTTTAAAAGCTTGATTTTATAAATTGCTAAATTTCAAATAAAGTTTTTATTTACAATATCTGATTAAGAATAAGTGGGACCATTTTATTACTAATAGCACAAATGCATCATGGCCACTGAAGTACTGTAAATGATAGTATAATTATATATACGATATAAACGAAATGGTTAAAATAATACTAATCAATTTATTAAGAATGGGAAACACAAAGTAAAAATGCTATGAGATCTATGATCTATATAAAGAAAAATAATGTACTCAAAATCATAATAACAATTTTTTAACTCTAACTTGACTATAAAAATAACTTCTTTTTTTTAATTTATATATATTATATATATATATATATATTTTTTTTTTATTATTATTATTATTATTATTATTATTTTTTTTTTTTATTTATTTTTTTTTTTAGTGACAGTGATGTGAAGCATATTGGTATGTGTAAATCGACTTTGATTAAGTTAGTAGAGGTGGCTTTGTTATTTACAGAGATAGTGGTTGCAGGCAGGCAGGCAGCGCGGGGCGCCCTCTGGGCCTAGGACCACGACACGAGCGCGTGCTCACCCAGCGAATTGAGCGCGTAGTGCGGCTGGTACACGCTCGAAGCACTGCTCGACATCGCAGACGAAATGGGAAGTCCTGAGTTGAGACCCGAGTTCACACCTTGACTCAACTGACCAATACTCTGGCTAAATCCACTCATGGCAGCAACGCCGCTCTGGCTTAGTTGACCCAAACCTGCATCGTAGTAAACAATAAAGTGAATTTTACAAAATTAATGCACTCTCACTTTTATTAGCACCATTTTATAATCTTATTATTAAACTTTATCTATTGTATAATACGTATTATTAATGAAATCATTTTGATTATAAAATTTGACAGTATACTAGTCGAAGATGAGACCCACCTGGTGTCATTCCTGTGACTCCCCACCGACTATCAGAGGTGCCAAACATGCTGGAGGAACAAATTCCATCTGACATGGCACCAAATGGAGGCAGGCCATGGGATGGTAATAATGCACCTGGAGAACGGAAGACATTCGTAGTCTTCTTGCGTTTCTTCCATTTGGCTCGTCGGTTTTGAAACCAAACCTGAAAATTTAATCAAAATATATAAATATCTTTTTAGGGAAACTAAACTACCACATAATAAAAAAAAGTATTAGTTTTTGCTATATGTAAAAAATAAATAATGCCAACATGATAAAGTTTGGAGAACAAACATTTTTAACTCTCATTATGCAGTTCAAATTTATCGTATATTTGCACTATTATATTCATATTAGAGATGAATAAATCTAATAATTTATACTAATTGAGTTGGAATAGCAATGAAAGCTGTTATGATTCATTGAAATATAATAACAAATTCATTGAACTTTAGTTTGAATATGAAGCTTATACATAAAATGATAAACGAGAATTCAAACATAAATATAATAGTAAATATATACAGTCATACAAATACATCATAAATGTCACATAAAATACGGTCTGTATGTTTGCTCGTTAGCATTGCAATTAGAAAGCTATATATAGTACATTTACAGGTTAACCAAATATAATTTACATATATGCCATGATTGCCAAATAATATATTTGGTTTATGTATAGTAAAATATAATATATACTATATTATACGTACTATACGTACTGTTTACACCGTTTATTCTCTTTCAATTAAAAAAAATCTCATTATTTAAAAAAATATATATATAATAGAAAGTATTACGAATGTTTACTGTAGTGTATATGTACATACACATATACTTAAGACAAAAATATCATTTCTGTGTCAAATAAATGACTTGCGAAGAAAATCACCATTTTTTTTTCTAAGAAAAATTGAATAGAGAATAGAGCTATCATTTTGTATGTGGTGACTTTGCAAAAAAAATAAAATAAAAATAGTGGCCGTGGTTGCAGATGACTTGCGACATTTCATTGCGTTGTCTTCGCAGACAGGCTACAGATTAAAGGCCATATTACTCTCAGTGATCCACTGAGGGTCACTAGAGAGAGAGAGAGAGAGAGAGAGAGAGAGAGAGAGAGAGAGAGAGAGAGAGAGAGAGAGAGAGAGAGAGAGAGAGAGAAGGGACAAAGATTCATGGTGGAGATTAAATGAGACCTTCCCGTGAGACTGACCAGCAAGAAAAAGACAAATGAACCTTCAATTTTTGGTATCAAATCTCGGTGATAAATACATCCTTGCATTGAATCTAGAGACAAATATTATTCATTTTATATTTATAAACGTCATTGTTTGCACTGTGTTATACTATATATACAAACATAAACTGTCTATATTTTTAGACATTTTTTTATGTCATTTTTGAGGCAGGTTTAAATTGTGCATAATATATGGTAAGTTAAGTGAACGCTGGCTCAACTTTTTCTATAATACTCATCATTTTATAATATAATGATAGTATACGTTTTTATTTTTTCAGCAGCTCAATTTCAATTAAGCTCTGTGATTACTGATTGGTCGTAACAATTTGTGCTTACTTTATCATCAAAAATTTTGTATTTCAATAGTAAAATTTAATGCGAGAGATATAGAAAACAGTCAATTGGAGGAATTCCTGTAATACAAACATAATATAAAAAACTACAACTTTCATATATTAAGTTATAAAACACTTAAGAATCATGTTATACAAGTAAAAGAAAGGCAAATTATTTTAGCACGACATGGATGTATAATACCTTAAAATGCTTCATGTTGAAAAAATATGTGGTTTAATTGTAAATAATTTTAATTGTCATATTAATTATTCATCATGTTACGAGATTTATAATTGCCTTATAATATAATTTTAATTTGTTTTGTTTTTTCATACATCATATATATATATATATATATATATATATATATATATATATATTATATATATATATATATATATATATATATATATATATATATATATATATATATATATACATATACATACATACATACATACATACATACACTACAAACACTTTAATTATGAATAACTACTGGAGCTTAATTTACGTGAAAATTCAAATTAAGAATTTAATTTAAAATCCAATTCAAAAAAACAAAGTATTTTATTTAAGTTTTAATTTAACTAGATTAAAACACACTAAAAAAAAAAAATAATAGCTTTAAAGTTTTAATATAAATTCAAATGTACAAAAAATAATTGGTAAGTATTAAATATTTAAAAAAATAATTATTTATTTTCATCATAAAATTATTTATTTGCAACAGGTCTGTATATATCATTTTTAATGTTTTATAACAAAGTGTTGTAAATATCAAAAAATAACACAAATTCAAACAATGTTATTTATTTTATAATACTCAATAACATACAATATAATTTATACAAAAAAGCAATAATCCATAAAAATAAATAAAAAATGATTTAAAAAAATAAATGAAATATATAAAAACATACAAATAAAATAAAATTTATAACATTTAATCGAAAATGGTATATATATATATATATATATATATATATATATATATATATATATATATATATATATATATATATATATATATATATATATATATATATATATATATAGCATTGTTTTTAATGGCTATTATATTTTGATATTTATTTGTATATCGTATTCTGTATAAAATACACTAAAATAATGTACTCTGTATAGCAGCTATAGTATACCATCATTTACTTTAGTGATAACGATGTAAGCTTGATTGTTTTTATAGCACATCAAAATGTCCATATAATATTGAATGTTTTTTTTTTCTCTCTGACTCTCTCGTTGCACACCGTTTTCCCCGCAGTTTGACGAGCAAGCTATAATACTGATCGACATGGGACCATTACTGATACCGTTTGCTTTTATGGAGCCACTCTCTTGCTTTTATATTCTCTCTCTCTCTCTCTCTCTCTCTCTCTCTCTCTCTCTCTCTCTCTCTCTCACACTTTTTACTTCGGCTCCAGCAATTTTCTCATCTTGTCGCACGTTACGACTCGATAGGGATGCTATACAAGGTAAAACTAAGGGTAAAATAAAAAAAAAAGAAAAGTAAGAAAGGCGAAAAAGCATTAGGGTGTGGGAAAAAAAATCGATATATAAACTTCTAAGGTAGCTTCCATTCTATATAAAACATCTCTCTTTTTTATATATAGAGTGAGATGCTCCATGCATGCTCAATCAACTACCTTATGTAATTTTATCATCAAAAAATATAATATATCATAAGCTTTATTGTTTTCAAAAAGCTACACTAGTTTTATATGACATTAAATTGACTACTTTATGAGTCAATCAATTTTTAGTTGAAAAAAAAATAAAGTAATGAATAAATAAAATGAGTGATTGGTTTATGTGATATGGTAACATATTGATGAATACAGTATAGCAATTAATATATAAAATTTAATTTTTATTAAAGTAATAAAATAGAATATTTAATAACAAAAATTATTTAAAAATATAATTTAACTGTATATTTTCCAAATTATTTAGTTTCTATTCACGTTAAATTACTTTTTTTTTTTCCTTTTTTTTTTCCTTTTTTTTTTTTTTTTTTAGTGGAAAGTTAAATTATATTTATTAGTTTACTTGAATGCACGTGACGTTACAATTTGATTTTAGTATTTAATTTGAATTAAAAATTGCATTAATTTTTAATTGATCTATTCGTAAGTTTACTGTAAATTGACTAATGTTTTATGGAAATGCATAACACAAACTAAAATATATTTAAAAAAAAAATCTTTTGAACGTATAGCATTTGATCTTTAAATATGAATACTCAATTAATTTTATAACTCTTTTTCCCTTCTATCGTAAATAAATTTCTTGCATTTCTTGCAAGGAAATGTAGTTTGTTTGTTTTTTTCATAATGAATGATATTTACATTATTATGTTACTTTGTTTTTATTTTTACTATCCAACATTTTATTTTTGTGACATCTGCCCATGTATATTTAAGTACTTTAAAACTTGCTCTGTTGTTATTATAGTTAATTAATAAATCAATTAAATTTAGTTTTAATAATGAAATCAATAATGGAGATGCCAATAAATTGTTGCACTCTTTTTTTTTATGCATTTATTAAGTAACAAAAGGAATGAATTATGTCAACACTATACCACTAGACAAATTATATGCGTAATATGTTATTGAGCTTTACAAACAGTTGTTGAAAAAAATACTTTTAAATTACAAATGAGTTTTTCTAACATTCAGTAACTTTTAACATTTTCACTGTGCAGAGCTCTAGTCTTTTATCATTCTCTACAATGTTTTATTACATTTTATTATATAATTTTCTTCATTTTTTTTATAACTTCATAATATTTTATAAATATTAATAGTACAATTACATTTTATAATAATAAAATATTCATATATAATTATATAATAAAAATCATAATTCAAAAATTTTCTTTCCTATTTTTTATATGTATATATTATATTTTCCTCGTATAAAATCATGCATATTAGAGTGATTCTGTTGTCGTTACTTTTGCTGGGACATAATAATAATAATGATAATAATAATATACAATGAGTATACAGATGTTAAATAATACATATTTTATAAACGAGAAGAGCTAAAGCAACAATATCAAGCTCTATATAAATAAATATAGTAGGGTATATTTTAACTCCTATAATGTGTACCCCTAGTGAGTGAGATAGAGGCAATAACTGACTCTCTCTCTCTCTCTCTCTCTCTCTCTCTCTCTCTCTCTCTCTCTCTCTCTCTCTCTCTCGCTCGCTCGCTGACTCGCGGTTTGGTGGGTGGTTAAAGGTTGGTGGTGTGTGGTACACGAAGAGCTTGCATATAGCTATACTGAACGTGATGTTAGCTCTATATAGTATAGTACACATATAGTAGAGGCTTTGAGCAGAGAGAGAGAGAGAGAGAGAGAGAGAGAGAGAGAGAGAGAGAGAGAGAGAGAGAGAGAGAGAGAGAGAGAGAGAGAGAGAGAGAGAGAGAGAGAGAGAGAGAGAGAGAGAGAGAGAGAGAGAGAGAGTTAGAGGAAGGTTGGGGGTGCTATTATTTATTGCTCGTCGCCATATTACAACGGTGTGCGGGGATTCTCATGTAATTAGATTGGGGATCTATGGCATAGGGAGGAGGAGGAGGGGGTGACATAAAGAGGGGGGAGTAGGGAGGAAAGTAGAAAAGAGAAGGTTTATATTATACAGAAGCTAACATTAGCTGTGCAAACATCGACCAACATATATATACTCTCTCTCTCTCTCTCTCTCTCTATATATATATATTATTTGACCTCATATAGTAATGGTGTGAAAATAAAATAATATGTAATAAGAAGTAGTCATTTTTGTGATTTGTAATATTAGTATATTTGTTATATAGAAAAAAAAAAAAAAAAAAAAAAAAAAGGGTATGATGAAATATAGGGTTGGAAATCTTAACGTTATATTATAATCCCAAGGGGATTGTTTATATATATATGTGTACATATATTATATAATATTATAAGTAAATATATATAGGGTGGATATATCACATACCGTCATTATAGATTAATGTTGTGTAACCTAGGGAACCACAAGAATTAAACTTCACTTCAATAGTTTCATTATAATCTTTTGTCCCATGTGATTTCATAATACTATGAGGTTATCGTGATAATACGCACTCTAAATGTTTTGATGTTTCTGATTGACTTTGTTAAAACTAATTTGGTGTGTTTTTCAAATGTAATTTATTATTCTATTTTAAATATGTTACTGATATAACATCAAATTTAACTATACCATCAGTGTATAATTTTCATAACTTTATTTGAAACATTATTATTTTATTCGCAAAATTCTTATTTAGACTTGATGTGGTTCATATAATTAATCAATTTCCATGTACAATATGTATATAATGAATTAATTGTTATCGTATATAACAAAAATTCATTTTTGTAACACCCATAATTATTTTAAAATTTCATGCTATACGAACAATTGTTGTTGTTTTTTGCAGTGCAGATATGAATGAT
The DNA here is from genome assembly GCA_949318235.1 of Ecdyonurus torrentis. Classification (NCBI taxonomy): domain Eukaryota; kingdom Metazoa; phylum Arthropoda; class Insecta; order Ephemeroptera; family Heptageniidae; genus Ecdyonurus; species Ecdyonurus torrentis. The sequence continues at coordinate 27,895,820 of OX439131.1, forward strand.
TGGAAAAAAAATGTACAACATACCTATACAATTTTAAATTATATAAGGAAAATTAAGTTTAAAAACTTTATATAATAACCAAAAATAAACTGTTTTCCTTACTAAGGTTGATAAAGGTTTTAATTATTATTATTATTTTTTATATAAAATTTATTTATCTTTTAAACGAAGGGTTTTACAAATTGTTTATTGCATGTTTTGATGTTGAATTTTTTTAATCAAACTAATCAAAGCTGTTGACTTGCTGGTCTAAGACTTATATTGAAGTTTGAAGCTCTTATAGACATTTAATAATGATGATTTTTATACTACTATAAATATTTCATTTTCAATTTTTATAATACATAAATTTATAAAAGATTTAAATTTATCTCGCAATGCAAACAAAAAAGAATTAAAAAAAAATCCCCTGAAAATGCAACTAAAAAAATAATTACTTTTTGAAACACACTCTTCTTAAAAACTTTGTTCAAAAATATATTTGATAACAAAGGAATACTACGTATAAGAAATGCTGCTTTTTTTCATAGTAATTTTAAGATATATCTAATAATGTTTTGCTTAGTTTTATCTCTGAAGAGGATTTGCTTAACAACCAAACCCCAGAGCAAGGTATCTTGTAACATATATGTTATAAGTATACAGTTATGTACATATATTTTGATAAGTTGAGTCTGTAGTAAGGTATAAATAATTTTATATTATATTTAACAAGGATGTAATGTTAATTACTGTAACTTGTTGCTGTAACAATCAAAGATCCAGATAAACCATTTAAATTTGAATATTAAATTCTACGTATTGTATTAATAAAATAAAATTCATATTAAAAATTATTTCTGAAACTTTTGAGTAATAACATTGTTGCCAATTGTGGCATCAAATTAACTTTTTATAGTTTTTGTAATAGCATATTACTCATATATATATATTATATATTGTAAATTAATTAGCATTATTCTATTTTACTTTTATACTTAGATTTTTATTAGCTGTTACCTCAAATTCATTATGACATTTTTTTTAATTTGAATCAATCATGCTTCTTATAATCTATAAAATGAAGCAAAGTAAATAAACCAAAAAAAGTATTAAAGAAAAGAAACGAGATTATTTAAAAAATAAATAAATATATTATGTGTAAACTTTTTTAATTATACACTTTAAAAAAAATCTTAATGAAGAATAAAAAATAATAATTAAATTAAAAAAAGTAATAAAGTGATAATTTTTAGAAAATAAATTAGAAGCTAAGTAAAGATAATGTTAAAAACACACACATATACATAGCGAGTGAAATTGAGATGAACTGAAGTAGTCAAGCAAGCAGGCAAGCAAGCAGGCAAGCAAGCAAGCTGCAGGGAAATTATATTATGTTTAGAGCTATCCTTTAGAGACCATTATTATCTTATTAAATATAATGTACAACAACATTAACACTTCATTAAACTTAGTTAAGTTAAATCAACGTGGTTAAGCGTCTTATAATCAAATTTACATCTCCACTCTATATCTTCCTTCCGGTCTCGACACTTTTAACAACGTTTAAACATGTTTTATTTTTTTATTTTTTTTTTTAACAACGCTTATATATTTTTTGTAAATTTAGTACTCTTTCAAAAAACGCAATTATTTTTATTTATTTTTTCTGAAATAGGGATTATCATTAATATATATACAAATACTGAAATTAGTGAATGATAATTAGTCTAGCATTTTTTTCTATGCATAATTTTTTTGGTATTATATCACCAAATACATAAAGGAGCTAATTTGAAATAAAATATGATATAATTTGAATAATTTTTGTTATTTAAAATTATTGAAACAAGAAAAGAAAAATTGAATTTTTATATTAGAAAGTATAAGAAAGATTATTTATTTATTTATTTATATTTATTTATTTATTTATTTATTTATTTATTTATTTATTTATTTATTTATTTATTTATTTATTTATTTATTTATTTATTTATTTATTTTTATTATTATTTTTTATATTTATTTGTTTACTTGTTGTTGTTTACAAGAGATAAAAATTTTATAATCGTGATTTTTAAGTTGTTCAGTAAAAATTTGCATTATACTGTATGTAACTACGTACAGATAAAATAGACAACCACTAAACATATATTTAGTGGAATAAAATTAAGAGAATTAATTCAATTACTATTATTAATTTATAATGACGTCATTGAAAGATGATGATTGTTTTTAGTGTAGGCAAGAAGCTATGCAGCCAAGCCAGCACGCAGGGAGTAAAGTTGCTGTTGAGAGAGGCTGTACTAAGCCAGCAGGCAGGCAAGCAAGCAAGCAATATTGATTCAGCTATATACACCACGTTAAGCAAAGCAGGCAAAGCAAAGTATAAAAGTAAAAAAACCAAAGCTGCTCGAGACATAATACATTCACTCACAAAGATACTGCTGCCTTTGTCATTATATTTCATTAGCACCTTTACTATATATGACCTTCACAAGCAAAAAGGATCTCTCAAACATCATCAAAGACTTAAGTGTATATTATCATATGTTTGAATATTATCAGGAAATCTATATATAGTAGGCGTAACAACAACAAAATATTCAATTTAAAATAATTAGTTATAATGAAAAGGAGTTATTCAAAATAATTATTAATTTAAATATATGAACACAAAAATTATTATATTGACTCTTTTGTATGAGCCGTGTAAAGCAGAGAAATCTATGAGGTTAAGTATATATAATAGTGTATATATATATATATATATATATATATATATATATATATATATATATATATATATATATATATATATATATATATATATATATATATATATGGTTGCAAACTGTATAAACAATAAAAACAAATATATTTTACATATACTTCATATTCTCATTACTATTTTGTCAAACAAAAATCAATCTCATTTTCCAATTAATACACATTTTTAAACTATTTTTGTATCTATACGTATACCGTATATAGTTGCACAAATAATGCAAGAAGAAGTACTTAAAATCATAATTATATCAAGGACACGTAGGTTATTGAAAAAAATTAAGCATTTAATTATTTTATAAATTAACAAATTGAGGACATGAACATTTAAAACATTATTATTGCATTATTATTTTTTATTTATTTATTGTTGCAAACTTGTATATAGTGATCAAATTCAAATGGCAAAAAAAAAAAAAAAAAAAAATATATATATATATATATATTGCAAATCGTCAGTTTTAATATTATTAATTATTTGAAATAAAGAAAACATATTATTTATGAAAACTGTATTTATTATATATAATTTTTAATATAATAATATATATATATATATAATATAATATTAAAGTTGAAAAAGTAATATCATCATAATCATATAAGGGCGCGTGTATATATAGAAGTTCACGTACTACGTGAAAGGTAATATCCATCGCAATATATTACATTCTTCTACATTATAACACACTCCATAGGGATAAGATTCGAGCAATCTACACGTATGACCAACTAAAAAATATATATGAGTAATAATAAAGAGATGAAAAGAATATTATATAAAAAGAAGGGCGCAAAAAATACACATACTCTCTCTCTCTCTTTATATATTATATATATATATATATAAGCTATATAAGGGTATGTGTTATAAGGTTGGCAAAAAAATATATATAATAATAATAAGCATTAGTTATAATCTAATGTCTCCACATTCGTTATATTAATACTAGTAGTTAAAATTTAGTAAGGAGGGAAAAAATATACGCAGTTTTATAAGACCTTTTTTTTTTATATTACAGCATGTTTTTATTATGAATTATAATATGTGTATTTTTTTATGTTTGTAATTAAAAAAAATTTAATTTCAAAGTTATAAAAAAAATACCAGTATATATTAAGAGAAAAAAATTGTTTGATATTAATATTTCGTAAATTATTACTTTATTTTGTTATTATTGCTTATGTCGTTATTAAATACGTTATATTAAATATTTTGTATAATCTAATTATTTTCAGATTGAAATTTCAATTGGAATTGAAATCATATGGATATTATTACCTTTGTTAAATGCTAATCAATAGCCGTCATAAAATCATATTTTAATAATCCTAAAGCTTCAAAATGATAATTTGATCATTATTGTATATTTTTATGATTGATTTTGAGAGCTCAATGCATGCAAGAATTGGAGTAACATTCTCTTACTATTTTTATAATATAGTGTTTATAAACGTGCTTTACTGCAATATCAAGAAGTGCACTATGAAATGATTTTATATAACATTGACTTGTTCTTTGAATCTTATAATATCACGAAGAAAATGTTAAATTAAATATAATGCATCAATTATGTTACAGAGATTTTTACTCTCTCTCTCTCTCTCTCTCTCTCTCTCTCTCTCTCTCTCTCTCTCTCTCTCTCTCTCTCTCTCTTACTGAATTTCAAATATTTAAATAGTCTTTTCAAGACAAGTCAGATTTATTACAAATTTTGCTGGGGCCAAATATAAATGCAAGCAGATGTTTTTTTTTAAGTTTATAATTATCAAAAATTTCGTAAAAATTAGAATATATAAATATACGGGCTTATAAAAGAGCCCCGACTTTGTCTATAATATTGGTTAAAATATACGTCATAAAACATTTGATAAAAATTTTAACAATGACACTTATTGCAATTTTCTCTCTCTCTCTCTCTCTCTAGTTTTCACTTTTCTACGTGTTTTAAAAATAAAAATGTCTGAGTCCAGGAGCGCAAGGTAATTTCCACGAGATATGTATCACGTTTTAGCTTATTGAATGACATTTTGATTTTATTTTTTGTATTTTTCCTGTTGTAGATATGATTTATCTTATCCTATATATATATATATATATATATATATATATATATATATATATATATATATATATATATATATATATATATATATTATATATAAAGCAACACATTTTCATTTTTTTTAAATCAACGTTTTCTAATTCAATGATGGCATATAACAATAAATAAACAAACAGGATTTTATATTTAATTTATCAAATACTTTGGGTTCAATACTTATTAATAACTTAACTCTTCTTCTTTATTTAATTTATTATTATTTTAAAAAAATCATTAAATCGAGGTGGAAATTATATAACTATATAGAAAACTTACGTTAAAATCAATATATTAATAATTGATTTAAAAGTTAAAATGCTTTTGCAATTCTTTAATTTTTTTAAATATTAAATCAATCATCAATCAAGTGCACATTAGTTAAAAGAAAAAAAAAGTGTTATTTTTTCATGTGTAGATTTTAGAGAGCTACTCCTCATTAATGATTAAAAAAGTCAAAATTCTCTACGATTAGTATATTATAGTTAATAACCATGTTTGTAGGTTATGGCATTAAAAATGTAGAGATTTATTTTCTCAGTGGGGTAAAAAAAAATTCAGCTGATTGGCAATGAAAAAAAAAAATTTAAAAAGAGAAATGCATAAATGTTGTTGAATAATAAATATCATATCATTAATAAGTCCATCATTTATAACTGGGTTTATCATATAGGTTATGTATATTTATAATCTATGAAATGATGCATTAAAAAAGTATATTATAATATGATACTATAGATAGGGTGAGAAAAGAAAAGAAGATGCAACCACTATGGGACAATGGATTGTGGAGAGGGGGTGTGAGGAGAGTTGGGAATACGTGTTATATAAGAGGGGTTAAAAGCCACGAATATATACATAACATTCATGCACCCTCTCTCTCTCTCTCTCTCTCTCTCTCTCTCTCTCTCTCTCTCTCTCTCTCTCTCTCTCTCTCTCTCTCTCTCTCTCTCTCTCTCTCCCTCTCTTATACTTGCTACTTTGGCAGGCTGATAAGCATAAAGTGAACAACAACACAATGCTAACGCCTTCCTTTTTGCCTCTGCACCCGCTCTAAAAGCAAAACACTGATTGTTAAAGCCAGAGCACCAAAAGCAAAGCGAGTGCAATGTGGCAGCCATCAAAAACTTGTTTCTTCTGTGACACCATGAAACCCCATAGGAGTACCAACTACCTCCTCACTCAAACCAACCACCCCTTTCCTTTCTTGATCTCAGTTGAAGGAAAATTTACTACAAATATTAGACACTGTCTTCATTTACTTCTGATTTTTTGTTGAGGAGATTTATTGCTATATATAATATATAAATTAGTATTTCTACATTATTATGATTATACAGTTACACACAAGTTTTAAATTATCGATATAATAAAAGTCAAGTTGCAGATATTTTTATTCATAATTTCAGCTTCGATTATGTTTGTCAAAAGTTTACAATTCTATAATATGATATATTTATGTGTACGTTTATAAAACTATTGAGTATTGAGTATATACAAATGATCGATTCTCTCTCTCTCTCTCTCTCTCTCTCTCTCTCTCTCTCTCTCTCTCTCTCTCTCTCTCTCTCTCTCTCTCTCATGAATGCTATTAACATATATATCCTAAAAATATTTGCATGTCTATATCATAATACAGAGTCGAACACGTCATTTTATTTAAAATATCATCAAATTTTGACATGATAGGATTTAATGTGTCGGGATGGCCTTATTGTTCTATATACCCCCTATATATATTTATTTATCCCCCTTCCCTTCTCATACTATAATAACACATAAACGCAACTATATGGTTTTATAACGTTCACGGTGAATTTAGCATCAGCCGTGAGCTGGTGAAATGGATAACTGGTGTTTTTGGTACGACCTCAAGGGAGGGAGAGAGTGAGTACTTTTGACTTGGTGTGGGGCGTACTGGCCACTCTCTCTCTCTCTTTCTCTCACTCTGCATGTTGATGGATGGCAAGACAAAAGCAAGAACTTCGCCAGCCGCGATGCGACAATGCCGGCAAGTAAGCCATGATCCGCGGGGATTTTACAAAGCATCGGACTCGGCAAGTCATTGTGTCACTCTTAACAAAAAATCTCTGGAGACTCAAGACCATCTGTACTGTACATCATATAGTAGTGTCTCTATAGTATAGTACAGTATACATATAAACACTGTATACACACAACAAAGAAATATGAAACAATGAAATATAATTTTATCAGTCTATCTTCGTAATGCATAATTAATAAGAAGATTGATGCCTTGATTTTTTTTAAGTTAAAGAAAAATCATATATGTATTATAAATAGCTTTTAGTATAATATTCTGTGCGTATATTGAAAAATTAACACAAATAAAATAGAACACAAATAAGATATTAGAAAAAAGTTGTAAATATTGTTTATATGTTGTGTATATCATAATACATATGTCATATGTTGTTGTGTACATAATATACATATATAAATTGTATATACTACTTAAAACTCAATAGATTTTAATTAAATAGAAAGAGTATCACCCGATGAAAAAAAAAAAAAAAAAATAGAAAGAAAAAAAAAAACGATGAAAGTCCCTTGCCACATAGGCAACATGTACGACCTTCAGACGCAAGAGAAGTTGCATAATATTAAAGGGGCTGAAATAACGCTAGAAACATTTTATATAATATATATTTTTTTTTGTAATGATGAAAACACATACATTATTTTACTTAGGCTGCAATGGATAAAAATTACTATCTATATTATTATTATTTAAAATCAATCACTTTGTTTTGTTTACATGAGCTTCAATTGAATAAAGTTATAAAGTGTTTAAAAAAATAATTTAAAAAAATCAGCAGTATAATTCATTACAATTATCATTAAAATAATAATAAAAAAATAATCATTTGTAAACACTCTCTAATTATTACCTAATCCTATTATAGTTGAATAACATTTAAACCTAATTTTATGATTTCATTGATGAAACTAAACAATATTAAATTAAAACTCATGACTCATCAATTATGAAATATAATTTGTTAAATTTGTGTATAAGACACTGTAATCTGGTAAACATGCATTATATTAGCAATAAAAAAAAAGTAAAGGAGATGCGCAAGAGAGAATTGTAGGGATGTGTGAGGGATGATTGCCAATCAGGGCGCGGGGGTGGGCGGGGACGCATGCGCAAGAAAAAACACGCAATATATCGAGCGCCACGGCGCTTAGAGCGGCGCCACAGAGAGACAGAGAAAGAGGAGCGAAAAAAGCAATAAGGCTACATGAGAGATAAAAGAGTGAAACACAAAAAAGTAGTTGTGAACGAGAATTTTAGAGAGACAGAGATAGTTACAGATTTTGTAAACAATAAGGTTGATCTGGTAGTATAAAACAGAGCAGAGAATTTTAGGATAAACGAGAGACAGAAGAGGTGGATGAGAGAGAGAGAGAGAGAGAGAGAGAGAGAGAGAGAGAGAGAGAGAGAGAGAGAGAGAGAGAGAGAGAAAGTAGAGTGAAAGAGGGTTGGCAGTAAATGGGGGGTATAGGAGGCGCCTCCGTAAATTAACATGAAATACCCATTTCGCCCATAAATGTGTTTGCGCTGTTGTGATTAATGTGTAATTCAAGGCGTAAAAGAAGAAAGAAAGTCTCACAGAAAAAATATAAAGAAGAATATAAAAACTTAAAAAGAAAGAGAGAAAAAAATATATACATAAAAAATACTTTAAGGAATTTTTAACTTTTAATAATTCCATGGAGATATAAAAAGAAAAAAAAGAAGAAGAAGAATTTCTTTTTTTCAGGTTTAGCATATTTGTTTTCTTTTTGAGCTAAAAGTAAAGAAATAAGAAAATTTCAAAGTATATGTTTAAGATTAAAATATATACGACGCCCAACACATTTTAATAAGTTTTTTTTTTGCGTCATTTAATATATAGAATTAATAACTTTTTGGAGGATATATAATATATATACTTAATTTGATCAAAATAAAGGAAACCCATCGTTGGATTGTATAAAATTAAATATGGAATTAACTAAACGAGCGGATCTTATACATTTTGATTGCTTGCGTGTTTTATTAAGGAATTGAAATTATCTCTTATTGGTCTTTTATCAATAATTTAACAAACATTTAACAAAAATTTTCACGAGGATAAGGTTTTATTTATAAATTATTGCAGCATTATCATCTTCTTATCATGTTTGAAGTATATTCTTTAGTTTTAATTTTCAATTCTATTTAATATGTACGAAGTAATTTTAATTTATCTTATACCTCGTAATTGTTACCTAAAAGTGCAAAGAAAATCTGTCATGAGTCAATATTTGATTGAATTTTATTAGCTTTTTGTATAAAGTATAATGAAAGAACTAAATTAAATTAAAGCAATTGCGTGACACTTGGAGGAGAATACAGTTTTTTAAACAAATCAAAATTAAGCTAAAATTTTATAAATTGAACACTTTATTTTATTGAATGTGATTATTGCAAATTGTGATTATATAATTTTACAACACATGTGACGATTTGGAAAAAAAAAGGTTTAGAATTAAAAAAAACAAAAAAAAGTTTCATATTCAAACCTAAAGAATAACATTTTCAAATGTTATTGCTATAAAATCGATGAAGTATATGCATCGATTCTTGAATGTTATTTTATCACGATATTTCTCACGTTTTGGAGGCATTGCGAGAGAGAGAGAAAGGCAAATCAATAGCGCATGTAGGCGCCAGGGGACTCGCGGTTGCTGCCGGAAATTCCCTTATCAATCCTCAACTAAATCCCCAGCTTTATCACCGCGCAAAACCATAACATTTATCCACCTTGATTTATTTAATATCTATTCGATTTTTATCACATTTATAGAACCATTTTCAATAACATTTATTGCAGCAATAAATTAAAAAAACATATCGAAAAATTTAATTTTATTTGCTATAGTAAGGTGATTTGTAATATTTCATTGATTATAATTTATTTTTTATATTCATTCTACAGTATTTTTTTTTTTAACAAATTTGATAAATTTTCAATACATTATTAAATTTTTATACTTGAATTCAAGTGATATAATAGTATTTTAATATACTTTTCTTCCCAAACTTTAAATATTAATATAAAATCTGATGTTTTATGAACTCTGCGGTAAAAGTTAGGTTAATTAAGTTTTTTTTTAATAACAAATTTTCTGGTTCACTTCTAAAATACTTCATCATCAGTACTAAAGTTATGTTATTAATAAAACATTCAAATCAAAATCCAAACTAATATGGAAGCAATATAAATTCAGAAATTTGAAGCTTAATTAAAAGAGCCATGCAGCTATATTGTTCTGTCAGTGTTAAATATTGATTTGATTGATTATGACGAGGGGGTAGTTTGCTATTTGGGTCCCGCAGGTGAAAATACACTGAGGCACATCTGCCTGCTTTGTCTGCTTGCCCGGGTGACCTGTGACCCGCCCTCTATTGTGATGTGATGATGCTGACGTTTGCGTGACCTATGAAACTCGACCAGCTGAATGAATACAGCAATCATCGCCGCAACCAAATAACTAGATTGTATCGCACTATATATACACCAAAGTAATATTTTAATACGCAGGGGGCTTTGTTAGTTTACTCATTATATATATGAATGTAGTTTTAGCTTTCAAAATTAAAATCAAATAACATGAAATTTAATTGCCATATATGCTATGTCATCAATTTTTCAAGAATATAATGGCAATTTTGTGGTTAGGAATTTTGGCAAAGATTGAACTTTACTATCTAAAATTATATAAAAATCTTATCTTATATACCTTACAAATAAATTATAATATATATATATATATATATATATATATATATATATATATATATATATATATATATATATATATATAACATAGCTATGCATATATTTTTTTTTAAACTGTGAATTGAGTATTTTTATTAACTTATATATAAGTGACAATTAGGGTGTTGTGTGTTATTTTTATCGTCAAATCAAGCAGCGAGTGAAAGCCCAGCGTCTTATAGAAGGTAAGACAACAATGAATTTTGTATCATATATATATATAGTTACTCGCATACTTGCAGGCAGGCAAAAGAAGCTTGAGTTTCCCTGTAGGACTTTAAAACATAGAAATTCTGATGTAATTATTACAAAATAAGCCATAAAATTGGAAAATTATGAGAGTCTATCTAGAGCAAGAACAGCGAGAAAAAAAAGTAAGACAGAATACCTAGAACAATTTAACAATAAATAATTATTAAAATTGTTAAAGCTATCCTATTAAATATATCAAGAATGGAATTAAAAAGTGAATTTATTTCATTAAATTAAGAGCATGAAACTTAACTATGAAGAAAAAAAAAGTAAACTATATAGAAGTAATTCAGCAAACGTAACAATAAAAATATAATACCTCTAAAGCTTATAATATGAATTATTTTATATGAGGAAAAAAAAACACATTTTAGTGCGCTATCGTATAATACTGAACCTCTGCATTATAAAGTTAATACAGTTGTAACGACTGAAATGAGGCAAAGAGAGGCACTTGGCTGGATTAGATCTAAAGAATAGAAAGGGTATATTTGGTGCGTGTAGCGGCTTGCATACTCAGCAGGGGTAGAAGTGGGCGTGGCATTCCCCGAATAAAACATCGATTTGACCACATCAAATGGTTGCTTTATAATTTTATCGACTCTAGGTTTAAGTACCTAAATAAAATTGTATTGTTTTTTAATTGTTTACCTTATTAAATTTAAGCCTTTTTCATAGTATTTATATTTTTATTGAATTTTATGTACAAAATACTCTTTATTTATTTAAATAATCCTTAAAGTTATATCTAAATAATATTACTGGAATTGTATGCTATATAGCTGTAGTGTTTATTATATATTCATTGATGTTTATTTTTGTTATAATTATAACTTTTTTGAATCAAAATTAATTTTTATTTATATTGTTAAACTTTTTGATATTTGTTTTAAATTAAAATATACCTGTTTAAAAAATTATCAAAATATTTAATTTAGTTATATCATTTTTACATATCATCTGAAATTTTAGTTCTCAAAATGTTAAATAAAAATTAATTTATTATATTTCAAATACAGACAAGGTTAAGTTACCCCTCTACATTTTAAATTGGTGTATATACGTTTATAGTTCCTATACAATTATAATGAATTTTAAAAATGGATGAATAATAAAATCAGTCATCGGGCAGTCATTATGATGTATAAGAGTAGAATGGTAAGTACAATGCAAACATTGAAATTTATTACTGAAATATTATAAAACATTTAATCGCTTTAAATGAATAATTAAAACTTTCAAAATTAAGTTCCGTAAATATAAGTGATTTGAGTTATTGAATTAATAAGATAAGTAATTATTCCTTTATAGAAGCAGTTTTATGCCAATTATATAATTATTAATTACTTTCTTTCGACCCTAGCGGAATATCAACTCAATAATACTCGTTCGTTAAAATCACTTGATAACAAGCTTTAATAATCTCATAACCGCTATGTTGATTTAGCGAAATCACAAGATGATAATATCTTATTCGTGCAAAGTCAAGTACTGTTTGTATGCTATGATAGTTTCTGAATTGATTAAAACAAAACCTAAAAACTGTGTTCCATATAATAAATAAATAAAAGGTGCAGGGGTTTTCATGATTCCTGTTCGACTTCTATGATATTTATTTACGTATACGACACTCCGCGTGTATAAATATATAAGAACAGCGTCGCCTCAGTTGAGGACGTGGGGTGTGAGCAAATGTGAGGCCACCGCGACTTGTTGCTGACACCTCAAAGTACGCAAGCACGCAAATCATCATAAATATATTTCTTAGAAAACAAATTCGCATACTGCCGTTACAGTCACTGACTGATTTAAAAAAGTAGTACTCGAGTTCAAATTTTGCTCAGTAATATAAGTATATATAATTAAAATAAATTAAAAAAAAATAATTGAAATTTAAATATTTATTTACAAATAAAGAAAGAGTAAATCATTTTTCCATAAGCTAAAAGGGTCATGGATAAAATTCTAAGAAATAATATTTGAAAGTAATATATTTGTACGTATATTCATTTTGCAATTATTATTTAAAACTATACTTTCTCTGTGGTTAAAGTAAGGAGATCACATAAATTAGAATGAATTCTGAGTTTTATAAAGATAATTATGTTCAAAATATGTCCGAGGACCATGTAATGGAATTGGCACCCTCGCAGCCCTCGCTTTTGTGAAGGCTAGACTAGAACATATTTATATAGCACTAAAGGCTCTAATCAACCACTATCGGACTCAAGCTACCCCACTTTCTTATCGTGCATGACGCATGACGTTGATCTGCATATGCCTAGAACAATGCATTTCTGCATCATATACTTTTCCTGGCATGACATATTATGTAGATGGAGCGAGTATAACGTATGGGCAAGCTATTCATTTCGGCGATTCACCATCCTATGAGAGACTTGCCCGATTGAAGCGTGCGTTCGAACCCATGCTACGCTACTTTTTAATTCTCTCCAGAGGCTCAGTAGGGTAGATTTGACCCTCTCCGCGAGGGTGGTATACAAGGAGAACACAGGATAAGCTACGCAGGCATTCACTTATCCAAGAACTGACTGACGCAACGTTGCTTCAATTCCGAGATCAAATAGCAACGCGACGATCCCATCGCCTTTATTATTATTATGAGCTCACACAGAAGAAATATAAAGCATTGAGCAATATGCTATACAATTCGTGATGTTAACATACTTTTTTATAGTGTAAAATAATGAATATTATAAAAAGTCTCTGCAATTTATTTTAAATTTTAGATTAAATTTAGAAAGAAAAAGTTCAAGCTTAAAAACAAAAAATAGTTTGAAAAGTTTTTTCTCTAAGACAAAAGTAACATGATATAATAAAATTATTCAGAGCTTATTTTATACAAAGTGTGTGTTAGAGTGATAAAAGTTAAAGAAAATCTCACGGTCTTTATATTTTCTTCTCTAAAAGAAATAAAAATAAAATAAAAGCTTTAGATGATGCTTTCAAAGATATTTTCGCGCCTAACCCTTTTTTTTTTTTTTTTTTTTTTTTCTTTCCACCCTGTCTGGTCGACCACCTTTATGTTGGCTGTAAAAGTTTTTCTTCCCCGCTCAGTTTGTGATAGAGAACATTGATGCTGCAATAGCGGCGGGAAAAGAGAAAACATGCCCTGAATATCAAGTAACTAACACTCAACTATCACGAGAGGGGTTCGTACGCAAATGTAATCGTCAAAAAGAAGAAAAAAAAATCCATGCAATCTCGTAAAAATAACATTCACACGTTGCCTTGTTACCATACAAAAATGTGTTTGCTATATATAAGCTTCTATATATAAAAATCATATTCAATAATATTATGTTCCAATATACAGTATATGATTAAATTTATAATGTAATTTATTTTAAATTGAACTATATTGAATTCAATTGCTAAATGTTTTCATAAATAGACTTTAAACTATTAAAATAATTTGCTATATATGATAATTATTGAAATAATTTAGTTAATTATACACACGGAAAGAATAAATTACGTAATTTATGCTGCATTTATGTTATATACTATAGCATAAATTATGCTAAATTAGAACAGAATAAATAATTGTGCTCTACAACATAATATTTATGCTTTGTAACATAGTTAATGTGCAGTATAACATAAATTATGCTGTATTGAACAAATTGTGCTAAAAATGAGCTAGCATAATTATTACGTATATTTATTCTTGTCCGTGCATAGTGATATAGGCATAATTTATAGTATATGTGTATTGTATATATATATATATAATATACTCAACATTAAATTAAATCTTAAATGATTTTATATAAACTGTCATTTTTTATTTCATGAAATTTGTTAAATATCGGACTGTTTTGTTTCATTAATTTTACTATGTATATTTTTGTAAAAGTATGACAAATAAAATTTTATATATAGAAATAATAGCAACTTTGACTATGTATATATCTTTATATTATAACAAAGAGTGCATATATACTCTCGCACCTATATGGAAAAATGAAACCGGAACCTACCATTACATCTTTTACCATGTAGTTCCGGTAATGGTGGCTTTATTCTTTTAACTTGAGCGCATCACATCAAAACAAATTTTGGATGCGGAAGCCAACAATGTTTATAACATTACAAAATATATATTATTTAAGAGATTAAGATTTTTTTTAATATATAATATAAAATAATGTATATCATAAAATAAAGTTTATTTTATATTTTATCTAAGCTGAATCACTTTCATTCATAAAAATCTACGTCTTAAAAAAAAATGTATGTTAATCTCACACCCAGTAGCCAAGAGCTATCAAGAAGCTCTCATCAACATTTTGATTCATTTTTATTTAAGAGCATTCTTGATGTATTAAAGTGATAAAAAAAAACTCACACATTTTTATTATAGTGCGCGGGTTGATCATGCGGTCAGGTGTATATAATACAAAAATCTTAAGATATCACATACAGCGGCAAACTCTTTTGAAGGTTATATTCTACTACTTGTACATAATAATAAAAATGCATGTGACGATACGGGAGGTCTCATCTAATAATAATACCTCACCTGTGGTTTTCGTAACACAGTGTCAAAAAATTTATCCGCAACATCACTGATTTTTTTTTTTTTTTTTTTTATACTCTATAAAATTTTATAATTCTTTGTATATAAGCAAAATATAAATGTGCCGTGTGTTTGAAAATTTTAATATACGCGCAAGGAAAAAAATAACGTAATAATCATGCAGTTGCTTATTTTCAGAAATATTTCCTCTTAAAAACATTATATAAGTTATGCTATACATACTATAATAAATAAGTTACTTAGCATATAAATAATTGAATGGCATAATTATATTTATGCTATTTTTAATACAGCATATAAGTATAAATTATGTACGTGAATTGTTATTTCCGTAAGTATATTTTCATATATTAGTCTTGCCAATATTTTGATGTGTGCATTACCTTTTTTTTTTTATTGATCTCACATATATATTCATTAATTGTGATAAAAGTTTTAGGTTTTATTTTACATTACCAAAAGAAGTATTATATGTGTCTCAATAATAATAATAATAATTGGTTTTTATTGAGAGGCCACAAAAGGTACATCCACTTACATGGTCCTCTGACATATAGTAAACATAATTCTCATGTCAGAGTTTTATAACATAATGAAGAAAAAAAAAATAATACAATATACACATTAAAATAGAACAATATAAATTGATCAATTATTAATCACAAATATTTATAATATAATTATGGTTATAAAAACTCGCTGTAATAAGTCATTTAATAAATAATAAAGCGAATAGTAACATCACATATTAATATAGAAATAATTATTTTTAATAGAGTGGTGCGCATGAAAAAGCACTGACAAGCACTTTGAGGCCATATTGGAGCAATGCATAACATTGCTCAGCATAATACAAACGTTGATTTGGGCTATTTAGGAAATCGGGTATCTTTTTTTCCCCTCGTATATGTACTTGAATTCAGTACACTTGAATATACCCAATTCAGCATTAATGCTCTCAAAAATATTTCTAAGTACTTTTAAGCTGGCAAAATCAACCGTTTTCCCATACTGGCCCATTTTATTTAGTACGTTTACATATATGGCGTTGACTTTTATATGAATACAAGCACCCTATGTATAGTAAAATTAAAGTAATTATAATTAAAATAAAAAACAAGTTACCATATATTTTTTTTCAACTAAACACATATCTCATGTATATTATAAAAAACAAAACAGGTGTCAAAGTTATGACTTTACGAGGACTGTTAATTGTGACAGCACTAGGCTGGTAAAAAAAAATTAAATTACTCGCTTATTACTCTATGTGGTATGTGCGTTGATTAAGTATGCAGTCATTATGATGGCTGTAACACAAATAATAATCTTTTGAATAAATAAATAATAAAAAAAAATTGTTGCATAATAAGGTTGGCGTTATTTATTTATTATTATTTAAATTTTAGTCTGTACGAATCAAAATCCATTTTTAGAGATTCGTCATACATTATTATAATTTTTGTAAAGTGTTTTTTTAATATTAATTTTATTTATTATTATTTATTTTTTTGCAATAATAACACGTAGAACTTATATAAATCTTATATTTCTAGTTTCTTTATTTGCATTTTTTTTTAATATTATTTTATATAGCTTTCGTGAACGTATTCAAAGATTGAACAAATAATTACAGTTCCTTGTCATGATCAATTAAAATTAAAATTTTATACAATTTATGCCAAGAAAATAAACATTCTATAAATTTATAAATAAAATAATCTTGAATGTTTTACGTCAATGTATTTTTTTAATTAAAAACTATTCAGAAGCTTAACAACATAAAGTAAAGAAAAGAAGAAGAAAAAAAATGTTCAAGCAAAGTCTATGAGAGTGAGAAGACACATTATATTTTGTAACGTTTCACAAGAAGATTTGTTTGTCTTAAGTCCACAGAATTCTCTCTTTATATATATAAATATGTTACATGTCTCTGTTAACCTAAGGAGGAGAAGAGGGAAAAAAAAAAATTTTCCATCTTTTTTTTTTCCAAACTTTTAAATATAACATTTGTAAAAACTATACGGCATTATTTTTTTAAAAGCTATATCTTTTTTCTCTCCTTTTCGTTATTCATGTACGAATACTATTCTAAGAACTATATATATACAAACAAAGTTTACATATATATAAAGTCGTAAATTCATTTCTAAAAGGTAAGTTTTGTAGATGGGTGTGATCTCAAAAAAGTTGTTTGTTATGCGAGTTGAAAGTTTTGCAAGATGCGCGCGTTTCTTCTTAAGCACGCAGCAAGTATATACACAAGAAAATCTTATAGGGCTTAACACTTGGGGATTAACTATAGACTGAGTTTAAGACTTTTAGACTTAGAAGTGCAACCACAAAAGTCGTACAGTCTTTGCTTACAATCCCTAAATATTCAATTAGCATTGTTAAAAATTTATTAACAATGTTTATCATTGAAATTTTAACATTACTAAAAAATTTAACGTCTATTGTTATACAATGTATGAAAATTATTTAACTAGATTTACTTTAGTAATATTTACAATAGATCATAATTAATGTTTATTTTCTTAATAAATGCTAATCTTTTTTTTTAATTAATATGTATACTTTTAAAATTGTTTTTATCAATTTAATTACCATCAAATTTTTATACTTTCAGTATTTAATTTGCTTGAGTGAAGATTATAGATTTCTTTAGTCTATATACTATAATACGAAATATAATAAATATAGATTATAACAAATATCTATGATTTTAAAATCAATGTAAAGCTTAAAGTAAAAACACAAATTATCAATATATATTTTTTTTTCAATGGGATTTTTTTCGTATAGATTTTTAAAAACAAATTTTTTTAATGTAATAATTTTGAAAATATTTATTTTGCTTATTCTAATATTTACTTATGAAATATAAATCCACCTTGTCATAAATATATTAGCAGACAATTTTTATCTCTTCTCATTGTAACTTCGAAAAATAATTTAAAATATTTTTAATGGGCTCAAAAACAAATTTCAAAAATCGAATAAATTAATAAAAAATTAATTTTTTTTAAATCTTATAGGCATGAGCTTTGAAATATAAGCTCTGTTTTATGTAATTGAAAAGAATTAATAACGTTTTTAGCGTTTATGGTAATTTGGTGGGAGAAAAATCAAAATACTGTACAGAAAAATGGTATTGTTATGCCATTTTGTACTTTGTTTAACTATTCCGATTATTATAATCAATTTTCGGTAAAACTATTAAGAAATATATTATAAGCTCTTACCTGTACTCTAGATTCTGTAAGTTGAATTCTCATAGCAATTTCTTCTCTCATGAATATATCAGGGTAATGTGTTTTTGAGAAGCATCTTTCTAATTCATTTAATTGTGCTGGTGTAAATCTGGTGCGGTGTCTCTTTTGTTTTGAGGGCTTGTCATTATCTGCGGCCGCTGCTGCGGCTGCTGCAGCTGCGGCGGAGACGGCGTTGCCCATACCGCCCCCGCCCGACTGGTCCCCTTGCCCCCCACACATGGAACCACGACCCCCTGACCCTGGTGGGCCTGTGGTCACCACGACACCGTGCTGTTCCAGTGACGTCACAGCAGATTTAATTAAATCTCCTGCTTGTTGCTGCTGTTGAGAGGTGGGCGGAGGTTGTGAGGGTTTCAGCTCATCACAAGAATCTTTGGAGCCTGAAAACATAACCAGAAATATATATTTTTTTTTTTAGTCTATTTAATTGATGCTTATAGTTAACTAAAGACATGAACGGTATATAGAAATAGATATAATGTGCAAGAACATAATTTTCATCAAATACTAATTAATATGCACTATTTTAATGTAAACTAATTAATTTGTTATCGATATAAGTATGATGTTTCTGAGTAAAAGTTTAAATAAAATGTATAACTAACATATACTGTGCAATAACATAATACATTTAGTTTTAGGGTAGTTTCATCTTTTGAATTAAACTTGACCTTTATCACGGTAACTGTGGATTATATATTAAACATATAAGCATGTGTACGATATATAAATTTATATTACACTTCTACTAATGGACACACAAAGCATCATATGTAAATTTTATTCATCGTAATGCTATAAATAAAAATATATAAATTACATAGAAAAAAAAACTTTATTTCAAAGATTCTGTGCGTTCTTTATTATTACTAGTACATACTATGTTCTACACATGATTGTGATAATATATTACATATTGATTTTTTTGCGTGTTTTTCTCATAAGAATAACATTGAAATTTTAGTGGCATTTTTTAATTGATAAAATGTACTATTACAATTACTGTTGACACTTAACATATTAAGTATTTTATTACGTTTATTTTTATTTTGCTAATAATATTAGAACCAAAATAATTCTTTAACACTTTTTCATTAAAAATATTTTTATTACAAAGTTTTAAAGTACTTATTTTGACAACATTTTGATGTTTTTCAAAATTTCAAAAATCTGAATTACTTATTGTTTTTATTTTTTAGTATATTTTCATCATAATTTTTTCTTAGAGTAAATCTATAGAGTATATATTTTATTATTTAATCATAGTTTTGAAGAAAACTTGCATAAAGAAGCGATAAACTGGTATCTTTGAAATGATCAAAAACGCTTAAGGCTGCGCGGGTTGCCTGAGTGACAGGATACTACAGCCAGAGCGGTATGAGGAAATAAATATGAAGAATTTGTTAACCAGGCTTTTAAAACTCAGAGAGGAGCTTATACTATCAACTATTTTGTATATTATACAACTATATGAATTAATTATGGCATTATATCAGTAAATATAGTAATATTTTTCTTTTTATTTATCCACAGCACATTATTTTCAGTCGGTGCTTTATTATATAACTCATTGAAATAAAAGCATGCTGTAAATGAGAAGTTTGTTAATTTATAACTCTTGGTATATAAAGTATCAAGTACAAGAGAAGACTAAAGCCTTGAATAATTGACACACTTTACCCCACATAACATAAAACTGCGCCAAGACAAAAAACAAGCAAAACTATTATAATACATTGTTGCAAGCGCATGTATATGTGTGCATGGGGGAAAACACATAAAAATGACGTTGCTTGCAAACTTAAGTGGTTTTAGCTTACTTACATCATCGTTCGTGAACTTTGAAAATATATAACAAAAAATAAAAATTAAAGAAACATGAATATATAGTAAAACTGTATATGAAAAACTATTACAGGTATATTATAGTAAAACTAAATTCATTAAAACAAGTTTAGAGTTGAAATTTTTTATCTTTCAATTAGAACTAATTGTTATAAGAAAACACTAACATCTCAAAAGTTTTTTTTTTTCATCTTAAAAACAGACATTAAGTATAATGAATTATTAATTAACGAATGTCTCAAGTATGTCTACAAAATGTTTTAAATGACATCTTTTTTAATGTAAGTTTAGGTAGCATTGTTCAAGAAAATTATATAGCACTAAATTAAAAACAATTAAAATTTTTAATTTGCTATAAAAGAGAGAAATGCATTTTTTTTTTGTGTCTGTGTTTTATCTTGTCTTATATAAAAATATCAAATTAAAGTTATATAAAAAAGTGAGCCTTTGTCCGTATTTTATCAGTAGTAATTAATTTTATAGCTCTAATAGATTTGGCATTTGTATATTAGAAAGATTTTTAACATAGAAATGCTTGTATATAGAGATAGAAAGTATATAATAAACCCACAGGTTGGTGTTTAAAATAGAACAAAGGAACATTTTGCTTCTTGTTGGAGAAAGCCACAAGGTATGACGTCACATATATTGATGAACCCATATACTACTACACACGTACTAAAAGAAAGAAGTTTATATAAGTAAGTAAAGAATACTAAACTTTATG
Organism: Ecdyonurus torrentis; assembly: GCA_949318235.1. Classification (NCBI taxonomy): domain Eukaryota; kingdom Metazoa; phylum Arthropoda; class Insecta; order Ephemeroptera; family Heptageniidae; genus Ecdyonurus; species Ecdyonurus torrentis. The sequence goes on from OX439131.1 coordinate 27,917,182, forward strand.
GCGACAACGTAATGAGAGGGTTTCAAACCAATTTCCTACCCCAACACAATCTGTTTCCTATCGTTATATTTTTATATATTAACCACTATATTGTATATAGTATATATATATATATATATATATATATATATAGTTTCTTTTTATGTTTCAATTGAGTCTAAAAACCAATAAAATAAAATCGTAACATAATAACAATTTGAATAAATGTTTTCGCAGCTAACGTTGTATTAGAAGAACACATTGAAAAAAGGAATCTGTACACAAAATTTGAAAGAACATTAATATATAGTGAAATAATTTCTTACGCATGCATATGAAAAATTATCGTTAAAAAATTTCCCTATATATTCCATAAGGAAATTTAATAAAATATTTTCATTTGCCAGATGAGGTCTATTGTATGTAACATTGCAAAATATAAAATGGTATAATATATTATGTGTGTGCGTGTGTGTGTGTAAATATATATATATATATATATATATATATATATATATATATATATATATATATATAGTATGTATATTATATAACATATATAGCATTACAATAAATTAACATATAATGTACTGCGTATAGACATTATAAAAAAAATATGCATAATTTTTTACAATTAAATCTTATATATTTTATATGCTCTAATGTTTATATTATTATATGGAAAAACTTACTCTTAACATTTTATACCCTTCGTATTTCCCCTAAAAATAAAGCGATGCATTTTCATGCTTTTTACAAGTAAGACTATATAAACAAAACTTTTTTGATTTGTGTGATCAATGTATATTAAAATTTTTTAATTTAATTTTAAAACTAACTTTATAGCATAATATTTATTAAAAAAGTGAATTTATGCAGTAAATAATAATAATAAAAAAAAAACGTATACATGAAATATATTTTTAATATCAGTCCAAAAGCATTATTACGTATTGCGTATATGTATTCTTTATCAGAGATGTTAGGCAGTATAAAGAGCGACTTCTCCCGAGGCCCAAAGAACGGTCTTAGACTTTTGCTGCTTAGATTTATATTCGACGCCCTCTCCGAGAAAGTCTAAGCCCTAGTAATAAACTGCAAGCGCTTCTCGCAAGCCAAACCCCCATGGGACCCTCCCTATATATCCTTTGTGGAACATACAAAATAAGAGCTCGCATATTGCCTTTGTCCTAAGTTTATTGCTAAATTTTATACACGAAAAACATTATTATATAATATGTATAATAAATATTTTGACTATTCAAAAATATGAAATTTTTCACATAGTATAATGTTTTTTATTTTATTTTTTTATTTATTATGTTTTTTTTTTACAAAATACATTTTTACATGCTTGCTTTTTTTTATCGATTTGATTTATATTGCAGTATATACAAAATATTATAAACAAAAAAGTTAGCAATTTATTACTTTTTTACCAGCATTTTGGGTGCGTATGTTTTTATATATACAAAATTATAAAATGTTAACATAAAATTGAAGCCAAATTTCATTGTAAACATGAAAAATTAAATTATTGTAAATTATAATACATTTAGCGCAGTAAATAAATTAACATTATAAAAATGTAAATTATTTTAATGCGCAAGGAATGCAAACATTATAATAAAATTGCTAATAATATGATTTTATCAGCATATTAAGCTATATTAATTCCTCGAATAAAAATTTAAAAATGTATATTTTTTAAAGAAATATATTTAAAAAATGACAACAACAATGCATGCACTTAAAAAAATTTCTTTCAAATAAAACACCATAAATAATTGGACCAAAAATTAATAAATTAACAATTTAAATAAGTTTTGGGTGATTTGAAAAATCAAAAGAAAGTTTCTGAGCGTTATATGTTATTTTTCGATGTGCTATTGTTTGGTAAAAAAAAAAAAAAAAAAAAAAAAAAAAAAAAACTATCATTGCTCAAAATATTATCGCACTATGGGTCGAATGTGTAATTTTTGGAGTGTGTCGACGAAAAGATGATGTCAAAATTTGTAAGTGCTAAAAGAACGTCACGTTTGAACGTGAAAAGTAAAGGGTGTTTCTAGTCCTTGTAACTTAACATAACTCTTAAAATAGTAACTTGAAAATTTTGTTATTTTGATTTGTTGTCATTGGCATCGTGGTATATGTAATAACTTTTTTTTATGGTGTCTCAATATAGGTTTATTTATGTATATACAAATAGAAGTTGATTTTAAAATTTAACAGTTTGAAGACTTTTCAAGAAATCAAAATTGAATAGCTCAAATTTGGAAATTTTTTAAACCATTTCACAGCCTATACGTCAGTTTAAATTGCATGGATTTGTCTTATTTTTATTATTATTTTAATTTATATATAATTAATATAGCCGGCTTATACTGCAAATTCTGATAGAAATGTGATGATTATAAACACTTTTTTCAAAATCACATAAAATTATTATATATTGAATTACTCGTATTATAGAATTTAATCTTCATTCTAAATATAATATGTCTTTGTTTTAAAAATTTCAACTTGCACGCAATAACAAACAAGATTTTTTTTCTTAGAATGAATTTGTTTTATGTACTGTATATACTTTTGTTATAGTATATGGATATACAAATTTTTTATATAACGATGCCATTAAAGGAGAGTGTGAATATTATAATTTAAAATTGAATTGAGTTTTAAGAAATCATTTAAAATTATTATTGAAAAGAGAAACTAGACAACTAAAAAAAATCATAACTTGTTACGGCGAGTATTGTATAACAGCTGATTTTAAAATTATAGATTTTTTTTATATTGCATGCGGCTTCTTTTGTTTTTATAATTGAATTAATTAAAATGTTACCTGCAGATGCAGCTGCAATAGGTGAATTGTAGAAATCAACTGTTGGAAAATAGAGATGTCCTAACTGCGGACTACAACACATTCCTGCAAGCCCTGCGTGGGGCAGACAGGAGACACGGGAGACGTGCGACGAGCGCGGCGCGAGGCGGCTTTGTGTGAGCAACACAGCGCCCACCTCGCACCTCGCAGCTCTCTTCGCACCCTCCCCTCCACTCGCCACGACCACGCACTGCACATCTCGCGATCCGTGCACGCGTTAATTCTCAACTGGACTGCAGCTTCTCAGCTCCAGCACCACTCTGTCTGCTTTCTTTCTTTTGCTTTTCTCAAAACAATCTTAGATCCATCAAGCTCAATTTGTAACTCGCTTCCTGATTGCTCTTTGCTTATTTGATTCAAAACTTTCTTTATATATTATATATAACACGATGGTCTTAGACTTATACTGTGGCTATACTCTCTTTGGAGCTCTGTAGAGTAAAGAAAACTATAAGCTCATTGTAACTTGCGCGTTAGCTTTATATAGAGTATAAGCTAAATTTAATCTTAAAGTTCGCCTATCAAAGCAGAGCTTCCTAATGAACGCTTAAACCAAAACAATTAGTGAGAATTTGCAAGCTTGATGAAAGTAATAAGGACCTTAATACGATGAGAGAGATGGTTTTCTCTCTCTCTCTCTCAACATGACTGCCCCTACTCTCTTTTCACACCTCCCTCCAATTTTCTTTGTGTCCCCTCTCTCTTCATCGCATATAAAATAATTATATTAAGTATAATTTAATCTTAAAATAATGAAGTGATATAAAGTGTGTATTTTGTATATACATATTCCTTACCTATGCTGCAGATGTGGTTGAGCATAGCGCCCCCTGCTAATCTTGAGGAAAACAGTGTGGTGTTAGTTAGTATATAAATTTTTATATCTTTTATATACTGAGTACTCAATCACGACAATGAGCGTGTGCTTAGGCTAAAGTGACAGGCCGCTAACTACCGTGCAGATTGCCTTTGCGATTTAATACGACGAAGCTGCCAGTGTTTACGGGTCTAGGGCGGGGGCGTTAGCCGCGGAGTCGGTGCGCCTCTCATCGTATCCAATCCGCGGTGCCGTGGCGCTTGCCATGGCGCGTTTACCAAGCTTTGAGGAGGCGGGGCGGCGGGCGGGGCTAAATCTCTTGCGTCTCACGGCTCCAGTGGGATGCTGTGGACCCCGTCGCTATATTCTCAAGCACGCGCACATAATTGATTTTATCATTATGATCTGTTTTATTATTATTATTTTTAATATCGATAAGGTAGAAAAGTAATAAATAATAATAGAAAAACGGTACGTAATATTTTATTTGACTGTTTTTGGCAGATCTTCAATTAACAATATTAAAAAAATATTTGAGACAATGCTGATCAACTTAATTCAAATTAATTGCAGAAAAATAATCAGAACAATTATATGTCATATGCAGTACAATTGATATAATATCAGGATCAGGACTATTTAACTGTCATGGAATATCAAATAATTTGCGTCTTTGATATCTTATTATTAGCTAATATTTTACAAAATTAACCAAAAAATAATAAATTAAAATTCTTTAAAAAAATGAAGAAACAAAAAACAACAACAACAACAACGAGGATTTTCAGGTAAAAATTAGATTCAGATTCAAATAGGCTTTATTACAAAAAAAAAAAAAAAAAAAAAAAAATACATCAAATACAAATGTTTGGGTTTAAGTCATATCATGACTCTATAACCAAGTCAGCCAATAAAGGGAATCATTTTTTTCTTTATCATAAACAATGACAAAGAGGGAAAATAATAATAATAATAAAAAATACAATCATATAACATTTTACAACACCATTCCTCATTAGATTCAGATGGTAGCGCCTGCAACTTTTATAGTTAGGCTTTTTGCACAACAATCTTCTGTCTGTTTATAATTTTCAGTGATTAATAAAACCAAAAATATTATATAATATCCTTTAAATTTTATCATGTAATTTTGTGTAATACAAAAAAAAAAAAAAAAAAAAAAAAAACTTTACAATTTTTACTATAGAAATTTGGTTATTTATTTATTTTTAATAAATCTATATTATATGAACTTTATAATTTATAATTATGAATTATGAAATATAAAAAACAAACATATTATTATAGTCTATTTTTTAAAATTTGCTGTAGCAAAAAGTATAAATGCAGCAATTTTAAATCTACATTCACAAACACTTATATATGCACCGTCGTATTTTCTGTCCATGTATTATATTGTAGTACATTTTTGCTCAGAGTATAGGTCTAAAATCAGATAAGCAAAAAAAAAAAAAAAAAAAACTGTAAATATATTTTTGAAATTATTATATACATTTGCCATCCCATTTACCTTTGTTTAACTTGCATATTTATTATGCAAAGTTCTTCACAAATGATGCTTGAAACGTATTTTTATATAAATACATTTAATTAAGGAGGTGTTTTTTTTTTATAAGATTCTTTCATTATTGATCATATTTTTAAAAAAAGTAATTTTATTTTATATATCTCGGCCATATAATTTTTTATTATATTTATAATTTTAGTCCCTCTATATTTTAATTAAAATTGATCAATATGGATTGTATTAATGGAGAGAACAAATTAATAAGACTTTGGCTAAAATTAAATTTCCAAGAATTTTCCTAAAAATCTTGCCCTGTAAATATTATTTATTTTATATATAATGACAATAAATTTTAAATAAATTTAGCTTTCAATCTTTTTAAGACTAAATTTATTTCATTTTTTCATGCGTGAGAAAGAATTTTTTTTAGCTCATCTTATTTTCATCTTTTATCAAATTTTGTATTATACAAATAGGAAGCACATAAGCATACTTGCTCGCGTAGATAAGTCACGTGAAGTCACGGAGAGAGAGAGAGAGAGAGAGAGAGAGAGAGAGAGAGAGAGAGAGAGAGAGAGAGAGAGAGAGAGAGAGAGAGAGAGAGAGAGAGAGAGAGAGAGAGAGAGAGAGAAAGACGAGCTGAAGTCACAGTTTGCTGTGACTTGATGTGTTTGCTCACTATGCTGTCATACCTGGGAGGTGGGGTGCTCCCTCCTCCCCCCGAGCTCACACCTCTTGCTCTGCACGGCCTCGGAGTAAACATTGCGCCCACCTGCCATTCCTCACACTACTCACCACGGGTCAACAACGTGACGTCGATGCTCATTTTAGATATTCATTAAACCCTTGTTTAAATTAAAAAAAAATTATTAAAAAAATGTATTTATATATATTTTTATTTTAATATTATTATTATTTTTTTAATCATTAACACACAATACATATCCAACCAAGGCAACGCCTTATTGGTTAATTGGTTCACACATAAAGAAAAAAGTTTGTCGTTTTATATTATTAAATAGAACACTTTTCTTATATAATTGACTTTTATTATTATTATTTGTATTATATATATATATATATATATATATATATATATATATATATATATATATATATATTAAGAATAATTCACCAACAATCAAGAAAATAAAAGTAACAATATAAACAAGATAAAAAGAAAATAATTATGTACATAACAATTTAATTTTTTCCCATTAATGTAGCAATAGTTTTATACTATACTTTAATTCAACTTCATATAAAACAATTTTATACTTTTTTTGATAATTGATTTTGAACTTAAACATTTTAAATTAGACGGAATATATATATATATATATATATATATATATATATATATATATATATATATATATATATATATATATTATATATAAACAAGCATATATAGGCAAACAACTGATGTCGTTTAAAGTTGTAATATATTATATTATAATATAAATGAAAAAAAAAAATAATAAAGGTCCAAAATTTGTAAATAAAAAATATTTTACTAAACATATTTAAAGCAGAAAGATAAACCTTTACATGCTCATTTAAATAATAATTACATAAAACATTATAATTTTATAATGAGTTCTACAAAATACTATGCCATAAGAACAAACTGCATCATGAAAATAATTATGAATTAAGCAAAAAAAAATTTTTGTTTTGTGCAAGGCATAAAATATACTTTATTCAAACTTAAATATAAAAATTTAGTACCATAAATCACAACAATAAAAAATATCAATGAAGAAATCTTTATAAGAGTATAATACAATTTTAAATCATATATATATAATTAAAGCTCATATAAATTATATATACTGTAGGTGTATAATTCAGGTATTGCAAACAGATATACTAAACATAACAGTATTACTGAATTATTTGCACAATTAAATTAAACAAAAATATTTTAACACACTATTTCATACTCATTTTGTTGTCCCTCATAATTGAATATACACTTGTTTCTGCAGTGGATTGCACGCTGTTGATTTCATTACAGAGAATATATACATGCATGCAGTGCAGGGATGAGGGATCGTGGGAACGCCTGGGGGGGCGAGGGGGATGGGGAGAGACACGTGCCCAGCACGGGGGTGGCGTGCACGTGCCACCACCCTGCCAATAAACAGGTTGTTTGCAACATAAATGTCAGTGCTTCGCTTTGTATATGTATGCATCGAAAACACACACACACACACACACAAAAGTTGTAATTGTTTTGTGTTTATTACATGTAATACTTATTGTGTACCAAAGCAGTAAATTTAATTAAAAATAGTTTGATGGATGAATTTATCAATAAAAACGATGTGAAAAAGGTATATATATAAAGTTAAATCAAGTAGAGCTTTTTTGAAATATTATACTATATTTGCAGCTATTTTTGTATATAGTATATTATATTATATATAATATATAGTGGCAGCCCACTTTCACTTTAAACTATAGCACTTTATAATATCGTTAAATTCTCAAACAACTGTATAAAACATTTCCATATTGTTTTATTATTATTATTATTATTATTTTTTTTTTGCGTCCATCAAATAGCAAAATCATTCAGCTGAATGAAAAATTAAACAAAAATTCAATTTGCAACGTTATGGAAATAACTTCTTATAATAATCAAACATTTGTACCAATTGTATATTTTTGTACTTACAATTAGAAATAATTTAAATAAAAATATTATAGTGTTAAATATTTAATTTAAATCCACATAAAAGTAATTTCAAAACAAATTTTGAGAAAAGAGAGGGATATTTGGTATTTTTTTTTATACAGTTTGTAAGTTTGTGTAATCTGACCACTGTTTTGAAAAATTAAAAAACAACAACATAATATATCATATTTAAACGACAATGATTATGGTCATTCAAAACTATAGATAAAGCTCTTACTGTATATATATATACGACGTTTTCGTAAATAATGCTGTACAGCAGTTTTGTATAAAATAAAATACAGTATGTAAAATCCATAGAATTCTTTTAATTATTATTATTAATATATATATATATTTTTATAATGCACGTCGAACAAAACATTTTACATTTTGAAAATTACATAAAAAAATATACAAAACTCCCTATATATGAAAATATATAATATTCAAGTTCAGATCAGTTACCATTACTGAACTCATTTTGTTTTCTTTTGCAAATAGAACGAGAAGCAAAACAGTCTGTGAAGAATTTGTTTTGGGTTGTTTGTAATTAAGGCTTGTATTTCTGAAATTCAAATTTTGAACCTCTATACATTTTTTATGTTATTTAAAGTTAATATGAAAAAAAAAATTAAAAACCTTGACTGTCAAATAATGGAGAACGGCTTTATGGCTTTGTGGCTTTATGGGAATACAAAAAAAAATTCAAAATGTTGTAAATAAATCCCCCCCCCCCCCCTCTTCCCAAACGTTCGGACTTGTGTCATCCTAAACTGTCATTGTAAAAAAAAAAAAAAAAAAAAAAAAAACTGACTGCATAAGTTTTAATGAAATTAACATTTTTAGCCTTAACGATGACCAAGACACTAACAACAAATTATACAATTTTTAAAAACACGAAAGCTATACGACATTTCTATTATACACGTACAGTTTATATTAATATTGTTTTCATATATATTTCAAATTTGTTAGCAGTGATTGTTTTTTTACACGTGGGTGTAAAAAATGTGACAAACAAAATAACAAAAATAAAAATTTATAAATACATAAAAACAAATATAAAGTTGTCAAACAGAGAACAATTTTACTTAATTATTAAAAAAAAAAGTAATAAAAGTTTAATATAAAATTCCAATTTTAATTCAAAAATAATTCTTTTCTCTTTTGTTCATATATATTGATATTTCATAAATATTAAAAAATAAAATTAATACTTCTATTTATCACATATATAAAAGTGAACAATAAAACAATATCCGCAGGTATATGAAGCATGTAATAATGTAATAACGCTATTATTTTCCTCCTCCCCCAATTTGTGATTGAAGCCCCTGATGTGCGGAGGCCACAATATTACAACATCAAAATGACGAGAATTTGTGTTGCTGTTATATATAGTAGCTATGGTTGCCAAGCACTTTATGTGGAATGCAATATCAAAGAGTCAAGAGGCTTTGTAGGTGCATTCCTACCTGTTATATCAAATATATCCTCCCTCTCTCCCTCCCTCTCATCCCCTTTTCATCTCTATATATCGCCCCTTTCCAACCCTCTCTATATATTTCATCTCTTCTTTTATGTATACTCCATAATATATAGATACATTTTTGTATCAATACTACATATTATTATTGTCTATACCTCTCAAACAGTTTTCACATTATTAAATATCTATATATGAGAAATGAAAATTAAATATATTTGAAATACTCCATCTCTCTCTCTCTCTCTCTTTCTCTCTTGAAACCTAAAATTATTACTGTCTGTTCTTGCTCGTTGCCAGGTTACCAAATTGTGAGGCTTTAGATAAGAGAGAGAGAGAGAGAGAGAGAGAGAGAGAGAGAGAGAGAGAGAGAGAGAGAGAGAGAGAGAGAGAGAGAGAGAGAGAGAGAGAGTTGGAAACTTTTTTCCTCCCAGTTAGCAAGCTTGTTGGAGCTCCTGCATGTTGAGGGTCTCACTCTCTCTCTCTACTCTATACTCTACTCTACTCTTCACAAGAGATGAAAGAATCTTTTTCTTTAATAAAACAATATCAAAATATAAATATTATACCTTCAAAGCTTATATATAAAATAATATATATATTATATACAAGAAGTATAAAGATGAGTTGGGAGTGGGTAGGTGGCATTTATATTACTTTTGTTTACAATTTATATGTTTTTTATTATTGCTTTTCTTTTATATTATTTATATATATGAACTCAATTACAATTGTTATTCATCTGTGCAATTTAATTTCATATTTAATAATACAAAAAAAGACGATGAATTTATTACTATTATTACATAGATTGAAATCATTGACCTTTTTTTTTTTAACATTTACTTATTTACTATCTAGTTATTTATTTATTAAGTTTAGTTTTGTATATTAATATTATTATTCACAATTAATATAAAGATTTAAAACATACAAACTGAGTAAATATTTTGTATATTTTCTGCTGAGATTTTATTTGTTCTGGATATCTGTTGATATAGATAAATCACAGGAAACTATTTTAATGAATTATTTAACTATCGTTTTCACATAATGTATAATTTATTTTAAATAATATAAGAGAAAATAATTTATTTTTTTTACTATATTGCTTTACTAATTCAAGAAAGTGGGTTAGATATTATACGTAAAAATATATATTTTCAATGCCAAAATTGAAATTAGCAAAACTGAAAAGGCGTTAACTCTCCGCATACAAAAAGCGGAAAAGTAAATTAATCTCTTTTGATAAAGTATGTATAAAGCACCATGAAAATAATATGACATTTAAAAATGAAGTTGACTTTGATCTGATATTTGCGTGTTTATAAACCTAATTGTTTGTTACCACTTTTAGTGTATGCACAAACTATATAACTACAATAGAGAATAAAAAAAGAAAAAGGAGATAAAAAAAATTGTCTGTTCGTGTCTAACTGTCCGACACCACGCGCATTTACATCACATTTAATCAAAGTCGGCGTTCCCTTCTCTCTCATATACACAAGACATGCCTGCCGGGTTAATTTAACCCCCCGCAAGTTTTTGGGGCAACCCCGCCCTTCCTGCCAACACCGGTCCCGACTTTGCTTTTCTATATACTCTATATACATGTTATATTATATATATATATATATATATATAGGAAGAACCAAGGGTTGTGGGGTGGGGGAGTTGGGTGGCTGGCTGGCTGGCGTTTGGATTTTCTATACGATATAATACTAAACTGAAGTCAGTGTATATAGCAACTATATTGCTCTTCATTTATTTGATCGTGAGGGCAGAACTGGCGTGATGAAAGCTCTCTCTCTCTCTCTCTCTCTCCCCTTACTAGATTCAACACTGATTAAAGTCAGCTCCAAAAGAGATTTTTTTCCTTATGTCATGGTGGTTTTGGTAAAAGAGATAAACTAAATCGTCTCTTTTATTAAGTTAAATTAAACTTAAGTATACATTGATCAAGCTCCCATTCTATATTGATTTACAATCTGTAATATAAATTTATATACATATAGTGAGAAAATACTTATATGCTTTATTAGTTTAATATACATATAATATATTATAATAAAGATATATAAAATGATTTCTATTCATAATACATTAAAATTTTATCATACAAATTAAAATTCAATAAATTTTAATATAAAATTAATATAAAGTGTAATGTTATAATGAAAGCTAAAGGAAATTTGATTAATTTAAAGTTGAATGTTTAAACAATTTAATCGTAAGCTTTTCATCAAGGTAATTATAATTATGATAGTATAGTATTATAATTATTATACATAACACAAACGGTGTATATACATTATAGCTGTTTATATTCTCGCACTCTTGCTCTGTACTATATAGTAAATAATAATGGTAAATTTTAATGTTGACAAGCTCCAAAGTTAAACCTATATGATTTATAACTAGGTTTAAAATTATGAGGTACAATAATTCTTGTAACATGTTTAGTTTATAATACTAGAGTTCAGTATATAAAGCTGTAAATTTTCGGTCATATGTGTCACTATAACTATATAAGTCCCTTGCAAGCATGCAACCCGCACGTCCGCTAACCACAAACAGTTGCCTAAACTTCAGGATACTCAGAGTAAATTCAAGTCTGGTAACAGAAAATATAATAAAAAGCATATTTCTCAACTATAACATATTAGAATATTTTTTGTTTTAATATCCATATTAATAAACAAAATAAACGAAAGTCATAATCGAGAAAAAATCTCAATTAGTTGAAATTTAAGGTAAAGAAAGAAATATATTCAAATAACTTTGGGAGCAAAAAATTAATAAATTAATAAATTTTAATTTAATCATTTCAATTGTTTAACCGTGATTTTGTATATTCAGCATTTTTTAATATCTATAGAACACACAGACACATAAATAAAGCTTTAGTTTAAGATAAAATTACAACCTTAAATTTATTAATATATTTATTTGATAATTTTCTTACGATTTCAAACTATACTATAATGAGTTTATGTCATATAACTGCGACTGCATAATATATAACTTTAATTTCTACAGCTCTTCATAAAAATTAACTTCTTGAAAAAAAAAAAAACGAAAAAAAAATAAAAATAAAGTCACTATGATATATATATTTTTTTTAATTTATCAATCAGCTCTGACAATATTGTAAGTATGAAAATTTACAAAAATATTTAAAGCTATGTATAATAATCCATTTATTATTTTTTTATAACATCAAGCAAAGAATTAAATCAACTGCAGGAATATACAAACTCTCTACCCTAACATTTAAAGTAAAAAGCTTAAAATTTGAGATAAAATAAAGAGAAAAAAAGTTTTGTTATTTTTCTTTCTTGCATCTCCCCTTTTTATCCAAACTCACTTTTGCAATCTCCCAAGTCGGTGTATGCTGACTGCTTTACGTTCTAGTCCGGCTAAGAAAACGACGGGGAGCGAGAGAGAAAACGAGAGAGAGAGAGAGAGGAGAAAAACGGTGGTAGAGCGTATGTTGTTCATCGTATTCCCCACTTCATTAAGCGTGGAGGCTTTAAACTAATGAAAATTGATAGGCTCGGTGATATCTAAATCATGTGTGTGAAAACCTGCTTCTCTCTCTCTCTCTCTCTCTCATTCCCTACATACTTTTGGATTTTCTATAGCTGTTTATATATCATATAATACACAAAACACACATTTCAACAAAACTCCTCATACTATTACAATATATATTAACAGCAAACATATTGTTTGTATGTTAAATATTTTCTAAATAATATATATATTATTTAGAAAATATTTAACATACATACAATAGGGGTATACCCCTCTCTTTGAATATTCGATTTATTACAAAAATATGCATATTAAAAAAATTGTTGAACAGGAGATCCGCAAATATTTCCAATATATACAATGGTTTTACTTTATATAATAAATATTACAAGTTTACAACTAAGTTTTCATATATGAAGTAAGTTTAGGTGTGTCTTTTCCCCTTGATGTATAAAATAAAGTTGTTTTGTTACATCGTCTACACAACAAGTAAGAAATTTAATTAGTTTTCCAAGTTGTTTAGTATATAAGGCATGTGTCACAAAACATTATTATAAGATTCTCTAAAACTTTTGGTATATCAAACAACACTGTTCTTGTTATCTTTTCATGTTTCTTACTCTTTATAATATATTAAAATATTAATTAGATGACGACATAGTTTAAATTTTCTTTGTTGTTGTGTGTATATATATAAATGTATATTATATTAATACTTAAACTATATTATAAAATTGTTTAAATTTTTAATAAAGTGGTTTATTTGTAATAGAATAAATTTTTAAATATTATAATACAAATATAAAATATATATAAGAGTTTAAATAATAAATTTTTAAGTAAGCAACATTTATATAAAGATGAACGAAATACAAACAATACCTAAAGTGTAATTTGTAAATTTGTGAGTCTGCGTTATATACTTATTTAAGCCTAAACAATTAAAGAAGATTTAAAGGTATAAGAAGAAACAACTTTTTAAAATGCACAATAAAAGTAGTATGATAATTTGATTAAATAACAAAATCTCCATATAATTATTATCCCTTAAAAACGTTTGTCAATGAAATAATATTTTAAAATTATTTATTCAATATTTAAAAGCATTTCATTATACAAATTAAGATCATTTACATTGATAATGCAAATCAATATGAAATAGTTAATATATATTATATGATAATATAATAATCGATTAAATAAGAAAATACATATTAACATTAATCCATTTAAAATGAAAAACATATAAGATGATTATATATGATGATGTTAGCATTTAATAGGCTTTACACGCACCCATATAACACATTATTTGTTTAACTTCTATATAACGCTCTGTTATATAGAAATGGTGTGTGAGATTATCCTTTTATGATTGCACTTTCATGCAGCTGCGCAAACTATTGAGCAAGGGGGTATGTAGGTGTTGAAATTGAGGGTATATATAGTTGGTAACTGGGCTGTTTGTATGATTCTCAGCGACGCAATTTCTGTTCACTTGACACTGATCTACTGCATTACTAGCTGACCATTTGCTACTTTGCACTTCTGTACATGTGTATATGTATAGGGGAAACGAAAAAAAAAAATCTCTATCTTTTTATTTCCCCATTTTCACATCTAGACATTATAAAGTAATAGCCATAGAATGTAAAAGCTATATATACGTATAAGATGAAAGTTTTTGTACAGTATATATAAGGAAAAAAATATATAAGAAAAACAAATAAAATATTGTAATGGCTTTCTTGTTTACTTTTACTTTATCTTGGGATAATATTGTGTTGTTGAACTTTTTGTTTTATAAAATTATTAAAAATTTATAAATATAATATAGTAAAATACTAAATTGTCTACGTTTTAGTATAAATAAAAAATTTATCACAACAATAACTATATACAAAGATATTTCTACTTATAATATATATTTAAAATCATAACAAAAAACTTTAGAAAGCAAATTATTAAATAATAACATAATATATATTGAATTAAAACAATTTAAATTAAAATGTTGCTAAAACATTTGATCAATAAGAGAAGATTGTTAAAATAACATGAGGTTTAAACATTTTGGACGTGTTTGTAATTTAGTGAAAAACTTACTATACAGTATAAAGATTATTTCATTGAATATAATAATGTACCATACATAAAATAAACAAAATATCAACAATATAAAACACATTATAAACTAACATTAGATATGTCAAAAATATAATAAAGCACTCTGTAGTTCATTGTTTTTCTTAGGTTCCAACTGCTTTATTCATATCTCTCTCTCTCTCTCTCTCTCTCTCTCTCTCTCTCTCTCTCTCTCTCTCTCTCTCTCTCTCTCTCTCTCTCTCTCTCTCTCTCTCTCTCTCTCTGATTTTCTGTAGTTTTGTCTTTCTCTCTTAGTAAATTGTATTGAGCCATGGCTACATTTAAAATTAAGCCTAAATTACGTGCTGAGGAGAGTATAGGAGTATTTTGACACATTGTGACTTTATATGTTGGTCTTGGACTTGTTTCCTGTGACGTCACATGATCTTCTCCTTATCTCCCATGTAATCTGCGTGGTGTTATGTTGATGTGTTTCATCCCTAGAGCTTTCATACAACATTTTGCCCCACCATCTAACATCCTATACTCACCCCGCTAGAAAAGGAAAAAAAAATAAAGAAAAAAAAATAGTCCAAAAAAAAATCCCATTTTATAACATCATATACATTCAAGAACCATTCTACAAATAAAATATCATTCCAACTGGATATAGTCAATGTAAATATATTGGCTTTATATGACTTTTAATATTGTTATGACTTTTATTTTTATATGTAATACTAAAAGATTTTTTTTGGAAGAAAAAAAAAAGAGAAAGAAAGTAAGAAAAAAAAGAAACAAAACAACAAGAAAGAAGTAAGGAAGCGAAAAGAGAGAGAGAGAGAGAGAGAGAGAGAGAGAGAGAGAGAGAGAGAGAGAGAGAGAGAGAGAGAGAGAGAGAGAGAGAGAGAGAGAAAAGATAAAAATGAGAACTCCAACATATAAGAAATAAAAAGTAAAGTCTAGAAAATGGTTTGGCTATTACAGTAAAACTCTCTGCTCTACTTTACTCCGCTTCCCTTTTTGTAATCGAATTGTCTAAAACTTTTGTAGAGAAATAAAATGGTGTTAAAAAAAACACGCTTGGTAAAAAAAAAAAAAAAAAAAAAAAAAATGTGGGAGACTTCCTACTGAGAAACCGATTTGTTGGAGGGAAAAAATAGTTCGTTTTGTGTAGTTGATTTTTATTTTCAAATCCAGACGACTATATTATGATCCAAGATATACAGACGAAGAAAGATAATAATATTTTTTCATAAAAATTCTAATGCAAATATATTCATACTAAAATAAAAATAGAAAAATACGATTAAATTGTTTAAACAAGAAAATTTTGTAAAGTAACTTTTATTTAATTTTTTTTTCATGATGAGTTTAATAAAAAGTGTACATACCTTCAAATTAAAGTCCTATTATGAATTTCACTAAATTACAAAATACAACAACCTAATTTAATAACATAAAAATATTACAGTATATTTTCATTATATTTATTATATAGAGTTTAAAAAAAACTTTGCTTATCTGGAACAAGAATTGTAAAATTCGTATATTGCGATCTATATTGCATAAACAGACAGACGTTGATATCTCTGAATTTTTATTTGACAGTTATTCATATATACGTAAAATAACTAAACATTTTTCCCTTTCAGAATAACATAAAAGATATATTTTATACACACACACACACACACACACACACACACACACACACACACACACACACACACACACACACACACACACACACACACACACACACACACACACACACACACACACACACACACACACACACACACACACACACACACACACACACACACACACATATATATATATATATATACAATATATATATACATTCATTAAAAATGAAAATTACTGAAATTGTTTAATTAATAATAAAAAGTATATTTATTAAAAAAAATATATATAAATATGCAGCTTATGTTTATTAGGTGATAAGTTCTCTGCGGGAAATGTGTACTAATGAGTTTGTATAGTAATGAAATCTAGCAGATTTATTGCCGGAGATGCTAATCTTACTAGCCTTTGTGGCACGAGGCTAACCCCCGTACTTATACAAGTGGGCGGCAACCCCCTCCCTCTCTCCCTTGTGTGGTTCCCGTGGCAGATGGTTTGTTGATTTCTAATTTTTTTATCCGATATAATAAATGTCATTTGAATATATATTAAGTATATCAAATGATACATATATATATATATATATATATATATATATATATATATATATATATGTACACTGGCTGGTGAATATTAGGGTGATTTTTTTTATCAACATTAAATATTAAAAACATACGTGGAAACAAATTATGGAAAATTAAATTACATAATATGTGTCTCTAATAATTTTACCATTATCAGTTTTACAACGTACAAATTCTAATTATAATTAAAGTATACTATACTTTCACGTTTTTAAATAATAAAAAATATAGCAATATTTTATTCTGAAGTATTAATTGACTATCAAATGAATTTTTGTTATATATCCGTATATATTTTTTCACTCCCGATGTAAAACTTATACTATAATAAATAATAATAATATATTTTTATATAACAGTGTTATAATTAATTAATTTTATTTCATATGTAGGTTGAATTGAATATACGTACACATGCAGATATAAATTTTACTGATGTCCTATACATAAATTTAACATTTATTTTAATATTATATAAACTTTATTTTATGCTTATTCTAAAATGCTTGGCGTTTAAATATAGAAATATAACAAGAATGTGAGGGGAACAACGTGGCAAGCAAACCAGGAAAATAATTAAATTTTCTCCTAATTTGGTACAACAAGAGATACGTACTAAAAATATAAATGAGAACAAAAACTGAAGTAATTAAAACTTTGTTTATAAACTAAAACAATCTAGGGATTATATTATAATATATTTAATTATTATTTATTAAAAACTGAGTGAAAATTAAAATCCAGAAAAACTTAGATTTTCAAAAATTTTACATTATAAAATTGTTTAGAAATTTAAATACTATACATATATCAAACAAATGTCATTAAACTTATATCCTTGTTAATCTATTAATATTTACTACAATGAAATAAATATTCAAAGTATCACTATTATGTAAGAGTCTGGATAAAATATATATAGAAGAAGAAAAACAATGTCACGTATAAATATATTATTTAAATATAGTAAAATAAATTGAGTTTAATATAACAATGTACATATTATGAAACGTGCAAAAGTCAAAGGTTCTTACAAATCCATAAGGTGTGAGTGGTTGATGTTAAACATATCTGTGAATGTGAATATATTGAGAGAGAGAGAGAGAGAGAGAGAGAGAGAGAGAGAGAGAGAGAGAGAGAGAGAGAGAGAGAGAGAGAGAGAGAGAGAGAGAGAGATCAGAGAGAAAAGAGCATTATTATATGGCAGAGTGTTATGCGGTAAACAACCACCTTGAGGTAGTATCTGTTTTTAAGCAGGTCTGCTCAGGCAAGTTATATGGTATAGGCAGGCAAGGAGAGCAGGCGACAAGGGGGTATATTATATAGAGAAAGAAGGGAGATCAACCCCCGGGATTCTCTTCCCACTCCCTCTCTTCGCGTCACGCCGGAATCAAGACTAATGTGGACACGGAACTGCACTATGGAGCCCGCAACTCTCTCGGGACCATCATGGCGTCTCTCTCTCTTCTCTCTCTCTCTCTCTCTCTCTCTCTCTCTCTCTCTCTCTCTCTCTCTCTCTCTCTCTCTCTTCCCCAATGCCAACACACAACAAAAAGCATTGCGTGAGAGAGATTCTGTTTTACTGCAGTGATATATACGATACAAAACAACAAAACGATATATATAAAATTTCATATCATCAAAATTAACTTAAATGTTCTCTTTAATTAATTGTTTAATTCGTTTAAGTATACTTTCTATTAAGCTACTTTATTTTTCCTTTATTTGGATGCCTTCTTTTGTAAGCTTAATGATAAAAATATTATTATATATATAGATAATAATTAATAAAGATTATAGTAAATAAATATTTTCTAATTTAATAATAATAATATTAATCTATGCAATTTGTTTGTATTTGCCTATATATTTGACTTGAAAAGTAAAGCAAAATTTTTCTTGATATTTAGTTTCACTTGTGATGTACTCATGGTTGTGAAAGTATTTAAATTCAGCACGTAATTTAGTCATAATAATAACATTGGAACTTTAGCGCAAGTTTTGAAATGCTAATTAAAGTATATATTATTTCAATCGTATGTGTACACTTGTATATGAGCCTTATAACAATGAACGAGGCGTATGTATATCATATTATACCAGAAAGTGTGAAGCATTTGTTAAATCAAATGGAATTTGAGAGTTTGAGGAACGTAATATAAAATCTTATAATAATCAGACTTGCGATAGAGATGTTGTAAATTAATAAAATATTTTGTACACCTTTATAATTTACTTAAATATATATATATATATATATATATATATATATATATATATATATATATATATATATATATATATATATATATATATTATTTTCTTTATAGATTGATGTCATTTGGCAGGGGTTCGGACCCGGACCCGGTTCCGGCCAAAACCCTATATTTTGGGCGGTTCTTTGGTGTTTTAAAGTTTATTATACAATACAGAAAAAAATCTTAAAATATAAATGATTAAAATAATGTATAATTTATAAACTTGTAGTATCTGAAGCATTATAGAAAAAAAAGATAAAAATATAAACAAGATATTTTTAAACAATTTATATTAACAGTGTAACTTTGCAGAACTTATAGTTTATGTTTAATGCTTCATTTGGTAACTATGGGTATAACTTTCTCGTTTTAAGATGCATGGTTGAACTATAGAATGTATAATTGTAATATAATGAAACAAAGGAAAATAATTATTAACTACACGATACTTTGTCTATATAGCTGATACAGTGTAAACCACTACTTAAATTCAATATCTTCCAGTCTGCAAATTTAACGGTTGCCAAATTCAGTTTAAAATAAAATCTATGACACAATCTATGAGCTTGAAATTTTAGACTTATTCCTATGCAAAAACAAAATGGATTGATTTAGATATATTTTATTGCAAAGGTATCGTTATACATCTGCAGATAAAAAACACAGATAAAACGAAACATTCAATTCATATTAATTTATTTATTTGCAGGCTATTACAAGAGCATTTTAGTGTTATATATGATTTCACATCAGCATAAATTGTTTACATAAAAATATGTATTTTATATTGTTTTATAAACACCCAATTCTATATTATTAAAAAAAACTCAGACCTATTCTATAATATTACAATAAATAATAATCCTTTAAATAAATAATATATAATTATGTGGACATAATCGTTAGGTATAAATATTAAGAAATTTGTAGGTATATATAAAATATTATCCAAAAATTATACACAAAAGTAATTTGTTTATATTTAAAATAATGTATGCTAATAAATGTCATAATAACGAGTCATTGTTATATAACTTTGTCGTCATATTATAACAAAAGAATTGAGTTTGTGTATATATGTATTTCATACATATATACATTTTGCTGTATATATATATAGAGAGAGAGAAAAAAGAGGAATGAGAGCAATAACAACTGAGTACACTGTACACATACATACCATATAAAAGCTAAAAGATTCACAATGTAATATAATAGTGGTTAGAACTGACCATACTATAATATTATACTACCACACTAGAGACGCAAAACGATAACAGTTAAAAAAACAACCTAATATGGACGTGTCCTCTCACTCTCTCGCACATACACTGCACGTACTCCGTTATATACTGGAAATTACCCAATAAAGATGACGTTTCATGGAGGTTTTCACTGTTATGGCTCACCCTGGAGTAGAAATGTTTGGATTTTAGGTGTATGAGGTTAAAGTGGGGTATAGGGTGGAGGGAGGAGGTGTTTTTTAAACCCTTGGGGGGTGATTCCCTCACGTGATTGCCTCCCCAAATATATAGTGTCATACCAAAAGCTAGAATATACGTTAGATTTATATTATGTTATGAGTACTCATATAAAATGATGACTCTCTGTATGTAATACCTAAGTTTTTTTTACCTTATTTTTTTTTACTGATTTTTTTTTTTTATTATTATAAAAGTAACGTTATTATACACTGTATGTAACAATATCAAGGTCTATTATTATGACGTTTTATTATATTTTGATTTGTTGTCAATTGTTTAATGTGGTTTCACATTGATTTTTATTACATGCAATACGCGTATTAAAATTTCTTCTATTTTATTATCATGTCAAATCGATTATACATTCTGTATAAATACTGTTTTTTAATTACAGATTTATTGTTATGTATATTTTTTGGGAGAAAACAGTTATATAAAAAAAATCTACAGAAAGCAGATATACACTGAGCTGTTTCATGAAGGATTAATAATAGTTCTATAAAATAAATATTAACTCAAATGCATATTATAACTATACCATTAGACTTTTTTTTTTCTTTGTGTTACTTTCTTTGATCATCTTCAAATGCTGCCGCTATGTAATGTATGTACATTGTAAATTGTTAATTTTTCTCAATAATTTTTTTTTAATGTTATTAAATTTATCATGCTGCAGTTATATAAATTATTCAAGATATAAAAAATATATATAATAATATATAAAAAGGTAAATTAATTTGGCATATATTTTAATGCTGAAATGTTATATTATAGCTCTATAACGTCCATTAAACAACACAATAAAACGTCAAAATGCGATTTTTTTTTTAATATAATGTCGACGTATATACGTAGATAAAACGTCTATAACATTTTCTCTATTCACCGTATGTAAAATATACTACAATATATTCTATTCTAAACAATGACTCTGCATAAACCCTCAAACAATATATTAAAAGTTTCATTTTTACAACATCCCACACGTGCCCATATATTAAATAATAAGACACGTGTATTATACCTGGTAATATTTATATAAGGGTAGTTATACGTAATATAATTTTTTTTATTAAAGATCAGTAAGTCTCCTATTGACATGTCAAAAAATAAAAATAAAGTTTATAGTGCTCATCCCCTACTGTTTAGAATTGAATGTCCGTTCATACGAATATATCAGTCATTTATCATTTTGATGTCTACAATGACGTTTTAGTGAGTGACAGGAGGAACGCGGGCTTGCGCATCAGAAGCTATTCAATGACTAATTAAAAGATTGGCTCATACCAGGCTGACTGGCTGGTCCCCCCTCCCCCTTCCTCCCCCGCCTTGTTGATGATGATGATGCGAGGTGCCCGGACCAAGAGAGGAGGCAAAAAAGCTGCTGGCTGCTAATGGATTTTCATGATCGTAGTGAAAAGTAGAGGAAAAGAGACAGCAGAAACGAAGAGGGGGAAAAGAGAGAGAGAGAGAGAGAGAGAGAGAGAGAGAGAGAGAGAGAGAGAGAGAGAGAGAAAGCCTCCATTATCTCAACGTTGATGTATAAAAGTCAACTGAAAAAAAAAGATACTATTTATTTAGTAGAACTTGCTAAAAGCATAAAAAATATCAGAAAATTTTTCTTCAGATTTTTTTTTCCTTCTTTGCAGCTTTATTTAAATTAATAATATGAAATATCAACCTCTTAAAATAATGTGTTATTTTCAACAAGAAATATCGAATTACGTATTCGTTTAGAATGTGTATCATAAATAAATTTCAAAAAAGTATTGGTGCCGTGTAGAAAATATATTTTCTATTTTCTATGAAACATCAACTAATATAACCTATAATCATGAATCATGAAGGACAATAATAAATTTCATGAAGAGAAAAAATGTTGAAAATGTACATGATTACTTTTCTTCTATATTATGTTTCTAAGTATAATTCTTTATATTACAAATTCTTTCTCAAACTAATTCTAACTTATGTAGATGTATTTAATGCACAATAATGAAAAATAAAGGCAGGTAGCAATATAAAAATAAACATTTAAATTCTAGAAATAAAAATCAAATTTGTACTTTTGAAATGGAATATTTCTGAATATAAAAGTTTGAAACAAACGTTTTTCGTAAAAGAAATTCTTTTGTTTTCAATAAACGCTGCTTCTACCTATTAACGTATTTCACTTGAATGAACCCATATTCGTTTTTTAATAAAACTCGAAGCGGCAGAGAGCACTAGAGAGAGAGAGAGAGAGAGAGAGAATTTTCTCTTTTTTCATTTCTTCCACTTGCCTGTACCTTTCTAAAGCTTCACAAAAAAATATAATACTCTAAAAAGTAAATTAAATTCTTTTTACAATTGCTAATATACAGTATTATATAAGGAAAACATTTTCATATAAACGAACTATTTGTTTTAAATTTAATTTTGAAATTTTAATTTAAATCAAATATTCTAATATTACAAATTATTTTAATTTTATATCACTTTATTTTTATCAATCTTATTTAGATACGTGAGCAATTCCATTTTGACATGCATTTAAATTTGTATTAACATTTTTCGATTTTTTTTTCTTTGTCGAAAAAATGTTGAATTGCTTGTCGATATTAAGATTCCATTGATATATTCCCGTTTTTCTATGAATATTAATAATAATAATTGATTTTTATCAAGAGGCCAAAAAAGGTACATACCTACTTACATGGTCCTCTGTCAAAAAGTTCAGTTCTTTCGCTTATTATTATTTTTTTCCTTACGTATGAATAAACATTTATGATGGGAATATCATAACAATCAAAATCTCTATAATAACCATTTTTATTTTATTTTAGATGTAACAATATATTATTTTAAATCCTTATTATTGAGTCTATTGTCATTTCTCCCCTCGTTTAATCTATACCTTTGGGGGTGAATATTGTAGTTTTAAAAGTCATCCCTTTGATTATTTACTCTGCCATCTGTTAGTAGAAAACCTAATCAAACTTTCTGATTCAACATAAAAATATTAGATGGCACAAGTTGTTACATTTTATAAAAGATAGTATATGGTTTTATTAATTTAATTTTATGTAAATTGGATGGTAATAAAAATTTATCAAACAGGTAGATGAATATTAATGAATCATGATTTTGTTAAGTATTTTATTGAATTAAGATAACAAGTAGTTTAAAATTAAAGTTAAGTCTTTATTTATTATGTTTTATTGTTTTAAATTAAAATATAAATAGCTTTTAAAACAAACATAATGAAGAAACATTATACATTATATTTTAACGAAAAAAATTTTTAACAAAGTTTGTTTGACACAATGTATAATGTAATCATATAACATATAAAAAAATAATAAACCAAATAGTAAGTTATAGTTATAAACAAATTTCAATATTTTTATTCATACTTTTTTAATTTGTTGCCTTCTTATCATCAAATTTTTTTATCTATTATAAATGCAGTTCACGTAACTGTATTATATAAAAACTTCAATACTTATGATTTACAATAATAATAATAATAAATAATAATAAACTTCATTCATTCAAAGTGAAAATGATTACGTGTCTAGAAATTGTACCTTGTCTGGAAATAGAACTGACCAGTTGTTACTAAATTTAGTTCGAATAATTCAATGGAGAGAGATACCTTTCAAAACAACATTTTAAAACTAAGTATCCTGTATGTATACGCAACCCGCAGTGCATACGTACACAAAAATTTGCCTATATGTTTAGGCGATTGTTAAAATTTATTTTTACTGCTTAGAGCAATTTAAATCCTTTTTTATTAATGCGAGTCAATATAATATATATATATATATATATATATATATATATATATATATATATATATATATATACATACATATATATATATATATATATATATATATATATATATATATTCAGATTCAGATTCAGATTCAGAAAGGGATTTATTTCAAAAAATACAATACAAACACAATACATAGTTGGGCACAGTACAATCAAGACATCGGCCTTCTCTCCCCTGGGTTAAAAAAAATGGAAAACACAAATAAAAATACATAGAATAAATGCACATGAAAACACACTCATAATCCTATAGGTTTAAAGCAGACTGAGTTCACAAAAATATACAAAATTACTACTGCAAAAGAAATTTACGAATATAGATATTAATAAACACACAACAGTTAATGATAGTTTATATAAAAGCTGCCATAAAATATAAAGTAGATTCCACTTTTATAAAGTTGTGGAATATTAAATAGACTCAAAATATGACGAATAGTATAGTAAAAATATTGCACATATTAAAGTTCATAAATACAAATCGACAAGAGTTTTCCTTCCTGTATACCTGTCATATATACTATAGAAACATTGACAAGTTTTAGTTAGTATATGCAACAATTTATGTGTTGCGAAAATTCACGTGTTTGTAGTTATGATTTATATGAATGCACAATTTATGATGGCTGGCGTAGATTACATTTACAATGATCTCTTCAATGTATACTTTGTGTTAAGCAGTCAATACTCATGACTCATATACTCAAATATTTATATTATTTCCACACACAAAAAAAATAAAAAAATAAAAAAAATATATATAAAAAAAAAAGAACTTATCTGCATTTGACATTACGTAAACGACTTTACAAAGCAAACTTTTTCTTTATTTGTACTAAATAGATTCAATTAGTTATTTACAACGCGTTCTTTAACAAAACTAGTATATGTGCAATATCACAATTTTGCTCTTTTTAAAGGTCACTGTGACGACTGATGAAATATCATTCGAAATACATTTATATGCTATATACGGAATACCCATACTACTACCAATGTACTGTTACATGTTATATACTACTAAACATATTGATAAAACTAAATAGAACGTAAGAATTGTGATACAATTCTTGAGAAATTTCTAATATACTACGTCAAATTAATTCATTATTCTGAAATTTTGAATTTTCATCAAATGATCATATAAAAATAGGGTATTTTTATCCAATTTTTGCATATACAAAAATTTCTGCCTTTTTCTCTTATTATTTTTTTTTATCAAATAAAATCTCAAGAGAACAATGATAAACAAAACATGGGTGTGATGTGATTGATCAGCTATGGGGTTGACTAATGGTTGGATGTGTGAAAACCAGGAAAAGCTCTCGGAGCTTGGTTCACTCACATACACACGCGGGAGGCAGTTTCTCATAATTACGGATACGATCAGTGTACTATATATATATATGTAACAGTGTGTATATATATGTATGTAGTATGGTATGTATATATATAGTTGTATCGACGAGAGCAAAGCAATCCATTCTAATCTAGAATGAGCAGCGTAGCTAGAGAGTAAAGCACAGTATGTGAGACGTCAACTATATATCAGAGAGAGACACACACACACACACACATATATATATATATATATATATATATATATATATATATATATAGAAGAGTATTATAACAAAAACCATGACCACAAATTTATTGTTGAGTAATGCATACTTCTTGTTGCAAAAATATATGACAACGTGTTTACAAATTTATGATATCATATACATACAGATTATATAATATAAAAAACTTTTATATGACTTAATAATAATTGAAGGCTTTATGTTTTACCTAAATAATAAATAGTTTTAATTGTGATTTATATTATATAAAATATTGTTCTACTATATTAATAAAAATACCTCTTTTTTTTTCCTGATTTATATTATTATTATAATATATTATACAAACGTCTTTTTTATATGAATTTTTTACTAAAATATTTGTTAGTTCAAAATATACTGAAGATTTTTTTGTTTTGAATAAATAAAGCTCATATACATATAAAACTAGTTCATAAATTGTTTGTGGGTCCACTAGTACACATTAAGCTGTACAAGTCGTTTATATCTTTAATTTTCTAACTTGTTCAAACCCAATCGTATGCACTATAAAGTTTCCAGTTTTGGAGCATCATGAATATGTTTCTGTTTTAATTTTTATCGTAGGAATTTTCTGCATTTAAAAACTTTTTGCAACTTTTAATAACTCTCGATATAATTTTTTTTTCAAATTTTTAGGATGTAATGTATTATGGATAATATTTAAAAATGTAACGCCATGAAGAAAGTTATGATTTTATTGCTCTCGAGTCGCGTCTCAGCAGTTTATTTCGCAGTAAATCCTCGTTGTTGCTGTTTGCGCTGTGTGTATGGTGCAGGCGACTTATCTGCTATGATACTTCTCTTACCCAGCAATAATCTGTGGGGATCTTCTTGCAGTAAATTATAACAACACCAGCAATAAATTGTCGCGTGTAATCTGCCCTCGTGATCCCTCTGCTTGCACTTGTGACACAAGTAAACTTAAAGTATAGGGATGTTTTAAAATATTTATTTAACATCTTGTATACGCAATATATCAAAATACAATGCAATATTTCATATAGAGAAAGATGGAAGTGTGGATCAAGTTATTTTTATTTTATTTTTTAATTGATGTCAAAATAACGTTGGAGAGTTCAATTATTATTACGAATCTTTTATTTGAGTTTGACAATTTTGTCCTTGTTACCGATATTATTAAACTTGCTATAAAAGTTGTATATTATATAATTTTATAAGGTCAAAAATTTATATTTCTTCTTCACTATAGATGTGCAGTCCTTCTCCAAAATAATATACATAGTGCATATTTATACATTTTATCAAAGTATATAAATTATAGTTTTACCTGAAAACCTGGTACATTAATTATGTGTATATTACAATATATTTATGTTTTTTTATGTTCTTTCAAAAATTTAATTAAAGCCATATACCTATTGGTACAGTATATTTGATAACATATAAAAAATATATATGCTGTTGATTTTTAGCTCTAGTTTTGCAACAGAAATAAATCACATATTTGAATTTGCTCACTCTCTCTCTCTCTCTCTCTCTCTCTTAATTAATATATTCATATATATATATGGTCACACTAAAGAAATCAGTTAACAATTTTATAATTATTTATGACAATAAAGATAAAAAAACTTAAATTTTATTGAAATACTCATTTAAAATGTGAATGAGTTCCAAATATTTTTAAATTATATATCATAAATTAATAATTTTTTTTTTATCATAGCTCTTTCAAAAATATCTGTGATGATAAAACACTGTGCCATCTTACGGGCTCCACACTAATGGTGTAGGCTAAATATTACGAAATATCAGTTGAATACGACATCTTGGTCTGAGGATTGGAACTAGCAATAGAGATGCTGTGAGCAGGGATGTTGTAACCATAGCAACCGTCACAAAACATTGCAAATAATTTTTAAATTCCAATGAGGGTTGTGCTGCTATCTGTACCAAAATGAATGTACTAATTTAGGGGTGCTTATAATTTCTCCTGCTCTTTCAAACTAAAAGATTGGAGGTTACGTTATTCTAAGAAGTGTTAATTTTTCTCAATATCCCTTTTTTTTTTAAACATTCTATATTAATTATATATTATTGTTCTGTTTTTGATGGTTTTTCTTAAAGGAATAGACAACATGAAAACATTTGCATTTACATAACAAAACACGTGATGGGACTTACATAAATAACATTAATTGGTCTCAAAACCCAACTGTAGCGCCGTAGCAGTGATCAGAAAATTTCGATTTATGCAACCCGCACAACATTTTTATACTAGTTTTTGCCTGTTTATGACGTCATAAACAGGAATATTTACGCAAATTGTATACTTTACATTTTTTTCAAGCTCTCTTGTGGGGCCACATTTACATTCTGGTAAAAAATATCATCAGTTTTGTATATATAGATCCCATTTCGTGTTTAGAACATGTTGTTTCAATGTCTATGCCTTTAAATATAAATTTGTTGTTTAAACATGCTGAAAATATGGTAAATAAATACCACAATGATACATGTACTGCTCTTGCATTGAAAGACAAGCTGATTCAATATGAAATTATTTTTTTAATTGTACATTTTTATGCAAAATATTGTATTGTGCTTCTGATGTTTTAGTGGTTTCATGATACGTGATATAATAACAAAATTAATTGCAACTTGATTTTTTTTTTTTTTTTTTTTTTTTTTTTACTTTTATTGTTTCATTTTTACTATACAATAATGGTCTAAAAATTCATTATTTATGGGGTTTTAGTTACAAAAATAGCCTCATATTAAGAAGAAAAACAAACAAAGCTAGCTATTTGTATCAAAAAAATTATCAAAACTAATTTTAAAACATACAGTAAATTAATATTCCAATAATATAAAAAAACTCCCCAAAAACAACTCATTCTACAAACTTTGTTAACTGTGAAAATATTCAACAAACACACGTGATTAATTTTATTAAATATTCACACAAAATAGTAAGTTTATTATAATTGAAATATTAATTCATCTTTTTATGTTGATTCATATATTATGATTTAATTTTAATGTAAAACTTAACGAACTTACTTTTTTTATCAATAAAATATAAAATCAATCAATATACGAAGAATAGCAATTACATGAAAAGTTTAAAAATTAATTTTCAATGTAATAATAAATTTCAATAATATAAAATTAAATTTTCAAATTCATTAAGTTTCTTAAAAATTGAGTTATAAAACATTTCCTCTTATAAAAGAGAGAATAATATTTTTTTTTATCAAGTAATATTAAATTTAAATCTTTCTCTTTTATTATTTTTTTATTATTTAAAAAATATGACAAAAAAAAGGAAAGGAAGAGAATTAAATAGAAAAAAATAAATGAAAAAGGGAGATGAAAAATTTATAATTTTTTTATATCATCTTAAGATAAAAAGAACAAAAAGTAATTTGTTACTGTTAAGACTGGTGCTCAATTAGTCAGATTACATCCGCACTCTTCTCTTTCTCCCCCTTCCTCTTTACTTTGCACGAATAAAAACTGTCATCTCCTGGAGATAATGAGGATCTTTCTGTCTCTGTCTTTGTGTTCCTGCCACGGGATATTTCAAATATTCTCTCGGTTTGCTTTGCTTATTGCATAGTAAAAGTAAAAAAAAAAAAAAAAAAATTAAAACTGAAAATTTTCTCTCTCATTTTCTTTCCCTTACCTAAAAGTCAATTAGCAGAAAACACAGCAAAGTTTATTATTTCGTTTGTCAAAAAAAGTATAAAATAAGGTTAATAACAGTTAACGAATGGGTTTAAAAATTTTATAATTCTGTTTCAGCTTGTATATTATTATAGAACAATATAATATATTCATTGTATAAGAAAATCCCTCTTTTTTATATTTTTGTCATATGGTTCTTTTTATATAAAAAATAATAATTAAATAAAAATGTTATTTCCTTTTATTTTTTAAAAAATAATAAATTTCTTTATTTTCTTAAATTATTATTTTTTAATTTAATTTTTTTCAGTATTAATTTTTTTTAAACATAAACAATATAAAACCTTTATAAAAATATTTTATGGTTCTTAACTTAATTTAAAAAAATATATTTTCTGTAAAAGAGTTTATAAATTTTTTAATTAATTTCTTTTTTAAATTTACAAAATAATTTACTGTCAACTGAATAAAAATAAAAGTTGAAATTTAGTCTCCCTTTATTATAGAATGCTTTATATTTAAATTTTAAATAAATTCTCGGTGAAAAAGAAACACTAACTAAATATATAAAAAACAGGCTTTTGTCATTGGCTTCATAATAAATTTTAAAAGACAATTTTTGCCAAATAAAAAAATGAAAAATAATAATAATAAAAAGATTAGTTTATTATTGTAGCATTGATATAAAAGAAACTATAGTGCATTGTTTTTTGATATTTTTGCGGTCCAATGCAAGCAATATTTTTCTGTAATATAGTACTGTAATACAGCACGTATGTTCATTTATTTAACTTCACAAAAAGTCTATTTCATTTTTTGAGTTATTGAAAAATCCTACTGTACAATAAGATTTCAAACTAAATGTCAATTATGTTATGTTTTTTTTTTTTCTTTTTTGATCTTGTTTTTTTTCTTATATATATATATATATATATATATATATATATATATATATATATATTATACACTAAAGAAATATAATTTTTATACCAAATATATAGATATGAGTTTATGAGACCAAATTTCATTTAAATATCGTATTTTAATTTTAGGTTTTAAAATTCCATATATTTTGATGTCATTATTTACATTTTATATTTATATATAGTGCACTGATGTAATAATCCCGTGTATAATGATCTTATTATTATTGGTGATATTGCGTCATAATTGAATTAATCTGCATGAATTACTCGTCGATTAACTTAATTTTGTATATTTATTGCCATACTGAAATTAGAATATTGTTAAAAGTTGAAGATTTTAATTAAACTGCGAATGTTCAAAACATAGTGCAAAAGTTTTTTTATTGGATTTTGATCAAAAATTTTGAATCAAAAGTAGTTGTGGTTAAACTGAAAATACCAAAATCCAAAATAATTAAGCTCTTGAATTCAACTTTGGGGTGTAAGAAATTTTTGATTACAGTATATAACAATATAATAACTGAATCACTATAATATATATAATTATATATATATATATACATACACATATAATATGTGCATGCAAGTGTGACACTATATAAATATCAATGACTCAAAGTTCAATTTAGCTTTTTTCCCACTTTGGATTCAAAACTGCTGTTTTGATCAAAAATCTGTGACCTAACGCCAAAGTAATATAGCTTTTTATTAGTGTTTTCGTATTTTAATTTAAGCACAACTATTTGTGACAAAAAGAATTTTCATCAAAGCCAACCGGTGTTGACCGTTCTAACCGGGTGTTGAAAAAACTCATCAGTCTTTAATCACTTCAAAATCTAATAAAAAAATATATAAAAAATTGGGTTTAGGTGACAAAAATCATATGTTAACTATTAGTGATGAAAATATTCATTTTGTAATACATCAAAATAATCTTTAAAAAATAAAAAAATATTAATAAATATGCTTGTATCCATTAATTTAAAAATATGAATTATATAATTCTGAGAAACTGGTTTTATGTAGGTGTATAATTTCACTTTTAACTCTTATCCTCTTATCGTATATAATTTAAATAAAGTAAATATAGAAAACTAAAAAAAAAAAAAAAAAAAAAAAAAAAGCAGTCGTGCGTTAGATACTCAAACTGAACTCAGTGGGTGTAACATGTTATATATGATGGCTGATGGCTATATATATGATTCATCCCTATAAACACTGATGATAATTCCATCAAACTTAGGATGACGTAAAATTTTATAACTAGCTAAACAATTTTAAAAACATTTTATAAAGTTTTAAGGGTGATGTTATTGTGTGTCATACTTAAAGTTTTTTTTTTTTTTTTTTTTTTTTCACGGCATTAAATTAAACTTACATACAAGGGAGTTGGATTGAAGTAAAGGGACTTTATATAGTCTCTCCCTCATTCACTCACTTTTACCCCCTCAACAAACCATCAACAAGCTCCAAATGAAAACGTTGATTGAATTACAAATCCCTAGCGTTTGTGCTTCATTAATGACTTTTTTTCTCTGAAAATGTAATTACCGCTTTACTTCGGTCACCTCTCTCTCTCTCTCTCTCTCTCTCTCTCTCTCTCTCCATTCACTTTGTAATATAATGTTTTTTTGTAACATTTATACAAACGGTTAACATTCAGTTTATAATATAGTTTTGTTATTCTTGTGTGTAATGTATGTGATTGGTGCTTTGCTATTTTACAACGGAAACTAAATGCAACCTCAGAGGGTACAAAGCTTTTGTTTGTGGTCAACAATGACAGAGTGACGGCCCGCGGTTCAATCAATTTCCTCATCAATGATGATTGAAAGTTAATTAAACCCAAGCGGATCTCTCAATCAGTGACAAAACTTTTTTATATTTTCATTCAATTATTTTATAAAGTTTTTTTTAATTGAAAAAAAAAAAGTGAGAGATTTTTTTTTCTTTTTTAATATTGAGGAAATGTTTGTTAATTAAATTTACAAATGTAAATGCAATATAAATTCAAATTTCCGCTTTATTTTTTCTTTTATTGATAAAATGAATTATAAAAAATGTGCTTCAAAAAACTTTTTTTCTCTCTCGTTTTGTTAAAAAAAATACAATTTTCAATTGAAGTTTGTTTTTTTAAGTAAAACATATTATATAATAAACATTTAAATAAACTGAAAATCAAATTCTTCCTTTCGTCTGATTCTACTCATATAGAAATTCACTATATATAAATAATTTAATAAAAATGTCATTTTTAAATAAGCAGGTGTGAGTTTAGTAAAAAAATAAATATGTTAATCTCTTTTAAAATTGATAATGTATATTTTTTGTATTCAACATATAAAAACATTTATGTGTATCAATATGTATTTGATGTGATATATAATAGAAGAATGATATGATTGAAGTATTTTAGTGTAAAGAGCATGCATGCTGGCACACTCTGACCCTAGATGTTGTTTGGAGATATGATTGTGTTGTCTGCATTTTATTTTCTTGTTGCATTGATCCCCTCAAGCACGTGCAATCCCCGCGTGCAGTTTATATATCTCAACAACTCTTCAAATAACACATAAGTGGATCTATAAAGTACTTCTACCATTTGAAAATTATATTAA
Organism: Ecdyonurus torrentis; assembly: GCA_949318235.1. NCBI lineage: Eukaryota > Metazoa > Arthropoda > Insecta > Ephemeroptera > Heptageniidae > Ecdyonurus > Ecdyonurus torrentis. The sequence goes on from OX439131.1 coordinate 27,950,787, forward strand.
ATAATAATAATATAACAAACAAAAATAAATATGTACAAAATATCAATACGTGACCTCAATTTTTTTGGAATGAATTTGTGAAAAATTATATTTATTTTCAAAGTAACAGCATAATAAAGTATACTATTATATTATATTTGTATGTTGTTCGTTGTTTCTAGAATACAGCATTGAATCTCTCTCTCTCTCTCTCTCTCTCTCTCTCTCTCTCTCTCTCTCTCTCTCTCTCTCAACGAATCCTACAAAACTTATCATGTATTGATCAAAAGAAAGTAAAATCAAAATCCCAAATATTTCAGATTGTCTGCATAGATAATCAATTAAGAATACTTAAAAAATATATATTTCCATAACTTTCATTTTTTTACCTTTACAATAATTTTACATGGTATAACTCAAATTACAGAACTCGTACATATGAGAAATGTTGAAAAGGATATAGATGATATAAATAATATGACATTTGTACAAATGGAGGGTGTTTGGAAATAAACATATTTTATATCCACATAAGAAAGAGATTTGAAGCACATATACATTGCTATTCTTATGTCGGCATAAAAAGAAGAAGAAAAGTATACTGTATATATACGAGAGGAATAAGGAAAAGCAAAAGTATAAGTAAGAGTGTCGAGTGTGCAATGTCGGGATACTCTTGTGAAAATAAATCCACCTATTGATTTGAATTCATACCATGTATACAAATACCCAAAAACCAACAACATTTTTGAAAGGAAAAAAAAAAATAGAAAAATAACTATAAGAAAAAACATTAAAATAGATACTGCTGTATATAGAAAAAAAAAAGATCAAAATTGTTAGGGAAACATTTATATAAAAGAAAACATTGGATATTCTTTAAGAAAAGAAAATCGTTTTTAGTGCAAAATCAGTTTGAAGATGTTATCTTTTTTTTTTTTTTTTTTAGTTATAGTGAAACAGATGATAAAAAGATACTCTTTTTCTTTATTCTTTTCTCCCTCTTTCTTTCTTTTTTTTTTCTTTAGTCTAAATGAATTAATATATTTTGAGGTTAAGAAGGTGTCCATAATCCATAGGAACAACGTTATTATATTATATTAAGGATTAAATTCATATAAGGATTACACCCAGCTTTCTTTGTATAATAAGTATACTCTTCACATCTGCACCGACACCTCTATCTAATGTAAAAATATAATATACAAAAATATATAATATAATACGTAATACGTAGTCAGGTTTTCTTAATAATAATAATAAATACTTTGGATCAACACCTCTCTCAAAATGCAGTCAACACGCGTTATGTAAGTATGCGTAAAGTATGAGAAGCTTGTTTGTTATAATATATTATACTTTATTGAAAATAAAAGATTAAGATCGTCTTAAAGAACAGTGTTAAAATATGTTGAAGAGCTTTTTTGTATATAAGATATTTTTGTGGCATGCGTTAAGTAATTTTTATTTAATTTTTTTCTTAAAATATTTCAAAGCATATTATATTATACTGCATGATGTCTTATTTGTCTATGATGGATTTTCAACAAGGTATTTTGCACATGAGAAAAAGTTTGATAAAAGCATAATAAAATAATTTTGAACAATTATTGTGGAGGTATTTAAAATAAAGAGTTCTAGAACTAAAAAAAGTATGCATTTATTGCCATTCTTTTCAAAATTATAATAAATAAATGTTATATAGGAAAAAAGTATTAAAAATCATTTTAAAATGTTACGTGGAAATGAAAAAAAAATAATAATTTGGCATTCTTTAATATATATAATAGCACTTTTGTTGTATGAATAAGAAATAATTTAAAATTTATAAAAAAACAGAAAACATGAGATCAAATAAAAAAAATGTTAAAGGGTGTAGTTATATAGAGAGTAAGAGAGAGAGAGAGAGAGAGAGAGAGAGAGAGAGAGAGAGAGAGAGAGAGAGTTGAGAGAGCAGAGAAAATGAAATAATGTACAAGTTGTAAAATGTAACTTTGCGGCAAATTTTGGCAGTAGAGTTAACAATGTTAAATCCGTACTTGAAAGTTGTATAGAGAGTACTCATATTCAAAGTTTTCCCAGTAGTGTATAAAACCTCATCACTGTTATACATATACAAGTGTTTTGTTCATGTAAAATTTCTTGTCTACATGACATGGTAAATAAAAAAAATAAAAAAAAAATAAAAAAAGGAACCTCAAGAACATGCATATTTTAAAACAAGTATTAAAAAAATGATAATACATAATATTTAAATGAGATATAGATATAACTTTTAGTATAATATATATTTTTTATTATAATAAAAAATTTAATGTCACGTCTATATATAAGAAGTGTCAAATATCAGCTTAGCCATGTCATGAGGAATTTATTTACATGCCTATCTTATTACGATAATACGAACTGCGAGCCGAAAGTGTGAGAAACTGAGAAAGCAGGTCGTGAAAAAGTCGATATGAATTTTACCTTCTGTTTTTGACATTTTAATCGAAGCAATTTTTTTTAAGTATTATGTTGTTTTCGTGTTTACAATATACAAGCTATTTTAATATTATACTTGTATTTTAAATTATTTAGATTTTTTTTATACCATAATAATATAATATAGCAATATATTTCTTGCAATAAAAATAAATTATTTTTATTACTATATCTATTTTTTATTTTTTGTATGTTGTATATGTACATTTTAAATATAATTTATATTTTAATAATCATTTAACTGTATAAAACGACAAAATTTACATAGTTTTATTAAACTTCTTTTATATATAATGAAACATCGTAAACGATATTAATCTGCCTTAAATAAGTTTAAGAATTGTTATGGCGTGATGAGAGGAAAGAATAAAGAAGAGAGAGAGAGAGAGAGAGAGAGAGAGAGAGAGAGAGAGAGAGAGAGAGAGAGAGAGAGAGAGAGAGAGAGAGAGAGAGAGAGAGAGAGAGAGAGAGAGAGAGAGAGAGATTTGCGGCCAGCTTTTATGAAGAGGTGTGACACTCAATAGGACGATCAGTTCGCTCGAAAAGCTTAGCTATTTTTCAACTAAACAAATATTTCTTTTAGCATCACCCCATGTCACAGCTTTCTCTTCTCCTGCTCTCTTTATATTTAAAAAATAGTTTTCAAAAAACTTGATTATTAAGCTGTATATATATAACAATGTGATACACATTTATACAAACATTTTTATTGTATACACTTCTATACCGTATATAACACATCCAGTTTTCTATATAATTCACATACCTATACAATTATTAGGTTAATTGGCACATATCACCTTGTGTGTTTAGAACGTGTATTATGCAGCTATAAAGTATAATTAAAAAAAATTGTGTAATTTTTCATCCTATACAATTCTCTTTCTACTCTCAGCCAATCACAATGCCTTATTTTCTCAAATTAATTTAGTATTTAATAAAATTAGACGCGGCTGCGCGGGCCTTAAACGTAAAATTTTTGACATTTTCTTTCCTCTGTCTCTCTTTCTCATATAGAGTCCCAGAATGTGCATATAATTCAAAAAATAAATAAGAAAAATAATGATTTTTTTTTCAAAATTAGTAAATGACATTAATAATTTTACTTATATAATTAAGTGTATTATGGTTTAATTGAAATCTTGACATTTGCAAGGATGTCAAATAAATAAATATATATATATATATATATATATATATATATATATATATATATATATATGTGAAAAAACAACTTAGGTTTACACAGAATCTATTTCAAAATAATAATAAAAAAGTAATTACAAAGATAATGAACAATATGCTAATTTCAGAAACAAAAAAGCAATTTCCTTATTAAATCACAATCAAGATATTTTCCTTTTTACAATCAAAATCTTTTTCTTAAACTTCTCATCGTTTTATTTGACGTCATACTAAATGAAAAAGCTCTTTCAGAGGAAAGCTTGTTTGATTTTTTTTTCTATATCTGACATTCTAAAGAAATGATTTTGTAGGGAATTTTCATCTTTTGACCCATAATCAAATCTAACTCAATCAACAAAATTGTATCCTCATTGAAAAAACTCATCCTTTTTACTGCCGTGATTTCCGATATTTATAAATAATTTCAAAATTTTGCCAAACCAATTGGGAGTTTTTTTGAAAATTCAATTTATTTTTATATAAAAGTAATATTAAATCAAGTTTTATATAATACAAAAAGGTAAACTAAAAGGATTTTAGGATTATATTGATGAATATTATGTATTTTGTTTTAAAGATTATTATATATTATGCAGAAAACATATGAACTTGTATTATGGAAAGAGGAGCATATTAATTGAACCGCATGATGATTCATATAGTCAGACACCAAGATATATGGAATGATTTTTTTCATCTTATTAATTAATAGTTTATTTATCATTCCCATTTTAATTTTTATCCAACACTTCTAGGCATTAATCTTAAATGCTATTTTTCCCTCTTTTTTTTATATTTATTTATAGTTGATACCTATCATTGCAATATTATTAAAGGCATAGACAACATGGAAACATAAGCATTTATATCACAAAACACTTGATGGGACTTACATAAATAACGTTAGTTGGTCTCAAAACCCAACTGTAGCTCCATAGCAGTGATCAGAAAATTTCAATTTATGCGACCCGCACAACATTTTGATACTAGTTTTTGCCTGTTTATGACGTCATAAACAGGAATATTGCATACTTTACATTTTTTCAAACTCTTTTGTGGGGCCACATTTACATTCTGGTAAAAGTTATCATAACTTTTGTAGATCCCATTTTGTGTTTAGAACATGTTGTTTCATGTTTTCTATGCCTTTAAGGGAAAGAATAAGATCAAATTTTAAAACTGCTCCTCATAAACTTTTAACTCTATACTCTATATAATTGTTTTTGAGTGTGTGATGCCATATGCATTGTCAGGTAGATTCTTTTTATTTGTATTTTTTTTGATAATTTTTATTTTATTTTCAGAAGTATATTGAGATTTTAGAATCCTTTCAGATATATATAACTTTCGTACAAATCCCTAATCAAAAGAAAGTTTGTATTTTTTTTTTCTTATGAGAGATTTTATAAAAAAAAAAATACACGATCACTGATCAGCGATAGAGAAAAAAAAAATGTTTCTCCTCATTTTAACCAATAATTAAGTTACCATAACAAGCTACAAAATTTGTCAAAAGATTTTTTTTTCTATATACGATAACATTATGCCAAATAGGAAATACTAATCACTAATATCCTGTATAATAAAGTATCAAACAATATTTGGTCCTTCATCATACATGTAATTTTCTTTGTGTGACATGTAAGAGTAAATACGTTATTATTATATCGTTCCAAAAGTAATGATGTGGTTATACTGTTCAATTCGCTAGACGTTATTCATTTTTTTTATATTGTGGTTTAGAACCAATGACATTTATAAAAAGATATAAAAATGGGGGGGGGTTAAAAAAGGGGGGTCACAGCAGGAGGGGTCACTTATATTATACTTGTTACAAATATATAAGATCTATATTATATAGTTTAGTTACAATTTTCTTTGTTAACAATGTATTCAATAATAGTGGATGTGTGTGTGTGTGTGTGCGTAATATTGCGGTTCTATAAGATGTTTGTTGTAATACTAACCATATTATTATACTTTTTTTTATGTGTATTTTGAGCCGGAAAAACGAGAGACTTCTACAGTTTCACTTTTGTAACTGATTGTATATGTATATATATATATATTTGTTATATACCTATATATTACTAATGATATACTTATATAATATATTGTATAAGTTTTATTTTTCAATACTTTTGAATTACAACAATAAAAACGAATTCAGTGGTTCTCAAAATATCATCTAATTATATATTTACGTTTCATATAACATTTATTTTTCTCAGGTGCTCATGGGTGTTGGTTTTATATTATATTATATTTTATATAATATAAAAGATAAAGGTTGCCAATGAGAAAGCAGAAAATACAAAGAGTACTTTTATGATTGGCTCACAATATATACGTAATATTATATTGTAAGAGTGTGATTATTTATTCATTTATGCATCCACCATTTTAACATAATATTATAGTCATGTTATTAAATAATTTTAACATTTTACTCTTTTGCTGCATGGGTACAATATTTATAAATTATATATTTTTCTTTAATGCCGTTTGTTGATATAACAATTGAACAGAATAATGTTATAATAAAATACATTATATTTTTTTAAAGGTACGTAGTCTGCGCATCTCATCAATCTTTTCTTATTTTTCTGTATCTCAGTGAAAGCTGAATAATTTAATAATAAAATCACTTTTATATAAAAAAATAGATATATTCATTTACGTTCTATAGTTACAATCAGTGGAATTACATCATGATGAGTATGTCAATAATATATAATATAATATGTATGTAATATAATAATATGTTACATTGTAACCTTGTAATTATACCAATTAAGTCCATTGCTTGTTTGAATAAACAATAATTTTTATATTAGTGTCAATATACTTTTTTATGATTTAAATATCAATAATATTATTTATGAATTTTTACTTTAAATAAATTAATACAATGAGAGGTTTATAAGAATTGTAAAATAAAACAATTAATTTTTTTCTATTTTTATAAGATTTTTTTTAGCTTTATATTTGACTTAAATTTGTAAAAAAAAATTGATGAAACAATATAAAAGAATTAGTATCAATTGCTTAAAATAACAATAATTTGCATGCGGTATTTTTTTTTTATTTATTTCTGGTAAAAATGTAAAATTTAACATAAATAATTTTTTGTAGGCGCCCCTCCCCCACCCCTGTCCCGTAATTACTATACAATCAACATTCAAGGTTTTATTTCCTGCAATATAAAACATTAAATAATACAAGGAAAAAACTTTATACATGTATTATATTATTTCATCATACATTATAATATAAACCTTATGTAAATTTCACACGCTAAATTATTTTATAGATATCTTTTGGTCAATGTTTTGGAACGATTTTCACACATTTACTTGATGATCTCTTCAATAAACTTTCCCTTTTTTTTTTCACGCTTATATTATATTCTGATAGTTTAGATGATCGACAACACATGCTTGGTTCTCATACGTGTCATGTATATATTCGAATGTTTTTTTTTTTAGTTGATATAGTATGAATCAATTTACCCTGTTTTATCTTAGGCAATAAAATATCAAATTTGTTAACACAAACCTGAATTTAAAAATACATAAAATTTGAATTATAATGCCAATATTTTTAACATATAGGACAGAGAGAGTGAGAGAGAAAGAGAGAGATGAAAAAATTGCATCAACAAAAAATAGATTCACGTCTGACTGAATCTTATATTCCATTTTATAGAAAATGTAAACAGCTGTCACTTCTTGTAAAACTAGAAAATTGAGTACGGTACATTTATAAAGAACATAACACATATAAGTGTGAGTAAAATTTAGTTTATAATAAATAAAAGATGGAAAAAAAGGGGTATACATAAAACTTTTTTTTTTTTTTTTTTTTTTTTTCATTTTACATTTATGTATTATTATAGAAAATAAAACTATATTTTAAACCGCACAAATAAAAGGTTAACATGAGTTTGCACAAAATTTAACACCTTTATCACTACCAAATTGAACATCATTAATTTGCGTCTGTATTTTAGATTTTTTTTTTTTCCACCAATAAAATAAATAAAATTGTAAAAAAAAAAATAATAATAATAATCCTTAACAGTGAAATTAATGAATTAATTATATTCAGAAATTTCAATTTTTAGTCCTGCGTTTAAACGGTATATCATAAATCTGATGGCGTGAATTTTAATATTATGGCTGTAATATTTTTGTATATGGTCAGCAAGCTATAAGTCGAACGCTGTTGGACTTCGAACGAATCGAGGATAAAAGGCATTTTTCACGTTTTATGTTATGATTTTGCTACTTTTTAAAATCATTACACGTAACTCTATTTTTGTTCTTAATGACAGTTTATTGAAATTTTCCTAAAAATTGAGCTATATTGTGACAAATTAGACCTTTTTCAATGAAGACCCAAATATCTTAATTTTCTTAGAAATTAGCATATTTTTCTTAACAATGCAGCTGCCACAAAAAAAAAAAAAAACATTATCATGTTTACTTTACAAGAGGAGAGAGAATTCAAACGATTCTCTTGCTTTAGATTATAATAAATAATACATGGGGAGCATGAGTTTGTCAGCACTAGATAAAAATGATATTTTTGATGACGTATAATAACACCTTGATTTAATCTCTTAATGGAAGAATTATAAAAACACTAATTCATATATAAATAAAAAAAGAAAAGAAAAGAAATATTCGTATTTTTCTTTATCTTTATTTCTCTCAATAAAAACACTTAATCAGACATAATTATATAAGAAAGGATATAATCAAAAATTTTACGGCCATTAAACTTCTTCTTTTTTTCTTTCTTTTTTTTATTATTTATAATATAAAATGAAAATTGGGATAATCATTAAGAACAGCTTTACTACTAAACAACGTCTCCCAACTTTTTTTTTTTTGCTTTATTCTTTATTATTATTTTATTTTTATAAAACAAAATAAATTTTCTCTTTCTCTTTTTTTTTTCTTTGATGTGATAGTAAATTCAATTTTAAATGATATTTTAAAAACCAATTTACTAAAGAATAAAGAATGAGATTTTTTATTTAATAATAATTCTTGTTATAAAAATAAGAAAAGTTTGATAAAACTTTATTATATACTTTTTTTTATATTAAGTTATAAAATCATTTGTAAGGTCTTTGTAATTTTAATTAAAATGTAAAGAGAGAGAAAGAGAGAGAGAGAGAGAGAGAGAGAGAGAGAGAGAGAGAGAGAGAGAGAAGCAGAGAGAAAAATATCATTATTATGTAGATGGCATTAAAAAAATTCTTTAAAATTTTTTACACTTTTTTACGCATTTATTATAGAAATTAGCAATTATTTTTTTTAACTTAATTACAATGTTTAAAATAATTGTAATTGGACTTTAAAAATATTGTAGGAAAAGGTAATTTTATTTAAAAAATATATATTATATTATATATAAATATAATATAACATTTCCTTATTCTATATGATAGTTTTTTGAAATTATATCATTCGTATAGAATAAAAATACAAAAGGCTGAAATTTTGATCCAAAGTTATTACATAATCACCATTTGATATGTTAAAGACATATTAATATTGTGTACTGTTTTATCAGTATATATATAAAATTTGTCTAAATTATATAACGTTTCTGTGTAAATCATTATCTCTTACATTTTTTTTTTTATTTATTATATTATCTTAATACATATAGTCTATTAATATAAAAATATACTGATGTGCATTATTGGGAAACAAATTATTTTTAAATTAAACTGTATAAAAGATAGATTATTAATATTTATTGACTCAATAATAATTGTTCATTACATACCAATAAAAAAAATCAATTGGATTTTTTTTTGTACATCTATCAGGTTTAAATTAAACTTTATATAATCTTGTTCAGATTTCAGGAAAATAATAATAATAAAAAAAAAATCACCAATTTCACCGAAGTAATTGAGTAGGTTATCTCATCAAATTGGTTCAACTTCAACAGGAAACTAACTTTTTTTTTATAACCCTCTTTTTCAATCTTAACATCAGATCTTTCAATTTTCTCTCTTTTTTTTATGTGTGCTTCTCAGCAAATTTCTCTCTCTCTCTCTCTCTCTCTCTCTCTCTCTCTCTCTCTCTCTCTCTCTCTCTCTCTCTCTCTCTCTCTCTCTCTCTCTCTCTCTCTCTCTATGTCACTTCCCTATCATTTCTTGATCCATTTTCTTTCTCCTTTTTTTTTTCAATAATTTTTTTTCCTTCCTGATTTCTTTTATATCAGTCTTTATATTAAATGATGTTATACGATCAAGTTATATGCTGAAAAAAAGAAAGAAAAGAAAGAAAAAGAAAATTTTCACATGTACTTTATAAGAAAATTTTTAAAGGAAGGATATAAATTGATTTTCAACCTTATGCTGTACGATTGATTTTTATAATCTAGAGAGTGTTATTATTATTATTATTATTTTGAGGAAGAAGTAAGGTTATATATATAAGAGAATATTATATTATTGGAAGATTGAAATCAAACTAAATTGTCACTTGCTTAAATTTTTTCCTCTTTTCAATTTTTATTATAATATGTTATATAAAAAAAAATCTGTATTTTATATAATATAGTTTTTCTCATCTCACGCACTCCCTTACTTGAAACTCAACTAGATGAAGCCAATTTTCAATACCTCATCTGTAAAATTAAATTGATGTGTCATATATTAACAAGTCAATGTAATTATTATTATATCACACCCTATCTATAAACTTGATTTCAAAACGATAAATCTATAAACTATTATAGAGATGTTATAAAGTATTATAATACAGTATATTTTTTTTATTTAGATATATATAATATAAATATATATACCTTCTGGCGTTGGGCGTGGTTTAAAAGTTGAATATTAATAATAAAAAAAAAGGACACTATTAAATACTCTTCATATTCAATCTGTGATTTTTATGCATGGCTATTGTTCCTCTCTCCTATTTATATATGTATATAAAAAATACATACATGCACCCCCCGCAGTAAGTTTACATCTGCCAGCAACAACATTGTATATAATATTATTATATCACCAGTTTTTATACTAAACTCCCAATTTCCCTTTAGAATGAGTTTTTCTCCGTCAATTCAATTTGAAACTCATTTTCAAGAATAAATATTGTTTAAGCTTTTATAATTTTTTTTTTTATCATGTAAAAAAATATTACAGAGAGAGAGAGAGAGAGAGAGACAAAGTTTTTATATACTGGATAACAGAAGGGTCGCTTCTACTTATCTCTGATTATTGTTATATATATTTTTGATTTCTCTTTTTCATAACAAAACAAGTCACCAGTGGTGTTATAATTGAATTATATATCAGCATCGTTATGTTATAAGTTTTTTTTTATGTATGCATTAGTTCTGTATGTATGTACCGTCTGTTTTATCATTTTATATATAGATTATTATTCGATATTAAATATAAAAGAATAATTTGATATTCAAACAATTACAATCAAGTTGCATCATCAAAGTCAAACGTTTTGTTATAAACACATTTTGAGGTTCATTTCAAAGGAGATTTCATTTAATTTGATTTCTTTCTCTCTCTCTCTCTCTCTCTCTCTCTCTCTCTCTCTCTCTCTCTCTCTCTATCTCTCTCTCTCTCTCTCTCTCTCTCTCTCTCTCTCTCTCCTCTTACCATTAATTCACCATCTGACACGTTATTACATGTCATATTTTATTTATTTTTTAATACAAATTGAATGTAAAGTATTTTATTATTATCTTTTCTTGATTACTTTTATTCAATTACTGAATTACATAAAATTTTATAGATGATGATTCTTGCTTTAAAATTATATGATGAACTAAATTATGATAGTCGTATGATTCCTAAAATCTTTTAAATTATGTCTCGACCGCGTTAAGTAAAACTACACATGATACATTAATGCGTAATTTGTAGCTGTCTAGTGAATGTTTTCAAAGGTGTTGTATTTTTTTCTCCAAAAGCTCGTAAAAAAAGATACACATAATTCCTGGCATAATTTTAATTTTTGCTTGCATTTTACATTCTCAAAAATAAATCCAGTATCTTATTGATTGGTAATTGTTAACTGCTAGACTGTTATGAACAAATTAGCAGCTTTATTTGTTAACAGTATGTATTAAATTTATTAGCTATTTAGTATAGTTAAAAATTATTAATAAAGTCAATATGAACATAATAATATTACAATGTAGAAAGCTAAATGATTTACGTTGTCAGAAATGTGTGTGTTCTTATCATGTATAAATCAACATAATAATAATTATATTTAATTTTTATGTAAATATTAATTTTCCGTGGTATTTGCCACTAATTTTGTTATTCTTGTATGCATGTTAAAGTTTGTTTAATAAACACTAATTTTAAGAGAGCATAGAATATCTCATCAGAACTGTTTTCAAGCTGTATAGAAAGATCTCTCTCTCTCTCTCTCTCTCTCTCTCTCTCTCTCTCTCTCTCTCACTCTCTGGTGGTAACTGAGTTAATTAGATTTCCAATTACTCTTGCACGCCAAGCAATTAATTTTCCGTATGAGAGAGCTGTCAGTTTGGTAAAGTTTTAGAGGCCGCCCGCCCGCTCGCTTTTACTAGCCAGTTTTGCGCCTCGTTGCTGTGTGATGGTTTATATAAAGGGAAGCTAAAACTACTGCGCAAGCCTATATTATATTCTCTATTATTATTATATAATATATATATATATATATATATATATATATATATATATATATATATATATATATATATATATATATATATATATCCATGGTGAATTTAGGGTGCGGTGTGTAAAATCGATGTTTATAAGAGTGAGAGATGGACGTGGAAAATAGTGATGCTGCTGCTGGACCAAACATCAGTTACATCTGTTAGATTCTCAAGCTCATGTACCAAATCAACCACTTTATCTCTTTTATATAAGAAAACATCACACATTTATATCCCCTTCTCTCTCTCTCTCTCTCTCTCTCTCTCTCTCTCTCTCTCTCTCTCTCTCTCTCTCTCTCTCTCTCTCTCTCTCTCTCTCTCTCTCTCTCTCACACACACACACACACACACACACACACACACACACACACACACACACACACACACACACACACACTCAAAGTGTCTACTCTGATGATGATGCTCTATTACGTCTGAACGCGTGAAAATATCTCAAAATACCATTTAATGCCTTTAAGGAATCTCCCCCTATAAAACTGAATTATTTTTTTACACCATTATAGAGGGGATATCTTGTAATGTAATGTAGAAACCATTTGTCTACAAATAAAATTCGGTGCTTAGTTTCAGAGATCAGTAATTTATTATGAGCTAAATGTGGTGAATGAAACACTTAATTTTATAAACCCCTATAAACATCAGAGCTATTAGATAGGTTTTATGAGGACTAAAGCTTAAAATTTTATGTTCAAGCATCATTTTCAAATTTCCTAAGACACTTAAGAACCAATAAGAGAATATTTTACTTTTAAATAAACTTATAAATTGATTAAAACTCTAATAGGATAAATTTATTGTAAGTGTACGAAAACTTTTAAATATTTATTATTTTTAAAATATGTGGATATATATATATTTTTTTTTCAATGACGATCCGATACATAAATTCAAAATACAAGTATACTAATATATTAATGTAATAAACTTTTATATTTACTTATAGTAATTGAAATGAACCAAATGAAATTCTATATTAAATAGCCTAATTAAAATTCACTTTGTATTATTAATTATAATTACAGTTTATCGTTCGTAGATGAAATTAGATTGTGTAAATAGCAGTTAGCTCTTGCTGTGGCATGTTTGCACTGATGAATGAATGAGTTAGATATACGAGAGTGAAGCTAGTGAGCTAGTGAGCTAGGAAGCTTGAGGCATGTTTGACTGGGTGGTGGGAACCACGCGTAAATAGTCGCTTTAATTAACTTCTCCACCACCAAAGTCTCTCTCTCTCTCTCTCTCAAGTTTTCTCACTACCACTGAAATCTTTGTGAGTTTTGATTACGTCACCACTCCTCTACAAAGTAGCAACTCTAATATGACAAATTAACAAATTATATGACATATTAACGCAAACAGAAAAACAAAATTTTACCACTATAGCAGCTTTTTAAAAATTATTTACAGAGATTTTTTTCTTTTTATAACTCACAATTACTTAACAGTATAAAACAGTTCACTTTTGGTTTATAAAAACAATAATATTAAAAGGTGGAAATATTTTCAAATAAAATTAATAAAATGTGTTATGACTATATAAAAAAGTGGATATATATATTTACATATTTTAAATTAATTACATACTTTATGCATATTATAAATTTAAGAGAGAAGAAAGAGAGAGAGAGAGCTCTATTTTATATACTCTTATCTTTTCATATACATATACCTATATAAGAAGTTTCTTAACCTTGTACACTTTTTTTTTATGTGTAAGGGTTTTAATGAGGTTAAATGTATTGACTGATTGATTAATTTTGCTTCGCGTAATGTCTACAGGTTCAAAGACTCCTGCCTGTTATTACCAAACATTAAGATTGATGGATGTTTCTTTTCACGTTTTATATTTTCATACTTCATCGTCAGCAATATTAAATCAGAAATTGTACCTAGAATTTTACAGAACCCTTTTCCTTTATTAAAAAGAAAATATCCTCTAAAATTTTTAATTTCTATATTCAAAGCTCATTATATTTTGTATAATTATGATAAACGATCAACTTTTCTTTAAATATATATATACACTTAATTTTAAATATGCATTATTTTTTACAAAATTTGCATATAAATCAATACGTTCAATTTTTAGATACTAAGTTTTTTGTTTATTTTGATCTCGTTATATATACAAGCAAAAATACAACTCATTATCACGTTAAACTTAAAAACTAATTGTTCATCAATTTAATTTTATAATGTACACAGGACCGTATAATTTATCAGTCCAAAACTCGCGCTAAACTTGCGAAAAACTTGTTTGAAAAACACGCGCTGCATATTTAGATGGTATAAAATATATTATCCCAGTCCTATATGTGTACAGTACACTGTACATACATAAATAAGTAAATGCATAAACTAATATTATTCAATCATATTTTTATTAAAGAAATGTAAGTAGAAAAAAAAATTGTTAGTTCCTGTTTATATATTTTCTTTAATATGTCACTGACTATTATACAATTTGGAAAAAAAAAAAAAAAAAAAAAAAAACGATAAATTAATTTTTGCATCAATGCAGTTGTTTGCAGTACAAGTGACTATTTTTAATGCGCTATTATTATTATATTATTATTGTATGTCTTTAAGTCTGTTTGTTTATATTGTTTGACTATTATATATTCAGTATATATGTGGACTTGCTCTGTTGTAAAAGTTTTTCGTTTTTTCTTTAAATACTGATACACAAACACTTTTTTTTAATAAGAAGTGCTTTACTAACACAAGAAATTTAATTTAAGTATTTATTTCTTCAAATAAAAACTAAGATCATTCTTTATTTGTCACGTCAAGGTATACATCATGGTAGCATGCAGATACTTGTATGAAATGGAGTGTAAAGTCTTATGTTTTGTTTTTGTTATACACGAGTTACTGCTGGGCGGGGAGGTGTAGTGTGCATATATATATATATATATATATATATATATATATATATATATATATATATATATATATATATATATATAATATATAGCCAAGAGCATGTAATGGTGTATTAGAAGGAGGCTTTAAACGACAACAAGCAGCAAGGAAACTTTAATGAAATCTTACCAACGCTTTAACATCTTAATTACATTCATTAACACATAATAAGAACGCTATTCGCTGTATACATTACGCCCCCTCCTTATATTCCAACCCCACCCCACTCCTACCCCATAAAGTCTGGTGTTTCAAACAATCTTCCTCCATCCACAAATTTTCAAGTATATATATATATACCATAAGCATGAAGCACCCAACAAACTGTTGTGTATGCGGCAAGAAAACAACGTCTTTCGAAGTCATTTACTGCTATATAACTTCGTAATTAAAATTTGTGTGAAAACACTCTCTCTAAACAAGAATATTGTTTATTAAATACATACATTAATTTTAACTTAATTTTAAATTAAGTTTATAATAATCACAAAAAGCAAACTTTATAATATATATATGTTATAAAATTAATTATGTTTATGATAAAATGTAATAAGTTATTATTAGAAGAGAGAAATTTTGATTTAATTAATTTTCTTATATAATATTGAGAAAAATAACAAACATTATAAATTTTCAAACAAAATGAAATTTTTTTTAAAGGAAATTGATCCATATAAATATATTGTAAAAAATTGTAATAAAATTTATATACTATAAAAATGTGATTGTTGCTTCATACCTAAAAAAAAGGGGGTAAAATGAAAACAATAGATAATTAATTAAAGAGTACATGAGTGGTGGCAGTTCAATTTGCAGTAGTGTTGATTTTTTTTTTTTTTTTTGTATGAGAGAAGGAGCGGCTGACTCCACACTGCGCCGCGGTGCGTGGTGCGCGGCCCCATCCTCCTATCTTAGACATGATTAATCGCCACGTTAATCACCAGGGTAATTAGATTTTAGCTTCTATATAAACCTCACAATACAACGGCAACGCTGTAAACAACACACGGTCAGAAGTTAAGAAAAAAAAATACATAAATAATATCTCAGCTTTATGTATAGATTTTTATATACCTATATTTTTTAATGATAATTAATAATATCATTTAATCAACTTCATATTATTATTTAATATTATATTTTTGATTCAATTTAATATTTCAATTTACCTTTATATAAAAAAAAACTAATAATATAAAGCTTTTATATATTATGTGTATAACTCAAACGTATATTACGGAAATATGTTTGCATCCTTTTGATGAAAAGTAATTTAAATTTGTGATTGAATTTCTGGTACGTTACGTTATAAAAAAATGATAAAACGACAGAGGGAAAAAAACGAATATAATTTGTCGGAAAAACTCTTTCATTATATTCGTATAAACCAAATATATATATAGTGAAGTGAACTAATATTAAAAAAAAAATGTATATATTTTATATTATTGCATGAATAGAATGGCATATATTACAGTATATATCATATATACTGTATAATCAATAAAAATTATTTGTATGGGATATATTTTTTTAATATTTCATTTATTTTATAGTTCTATGTGTGTGTTTTTTTAAACCAATGTTAAGAGAAATTTTATTTAGTGTTTAACACCATTTTTTTAAATAATTTAATCATTTCATTTGTTTATGGTTTAGTTGTATACATAAAAAAAATCATTGGTAAAAAATATAATATAATGGCTCTAAATTTAGACTTGAATGGTTATTTATGTTTTATCTCATATCAGTATCTGATAATCATAACCAATACACAAAATTTACTATATATACTTAAAATATTTGTTAAATTTTATATTATAATTAAGTTAAAATGGATTAATATATGAATAATATACCGTTTGTGCAGTTAAAGATATGATTTAAAATAAAGAATTTATCATCTATATATTAAACACAGTAGATGATACAGTAGTCCATCTCCTATAGCGGGAATGTCAGATCGAATGCGCGCCATAATTCCGACTGGGTGAAGGTGGCAGAACTAGAAGCCGTAATTTGAAGTAATGTTACGTGTAGTTTTGACAACTTCACCCAGTCGGAATTATGGCGCGCATTCGATCTGACATTCCCGCTATAGGAGATGGACTACTGTATAATATACTGTGTATATTAAAGTAGTTTGAACGAGATTGTTAACAGCTGATTTTAAATTTATTTGAAGTTTGGCGCTTACTTAATTTTAATTTAATCATTAAAAACTTTGCAATAACCAAGTCTCGATCCGCTGACCTTCGTCATGTAAAAGCAGCGCTCTACCAACTGTGCTGTCAAGGCACTAAGTAATAATCCAGCAAATTATATATATATATTGCTTTTTGTAACTATTTTCTAATCAAACGCTTTCCTCGCTTCTCAGTGCATATAATAATTAATTATAATGAAGTTAATACAAATTAAGTACATTTGCAAGAGTTTTATTAACATTTATGAGCTCAAGTAACGTTTATATCTATCGTTTCTCCCGCGATCGCGAAGATTCGGTAACTGCAGCGCCTCTAGCGGCCGATTTCCGAACTATATAAAAATTACTTGTTAACAAAAAAATTCTCAGTTTCAGCTCTTTTAGTCACAAAGTTCTCAGTGCGTTTCGAACCAAATTTAGTTTAATGGTTTTAAAAGTTTCTTTGTTTATCAAAGAGCTTATTTATCTGTTTTTGAGTCCATTTAATAACACTTTCGCAGAAATATGAATGATCTACTGTGGAGGGGGAATGGATTTTCAGCCATTAACCCAATGCTGTATGAGAAAAATGCTCGACTTTGCGGCTAGTTTTTAATATGTGTTTTCGAACTAAATGTAATTTTATAATACATCAATAGGAGCGTAGAGAAATAAGGAATCTATAGGTAACAAAAAAACGGCGTTTAATAACAATGAAAACTCGTTCAAACTATTTTAAAATATTGCAAAAATTCAGATTTATCAACAATTTTTAACATCAAATGCTTCTCCGCGTGTATTTTAATTTTTTTTTGTATGCCGATACGAAATAACAGCATAGTATACCCCGAAATTCTTATCCTTATATATACACATTAATATGCACCCTTTTATGCATGATTCATGATAAAATTACCCAAGTATAGTTATATAGGAGAAACTTAAAATGAGACACATATACATAATAGTGTCAGACTCTTACATGTTTTAAGCTAATAAAAAAAAATTACCAAACTTTTTTCATGCAAAGATAAGAAACCATGAAAGTTTTGTCATTTTTGTAAAGAATCGTTTACCAAAATGGTGACTTTTGTCCACTTTTTATCACAACACAATTAAATTAACAGTACACACAAAAAGTATCAATAAGTTGCACTTTAGTTTACACTCAAGCATTATTATTGCATATATACATTCTTTATAATAAAATATTAAATTTCAAACATAAAAAAGAAAATAATTGGCAATATTCCTTACTTTAATGATTTATATAGTATGTCATATTTTGATCATAATATTTTATATAATAGAGACCGAAAATATAAATAATATAAAAAATATGATGAAAAATTGAAACTAGATACTGCATCATGTTTATAAGAGAAAAACGATACAATGAGGGTGCACGTCAGAAACATATTATATTATAGTTTTGTGATGGGGGGGGGGGGGGTTTGGCTAGCCTAAGGCGAGACGCGCGGGGGTAAATATTGCGGACATCTAAGGGCGTGGGAGCCGAGGGTGCATGCTCTGAAAACTATATACACTATTCACAAGGGAACAATAAGATATTTGATATGTTGACTGTGAAATTTAATTAGTTATTTATATTGTTTACTTTTTACACACACTCTGTTTAATCTTTTATTAAGTGTTCTAATTCATATAGGGTATATTTATTTACGTTAGTAAATATTTTATACTTTTATATGATTATTTAAGTATTTAAAGTAAACAAACAAAAATAAATGGCTTATATGTGTATACAGTATAAACATATTATTTTAAATTTTAACGATGAAACAACAGGTATATATATATATAATGCATTTATTATTTCTTAATCTATTTGTTTATTATATATCAGTATTATAGAGATCCTTAATTAGTATACATGCAGTATATATAAGAGTATAATATTATATAGTATATAATATACTGTATATCTCTGATAAAACGATATTTTTAATGATTGTTATCGACAGATCTTACATTAAATAATATATAATTCGATCATATTTTTGACAACTTTCAAATTATGTATAGAGTTTTATTAGTTATTATTCCTTATTGTAATGTTAAGGAATTATTTTTTAATAGGGCTGAGAAAATGTTAAAAGAGCAAAATATATTGAAAATCAGATTATCATATAAGTTGATAAGAACCATAAAAAATTCCATTACAAATCTTAATTATAATGCTGTTTTAATAATCAAAACAAAATAAAAACAAACTATATACTACACAGTGCGTGCACAGTTAAAATTATAGAAAACACTATTTAAAAAAAAAAAAAAAAAAATCTATATCATTTTAACGTCACGAAATTTTGCTTATGTGTGTGTGTATATATATATATATATATATATATATATATATATATATATATATATTTTTTATAATCATACATAAATTAAAATTTTTAATTGTAAAACCTCATTAACTATGAACAAGTAACAAAAAATTACTTATCATTTATTTATTTATAATTATATAAAAAATAATTATTTAAAATTTTATTTCCATTAAATATTAATCTATATAAATTACCGTGATATATATACATATACAGGACAGGGTATATAATATATATATATAATAAAGATGTAATCTAAAATATAAAATTGGATATAAAAATGAACGAAAGATAAATATCAACAAAATATAATAATAATAATAGCGTGTTTTATATAATGTATGAGAGAGAAAAATAACAAAAAATACTACTGTATATAAGTAATTTACTGCAATTATCGGATTTGTTCACTAATTTAAATTACCCATTACATTTTATATATACGTAATCCTTTTTGTTATTATTATTTTTTAACTAAATACATTCTAAGTTTAATGGTTATTAAATGTGTTTTACATGAAGTGTAAGTATATCATGTATACAGTATATTTTATGCGCTATACTTCAATTAATTCTTGTTTGTTCAGACATAATAATGTATGATGACACTTTGGCTTTATATACATAGTGATTATTTGAACCCTGTATATTATATACATGAATGGTATAAGCCTTCTAAGTGCAACATGGCAGTGTCACATCTATAGTGCTTATAATGTCATTTTTATGTATTAAGTTATAGTAAAATAAACTTTATTGTATATTTGAATTGAATTTATATTTGATGTTTAGTATTGCATAATTTATTAAACATGACAGCTTTACGTGCACGTTATTATATTTTAAAGATGTCTTCTTTTATGTTAAATTTGTTTGTTTATGCCATGGTGTATTTATTTAATTATTTATTTTTATTTATTTTTCTTTAATATACAAAGATATTGTTCTCCAAAATTAGGTATATACTTTAAATTATCAGTTGTTGCTTTTTTTCAATTGAAAAAAGTAGAAACATTTTAATAATGTTTCTCTGAAACTTGTGTAATGACTATAACCTATGTTAATTTTTATTCTTTAACCAGATATATGAATTATTAATTCAAACATTTTTTTATATAATCTTGAAAATATTTTTGTATATTAAGAAAACAGCGATTTAAAATGAGATTTCTCCATATAGTGTTGCGGTTTACGCATTATTCTTTCTTGAAGGGCAAGTGGATGTTGGGGATGGAGAGAGAGAGAGAGAGAGAGAGAGGTCACCAAAATAGTCTCTGTTGGTGACACTTCACATGGTGCCATGAGGAAGCGGCTGAAATCTGCCAATTACCGGGCACGACTTGCATTAAGTTTATATAAGCACCCTCAAACATTATATACCAGTAGTTTACTTTTCAACTTGTGTGTGTGTGTGTGTGTGTGTGTGTGTGTGTGTGTGTGTGTGTGTGTGTGTGTGTGTGTGTGTGTGTGTGTGTGTGTGTGTGTGTGTGTGTGTGTGTGTGTGTGTGTGTTGTGTATATATATATATATATATATATATATACACTATGACACTATAATGAAAACGTCGACCAAATTCACTTTACTGATCGATCTATATAACACCCTCACTCCGCAGAAAATCTAGCAAAGCAGCTAATAACGTGGCTGATGTTTGGATGGCCGTGTGGGAGTAAATAACGTCCTCGTTCTCTCTGTATAAAATGTAAACACACACACACACACACACACACACACACATACATATATATACACAGCACACAACCCTTGCAATGTTATAATTCCATTATCACACACTAAATACATTAGTATTGTCACTGTATAAATGTGTATATATATAAGCTATAATTAAAATTCTGTTTTATATAATATAATCTTGTTATATACTGTCATTAATTTGTTAAAATTATTTTGTGCTATTTAAAATTGGTTTATTGTTTGTTTATGTGATTAAAAATAAAACACAAATTGTTAAAAATGTATGCCTTTATTTATCATCGATCAATTTATTTTACGAGTGGTTTACCAAGCATTTTATTGATAGAGAGTTACTACTTTTTACTTATATAATTATTAAAATCGAGTTTTCCACTTATTTTTTTCAAATGTTGGTTAAATTTGTATTTCATAAGATTTGTTTTATTTTATATATATTGTTTTGCGTTATATATATATATATATATATATATATATATATATATATATATATATATATATATATATATATATATATATATAGTCCTACCATTTCAAAAAAATAATAATAATAACAAATCAATCAATCTAATTTTTACTAATATATATTTTAAACTATTCAATAATATATTAATGATTGCGTATATACATACGATTTATAATGATTAACGCAGTGGTCTGGGATACCTAAGATCCGGGTTCGAGTCCCGGTTGAGCTGAATTCCTTTTCAATGAAAGATAAATACTTTCAGTATTTGTATTACAGAGCTTATAAAACACTTCAATTACAAGATTTTTTTCAAAAAATAAAATTTGGTGCATTTCATGAGGCCAGATTTTTTTTTCTTAATGTGAAACAGATTAACCGCGGGCCTTAGATTAACAATAGAAACAATACTATAATACTATTCATTGAAGCAAAGTTAAAATTTCAATTGTTTAAAATTTACTGTTGATTTCCGAGAAAAAAAAATAGTACACCTTTACAATATAAAATTTTCACTGTTGATTTCCTAGAAAAAGGTATGGTATTTTCACAGTTGATAGTAATTTATTATATAGCTCGACTTACCTGTGCACATAAACAATAAGTAAGTAGCATCACGGTGTCATGTAAACTTCAGGTCAACAATACTGACCCTTCAACTACTTTTATCATGGCACTCTTATATATTTCAATTTGCCATTTACTGTATACTAATACAATGTATACTATTGTTATACAGTATACAATGCTACAAATCACACCCATATCTACTTGTAAAAGAATGCTATATTTGTTTTTATTTATAATTTTAATAGCTTCTCGGAAAAAGTAATTTTCAATTCTAGGAATGAATTTTAGGACATAGTTAATATAAAGGTGCGTAAAAATGCATTTTAAAATCATTTTATATTTTTAAGAATTTTTATTTAGATGCCCTTATTTAAATGCCATTATTTATTTAAATAGTTAATTACTCAAATTTCCAGTAAGTCTTTGCATCACTTATGGTATACTAATAGATACAGTATCATATCTGTAAGTATGTTTCATGATTATCTGCATGTATATATATATTTAATGTACTGTATCTACCACCTTTGAATTGCTACATAAACTATACTATATATTGATATTAATAAATTAAATACAAATTATAATGTAGTATATTATGTATACTTAAATATATAATTGTTTGTTAAATTAAAACTATTTAAATGGATATATATTTATTTAAAATTTGTAAAAAAAATAATAATAATAATAATTTTTTTTTTTATTTATTCAAGAATATAATCGATTGATGGAAAAATCAAATATAAGTATAGGTTGTATAAATGTATAGTGCCAATAATCCTATAAAAGAATTTTATTTAAGAGTAAATAAAATTAAGAGAAGAGAAAGGATAGAAGAAGAAAAAAACTTCTTACAGAACGAAAGAAAACAAATAAAAAAAACAACTTGAATTTACCCCAAGTTGCGCGAATTGTGAAGCTAGGCAACCGGGTTGTCACATACACCACAATGGTTGCATAACCAGTCAGGGAGGAAGTAAACAAACAACCCTAACTAAACATACTTTTTTTTTCTTTAAAATTACCGCTCTGAAATGACGTAACAAAAAACGCAAGGGATGCTTGGCTTTTGTATACATAGAGAAAATTCAATATAAAAAAAATAATACTCTCATCCATTCTTCACAGAAAAGGCGGCACACAATGATGTTTTAGGCGTGTCGTAATGCGCGAACTCGTGGTTCAAGTTTACTCTGATTGGTTGCTTTATGTTCATGACATAACGCCCCTAACTGAGCTTGTCCATAAACTTTTATATAAACTCCCTACTTGTATTTATATATTTCTATACAAAGTTTATTTTTTTATTTATTCTTGATCGTACCTTTAATAAAGTTTATTGAGTAGACCAATCCAAAGGAATAATAGAAAATTCCGTAGTAGGAAGCAAACAAGAGTTGAGAGAGTGTTAAGAGAGATATAAAGAGAGAGAAGGTGGTGGCTGAGTGGTTGGTGCTGGGTGGGGCGGTGGAGAGAGAGAGAGAGAAAAGGTAGAGAGAGAGAGAGGGGTAGCAGCTGTTGGTGAGGTGTCCCACAGCAGTGTGTGTGTGCCCGCTGCATGGAGCACGAGCAGAAACAAGAATCCTCTACAATCAACATGGCCAGCACAGCCGCGACTGGACCAAGACATACAATAGACGCTATTCTAGGACTGAATAGATCAGCAGGACATCATCATCATCACCATCACCATCATATATCACCTAATAATAGACCTAATTTGGCACCACTAAGTTTAGCACTTCATCATTTAGTTAATCCTGGTCATCCTGTTCTTAGTCCTTATAGTCCTGATGGACAAAATCGCAGAGATGGACATGAATCAAGTGGTGAGTACTAAAATTTTATTTAAATAATTATTTATAGTTTTCATAAACATGTGTTAATTATTGAAGTGTCACGCTAGAATCTCTAGTGGGTTTTATATAGGATCATCTACTAAATTTTACTCCAATTTTAAATCCAAACATATTGTGTAATATTATTATAACATTGATTTGTCAATTATTTCTGTGTATGCTCTTTTTGGTCCAAGAGTGATTTAGACCGAGCATCTATTTAGACCAAAACTGCATGATTAAATTATAAATTGTATGGGGTGTAAAATTTTGCACTATACCATGGCTAAATTATCCAACAACAAAGAGCATATTTCTGACAAATGCAAACTTTACATAATTATTATGTAGATGTACTGTACATCATGCTTTTTATAATTTATGATTGTCAAACAAAAGTACATGAAATTATTCATTATATATACAGAAGACAGCGTTGCTTAAACAAATTGTTTTCTATAATATATGTATATATAGGGTTTGTAAATATTTTTGTATGAATAATATTTTGAAAAATTTATCAACCACAGTGACAGCTCTGTTTACTTATATATAGCCTGTAGGAATAATTTCTTAATGCGTTCTCAATTAAAACTTACATGAAATTCTTTTCAGTTTAAAATAAAATTACATATATACTCATTCTGAAATATTTTATATATTATATGCTCTCACACGTTGTTAAACAAATCACTAATTACTTTAAATTGGAATTTAAATACTTTGTTTACAACCAAACGCACGGCAACAAGATTGCAATCAATCACTTAAATAATTAATTATTTACCTGACTGATTTTTAAGAAAGATAATTAATTATTTTAGTTTTTAAGTTCTATATAACATTGATTAGCTACCACCACGCAAATAAAAATTAATAATGAATGTACAAAGCAAAAAAATATAAATGAAAAAAAGTTATATAAAATATTAATTTTTTTTCTCCCTTATATATTTTTTAATAATTATTTTAATTATAAAACAATTTAATACCGTGCATATATAATTATATGTTAAAATTTTTATAATATACTAATTATTAAATTTCATGTAGACATATTTAAGTATAATAACAATATTTGTATTGTGGAAAAATATTATTTAATTAATAAAACTTTTTTTATGTATTATACTATTATGTACATGCCATGGGGGTGAGGATATAAGGATTTTAATAAGTCAGTTAGGAAAAATAATAATAAGTGTTTCGTGTTACATGTAAACCAAAGCTAAATAAGTAGACACGAGAGTGACATTTAGAAAATGAATTCTCTTTTTAGGTGCGAGGGTTATATTATGAGAAACAATAGACGGTAAATACGGCACATGATTTGGCGGCGAATCGTGCGTGCCGCGCTCCAAAACTTACTCTCATATAAATACCCTGCGCCCCTTTTTTTCTGTATTTATACACGTGACTCAAGAACACTTCACTTCTATACGAAATACAAACAAAATAAAAATCTTTTTCATGTAATTTAATCATAAGTGAGAAATTTTTAACTTAATTAATTCAAACCTCTTATATAAAATATTATCATATTCATTATTATTATTAATATATTTAATGTATTTTATATATTATAAAAATATGAATTTTTAATATATTATATTATTTCATGTTTAAGTTGTCTAAATATTTTAATATTATAATTTTTTGACAGAAATAGATAAATATAATTGAATAATATGATACTAAATTCATGTTCTTTCTTTTCTTTCTTTTTTTTTTTTTTTTTCAATATTGATTAAACTTATACAATATATGGTATTACAATATTCTGTATTAGCTTATCTAATTTGTTTATCATGTCAAATTGAAATGTTTCGTGCTTTACAATTCTTATTTTTTTATTATATATTTATTTCAAATTACAAATCACTTTATATACTTGTATTGTCTTAATTGGTATAATATATTATGCGGACAAAGAATATAAGAAAGAATTGACCACTTGCAATGAACGAACTTTTTAAAATAATTTGAATAATTCTTAATGCATTTCTTATGTAAAAATCGTTTTCACACTTGCTGCAACAATTAAAAACATTTTATTGCAAGTGGTCCATTGAAGCTGTGTATAATATATTTTTATGTGATATTTGATTAGTATAATATACTATATAAAATGATATATTGAGTGCAAATACATATTTTTTCAATGTCTAAAATTCAATTTCTTTTAAGAAGTGTACTACAACAAGTGAAAACAACACTAAATTACAATCTCAAATAACATATAGTTTGTAGAATAGTAT
>OX439131.1:27982488-28091463 GCA_949318235.1 Ecdyonurus torrentis
ATATAATTCTTAAATAACATCAAGATAATATAAAAATAATTTATTCAGAGAGAATAAAATTTATTTAATTTATAATTTGAAAAGGAAAAAAAATTAATTTAATTTAACAAAACAAACAAGAGGCAACTTTTTTTTGACAATATTGTTTTATATAATTAACTACTGTTTTTTTTTTTTTTTTTTTTTTTTTTTTTTTTTTTTTGGTGCTAGTTTGCTTGGGGGGATGTTACCTTATAGTTCGCGTGTTTCGTGCTCGTGAGTTTTATGTTACGCGTGTCTCTCGTAATTCAAATCTCGTATACGCCGCATTCCCGTCTGCAAAACTAACTTTTGATCACCCTCCTTATATAATATACTTTCTTACTTTATACATTATATAAGTAAACCTACAACTTCCTGAAATTAATCTCACCTTTAAATATATATTGTTTGTAAATTATAATTATTAATAAATTTTCTTCTTCTTTCATTATTTATTATATTGCGGAGAGTCAACTAGATATTTTAATCAGATTCTACATATTGTTTGCATAAAATTAACAGTTAAAATTGAAAGTGCCAGCAGAAATAATTATTAAAGCATCATTAAATTTATATAAATTTATAAAGTAAATAAAATACTAACTGAAACGGTAAGTATATAATAAAAGTTTAAAAACATAACAATGTTTACTTGCTACATAGTAATGTTTTGTTCTCCTATAGAGAGAGGGAATAAACCGGTAAATCGCCACTAGCGCCAAGGGTAGCGGGAGGTTGAGCTAAAGGGGGGACAGCCTCGCAAGGGAAGTTCTCAGGTAGATTGAGCGTACAATGCTTTTCTTATGTGTAGAGCGGCTCAGCACTGCGCCAATTACCACAAGTTTTAAAAAATTATATCTCGCTTAATTTACGTTACACAAGTATTTTTTTTACAAAAAATAAAAGTGTATAGTACAAGCATCACACACAAAAATAAAAAATTATGAATAATTGAAAACACCATAGATATACGATCAAGAAGTGACCCACCTATATATGTTACAATACGTGGCGAGGTAGATGATATATTTATAAAGAGTTTATTTGTAGATTCTAATTAAGAAAACCGGTGAGAGATGAGAAAAATCATATAATTTTTATAATAATATACAGACAAATGACTGTCATTTTTGAAAAAAAAAAAAAAATAGATATAATTTTTTATATATTTTTTTTATATTTATACATTTTACACTATTTTATTATTATTAATTTTTTATCATTATATGTTTTTAATACAGTTCTACATTGTAATGAAAATGGTATACTTTATTTTTATAAATTTAATTGTCCAAAAAATGCATTGCTAATTTCATTTAAACTTATATGTAGTGTATGTCATGGATTTTATCATTAATAATATGTCATGTGTCATGTATACCGAAATGAAATGAATAACTAGCAATTTTAGTGTTGCATTTCCGCTGTGCAAGTTTTTAATTTCCTTGCGGTACAGATCATTTGATTTTAGGATTTTTTAAGCATGTGATTATTCGTTTAATTCTGAGAGAGAGAGAGAGAGAGAGAGAGAGAGAGAGAGAGAGAGAGAGAGAGAGAGAGAGAGAGAGAGAACAATGACAGTAGATATGCATGCTAACCATTGGCGCAGTCATTTTTAATGCATTTATGTAAATGATTCCTAATGAAAAAAATCATTTCATTTTATGTTACATAATTAGCGTTTGACTTAAAAAATAATAATAATAGTGCAATGCAATCTAAAAGAAAATAATGCATTTATAGTGGATCATGAGGGATTTTGTTTTTAGAACAGATTTATGCAAAGTTATTAAATATATTTTGTTTTCATATTTACTTATTATGTTTTATTATTAATATTTCAAAATTAAGTATGTTAGTTATTTTTAATACATATTTATTATTGTAAATAAAAGAAATAAATATAAATTGATTATTAAAATTTACATTTTTAAGTTTATTTTTATTATTCTTTACAGTAAAAGAGAATGACAACTGAGAACGACATAATTAGATTGATTACCTAATGTAACTTTGCAAAAGGAGCGTTAAAAAGGTGCTACAATTACGATCAAAAAAGCAATCTGCATGATTTTTAATAAAATAAACAAATATAATGCGTTGAATCCTCTAATTGCATTGCATCAAGTCATCACTAACTAATCATGCGTAAACTAATTTGGTTTTTAAAGGTAAAGGTGCAGGTAATCCCTTGCATTTCTATAAAAGTTCTCTTTGTTCCCCCCTTTTTTTTCTCTGCATACAATACAGCATGAACATGTCAATGCAATACAGGAATACAAAGGTCAATGTTCTCGATAACCATTTCTCTAACTCATTATAATATTTAAAATTAATACAAATAAGCATATCCACAAAGCTTTACAAACTTGAGTAATTTTTTCTCTATCGACGAGTAAATCAAAATCGCTGATAAAATCTAAATGGATTTATGAATTAATTTCGACTTTTGTATTTTATTAATAATACATGTTGCAATTAAAAAAAAAAATAATCTGTTTTTTTTTTTCTTTTAGATTGCATTGCAGTATTTATTATTATTTTAATTTTTTTTTAGTCAAACGCTAATTATGTAACATAAATTGATATTTTCTTTTTCTATTCTTTTTTTTTTTTTTTTTTTTTTAAGAATCATTTACATAAATGCATTAAAAATGACTGCGCCAATGGTTAGCTTGCATATCTACTGTCATTGTTCTCTCTCTCTCTCTCTCTCTCTCTCTCTCTCTCAGAATTAAACGAATAATCACATGCTTAAAAAAATCCTAAAATCAAATGATCTGTACCGCAAGGAAATTAAAAACTTGCACAGCGGAAATGCAACACTAAAATTGCTAGTTATTCATTTCATTTCGGTACATGACACATGACATATTATTAATGATAAAATCCATGACATACACTACATATAAGTTTAAATGAAATTAGCAATGCATTTTTTGGACAATTAAATTTATAAAAATAAAGTATACCATTTTCATTACAATGTAGAACTGTATTAAAAACATATAATGATAAAAAAATTAATAATAATAAAATAGTGTAAAATGTATAAATATATAAAAAAAATATATATATATATAAAATTATATCTTTTTTTTTTTTTTCCCAAAAATGACAGTCATTTGTCTGTATATTATTATAAAAATTACATGATTTTTCTCATCTCTCACCGGTTTTCTTAATTAGAATCTACAAATAAACTCTTTATAAATATATCATCTACCTCGCCACGTATTGTAACATATATAGGTGGGTCACTTCTTGATCGTATATCTATGGTGTTTTCAATTATTCATAATTTTTTATTTTTGTGTGTGATGCTTGTACTATACACTTTTATTTTTTGTAAAAAAAATACTTGTGTAACGTAAATTAAGCGAGATATAATTTTTTAAAACTTGTGGTAATTGGCGCAGTGCTGAGCCGCTCTACACATAAGAAAAGCATTGTACGCTAAATCTACCTGAGAACTTCCCTTGCGAGGCTGTCCCCCCTTTAGCTCAACCTCCCTCCACTTGGGCGCAGCACATCCGCGTTTTTTTCTTGAGGCCCGGTCTCTATAGTACAAAATATGTGCACATGCATCTGCAATCAGAGTTTTTATTTTTAATGCATCAGCTAAACTTGATTAAACTAGAATATTTTTTTAATTTTTAAATATTTATTGCTTCTTGCACGGGGAAATTCAAATTCAAAATAAATTTGTTCATTTCTTTCATCCTACAATCACAATATACAACAAAAGCATATCGGCTTAGGTTATTGTATCAGTTGATACAACTAGAAATGATAGTCAAAAGTATATACACAAATTATAACACAGACATCAATATATCACAAAACATATTTATACATATACTCGTATGTAGAAAAAAAACTTTTTAAAATTAAAACTATATATTACGCATTGTTTATTCTGATTCATTATCTTTCATAAACTCATCAATAGAATAATATTGCTTGTTTAACAGTATTATAGTGTTTTCAATGATTTTTTTTTAAACAAAATAGGGTCTTCAATTTCTCTTATATAAGTTGGCAGATTATTATAAATCTGCAAACAACCACAGAAAGGACCTCTATTGTATGTACATTTCAGTTCTTTTATAGACACTATTAATTTTCAATTTAATATTTCTTGTGTTGTGACTATTTTTTGTTTTATGACTAGTAAAAGAAGGTAAATTAAATTTAACTTTCATAGCACATTCAAGTATATAAACACAAGGGACAGTAAGGGTTGTTAAAATTTTAAATAATTCTCTGCATTCAGATCTAAATCTAGCACCACATATGATTCTGACAATCTGAAAAAAATACTCTAATTGCGGGTATACAGTATACAATGCTGCACTAGGTAAACATTAGCCTGGAACAGCTATTGATATACTATAGTATCTGATGTAGTATAATTGTAGTAGTAATACAGGTAAAACATACTACAATAAAGGTATGTCTCAACTAGATTATAGGTAACATTTTACCTGCATTAGATATTATTGTAGTATATCAATACCTGTTCAAGATTAATATTTACCTATTATTGCAATTTACAGGACTCATGTACCTGATATTAGTACTAATTTTTCCCCGTCTTATGTTAAAAAAAACTGGTACACCAAAAATATTATTGCAAAAATAATTACCGATATCACATAATATACTGTTTTTCATAGATGAGAATAATATATAAGTTATCTAGCTATGGTACTGCCATCACGTGTATAATGATTAAGCTTTACATTTAAAAAATCAAAACTTTATATAGGGTGTGTACGCATGACGTCATTCTGAGTGCTTTTTGATGCTCTTCTTGAGCAATGAATAACATTGCTCAGCATAGGACAAACGTAGTTTTTGGCTATTTTCTTTGGAAAATTAGTTATTTTTTGGTCATTATTATTATTATTATTTTATTTTTTTTGCATATACTGGAGGTACCAATTCAACCTGCTAACTGCATCAATGCTCTAAAAAAAATTGCAAAGTATTTTTAAACTGGAAAAATGTGCCATTTTCCTATACCGGCCAATGTTATTTAGTACTCACTTATGACGTCAACTTTAACATTATGAATGAAATAACCCTGTAGATATCACTATAGAGTCACTTTATTTGGAGGGGGGGGGGGGGGAGATGTTGAAAACTTAAACCTGAAATTGTTACTTTTTTATCTCTTAATTAAAATGTATCACTGATAATTTAACATTAGGCTGATATAAATATATAGCATAAACAATGTGATATATTTCACTAGTAAAGAAATAAAACTAAATTCATTCATGCTAATAGACAAAAAAAAAAAAAAAAGAAAGATTATAAATCTTATTGATGATTAGATCTATCATAAAAAATAATAATAATAACGATGTTAAAATCTATAATACAATGCTGTCTTATTAAATCCGATTATACATACATATAAAAGTTATGGCTATTATTTTTTTAATATGCGTGTATAGGAAATATGAGAATGGAATCGTATTTCATCATGTCAAGGATTTATTGATGACATATTGCAAAATGAATTAATCTATATCTCGCAAGACTATATATGTATGGCTATGGAGAATAAAACATAACACCGTCATATAATATGACATAATATAATATAATATAATATATAATATATGATATAATGTTCCAGTTAATAAAAAAAAAATTACATAAATATTATATAATCCTATATGTTGTTGATGCAATAATTTGCTATATAGGTGTTTTGCAAGTGGAAAAGTAAAATAAAACATCAATAAAATAACAATATACAAGTGGCAATGGTTTAAATTTAATTTTTCGTTTCAATATAAAGATTTGACTCAAAACTCTGCTGAAAGTGATTTCTGTTAACAAAATTCACAAAAATATATTATATTTCTTCACAAACAAAAACATGCTTGTTTTAAAAGAATTCTGAATTATTCATTAATTCCAAAATCATAATTAATTTAATAATATTTTATTTGAAGATGATGGTGCATTTTTATATAAAAATATATATACATTTTTCTCTCATAGCAATTTTATTTGTTTATTTTTTACTTGAATTTGCAATGAAATGTGTGAAATACGCTGCAGAAAAGTTAAGTTTATTAATCTATGTATATATTTTTATTTATAAAAAAATAAGCTATATACAAATACAGCAAATACGATTGTTATCATGTATTTTATCATCAAAAACTTTCACTTATAAATATCAATTTTAATGTTAAAGAAAAAAAAATGCTATATATCCAAATGGTAAAATTATTATCACAATATGGTGTATATACATATTTCAAACCTAAAAAGTTGTATAAATATCACCAAGACAAGGTCTTACACACCATAATAATATTATTTATTAATATAATATCAAAAACATAAATAAAATTTCTTATTTTAAATAAAATATATAATATTATATTATATAAGCTGTATACTCCATCAAAAGTTTTGAATTTCAATTTAATATGTCTGAAGTATATGTAATCATTTTACGTTAACTTATATGACAGTAAATATGCATGCTGCGAAGTCACGATTTTATTTTGAGATATTATTACTATATATGATTTAAATACAAAATCAGCAATAATTTTATAAGTTGAATTGTGCAACTGATCGTCCCCTTTTTATATTGCACGATCACATCCCTATTTTTTTTTTTTTTTTTTTTTTTTAGTTTATATTTCATGGGTTAACTTGCATACAAACAGCTGGGATATATATATACGCTTTTTTTTCCCTCCTATATAAGTTTTGTCACGCTATTTTGGAATATGATATGAATCTTTTAACTCATAAAAGCTTTTAACATTCATCAGTTCTTAATGTGTTTATATACTTTATTTTTATTTCTTTTTATTTTGATTTAATAATAATAATAATATACTCTCTCACTCTCTCTATTATATATTTTTCTATATTATGTCAATTATGAAACTATATTATATCATTTTATTATATATTATAGAAGTAAATTTTTTTTTATTATAATTAACGTTTGAGATTATATATGTTCATGAAAATATCACATATATATAGCATGCATAAAAGTCGTTGGTGCTTCAAATTATGTTAAATTTAAAATGTAATCAAGTGCAACAGGAACAAAAATTTCTGTAAATTTTTGAATAAGTGTTATGATTAAATTTTAGTACATTTTCTCACGTTAAAATTAAAATTTCAACTTTCGTGTATATATATATAGTCTAAGCCACTTATAAGTGTACACCGTATTATAGGTTATTATATTTGAAATATATAAGATTACATAAAATTATTATTATTTTTAGTCACTTAAACTTGATTTGCATAATTGACTATACAAAATAAAATAATGAAACAATACTTTAACATTGTTAACAGCCATGTCAAATTGATTAGAATATATATATTTTTTTAATAATTTTTTTTTTGCCTTCATATATTATATTGATTTTTTTTAAAACTATTATAAAATTTCTATACGATGAATGTCTATAGGAAAATTATTAAATAAATAAGCTGTAAAATAAATATGCATTATCTGTGAGCCTACTGCAGTCTATATTTTATTACTACTAAAATCAACGTGACGAAATAAATTTATACAAATATATAAAAACAACCCTTGAGAAGCTTTTTGGCCACTTTTTGCAAAAGTTCTGGTTTTGTTTTTTGTTTTATTTATTTGAGATATGATTGGCAAATTGCTCAATATGAGTTACCTTTATCTTGCAGGTGAGACTAGCAACTCTGAAGATGGCGGTGGCGTGTCATCACGACTGATGAGTGACTCCGCGTGTCACGGACGTGCCAGCAGTGAAGAAGATGACGAGGAGGGCTTGAGTCGTGCTGCTAGTCCTGCCTCAGGGAGAGCCATATCACCAGGTACTTCCCCCGAGACCCCAGGCACCCCAGCACAGGGTGATAATGAGCCTAAGAAGAAGCACAGACGAAATCGCACGACCTTCACAACATACCAGTTACACGAGCTTGAGAGAGCCTTTGAGAAATCACATTACCCTGACGTGTACAGCAGAGAAGAGCTTGCAATGAAAGTCAACCTGCCAGAAGTCAGAGTACAGGTGAGTCTATTTTTTTTATATATAAATTATTTAGCCATTCTAAAATAGTCAAATTTCAAAATGAATTAACTTGAAATTTTTGCTATAAAATACATAAAGGACCCATGAAATATCAATCAATGTCGTCATGTCTTCATGCGTACATTTATATTTAGAGGAGTAATGCTAATCGTTCTGCAATCCACAAATTCATACTTTTTTTCCAGCGTCTTTTATTATAATAAACATCTGTAGATTTTTTTTTTTTTAATTCAGTGAGGCATTATCACATTGGTCCGCTATTATTTCATAACTTAATCAGCACGTTAATTTTTAATTTTATATAATACACGATTCAGTTTAATATTGTTATTATTATTATTAGTCTTGCATGCATATAGAAAGGAAAAGTTTAGTAAGATCTGAACCAAACTTGTAAACACTTTGAACTCAAACCTTTCTTTCATAATATACATATATCAACATATTTATATCGTATAACATAATAAAATGTCACTTATCATGAATCATTTACGTTAATCAAACAACTTATATAAAAGATTAATATGATATTTTACACTTCGTAACATAAATTACTCATTAAATATTATAATGTTTAAATTAAAAATATAGGAAGTTGCAACATAAACATAAATACCAACATAATAACAAGTAGTTTAACATGATATAATATTTTATTATATATAAACGGAAGTTTGAAATTATTTCTATACTGTAATACAAAATAAAGCGTAAAACAAATTCATGTCTTCCTTATATATTATATAATTATGTTCTATATACCCCTCTTATTATTCTATTAATTTAAAAAAAAGTGATATTATAAATATTAATTTAAATATTTAAAAAAAAAAAAGTCTGTATGGGGGTATATAAAAAGTGATCAAGTGCACGAAAGCTTTTGAAAAATATATCTCTACTTATATATTTTATATTATATATAATAATAACATTCTTTCTATATATATACGCCGGCAACTTTAAATATAATGAATAATATTAAAATATATTACTATACAAGAGTTAGAACAGCAATATTCTTACCGTTGTACATGATTTACTATGATAGTTCAATTTATATAATAAACTTTAATATGATGTATTATATAGTGTATTTTAAGAAACCTTAAACTTATATATAACTTTTTTTTTTTTTTTGAGTGCTCATGAATTAGAGTAGTCGCGTGACTTGTAATTTTTTTTAACTGAATACACACATACAAAAGAAGGAAATGAAATAACATTTTTTTTAAAATATATTAGCAATATATTTATTTACGTTTTTTTATTTTTGAGAAAAACAAATGCTGAAGAATTAAAAAGCACTGAAATGAGACCCGTATGAGCTAGCATAATATAGAGTTCTTTTTCATTTTTGTCCCCAAAGGATGATTATAGAAGTTTATTCTGTAATTTTATTTTATGGCGTTCTGTAAAAATAAATACCATTTGAAATAATTGTATTGGCCCTGCTAACAGTTTACCATGTATTCAAAAATGTAATTTTATATTAACGAAAAATTCTTTGTTAATACCATTGTCTATTATGGTTAATCATATTGTATTTCAATAATTATTTGATAGAATACAATTTTTTAATATCATTAAAACTATATAAATGAAATCAACCTCATATTATTTAAATAACAAAATTTTAATCATGTTTACTGTATAAACTGTCCTTTTTTAATATATTATATGCATTTGTAAACAATGAAGAAAAAAAACTAGTTTTTATATTTGATCCCCTTATATTTCTTTTGTTTTCAAAGTAAAGACAAGACGTGCGGGGTACTGTCAACTGTCTTATATTAGCTTTGGCAAGAGAAGAAGATTCAGCTCAGTCAGTGCAAACAGACCCCAAATAACTGAGTAAAAAGGAAGGGGATGTTAGAGAGAGAGAGAGAGAGAGAGAAAGAGAGAGAGAGAGAGAGAGAGAGAGAGAGAGAGAGAGAGAGAGAGAGAGAGAGAGAGAGAGAGAGAGAGAGAGAAGGAAAGAGAGACAAAGTAAAAGTCACGAGGCAAAATTCTCGAAAACTAAATCTAAGTGTAATCGGATTTGCTTGTTAGTGGGTGAAGAGATTTCCTATATTGTTATACTTTTTTTTTCTCTATATACTATTTTTTATATAATATTATATATATGAAAAAACTTTTTACACAACAATAATATTTAGGAAATAAATTTGAAAGAATAAATTTCCTTTTTATTTCTTTTTTGTTATGTCAATTTTATCCTGTCAACAACACAATTTTTCTTAAATAAAATAAAAAAAATCTTATTTATATACAAAGCAAGTAGAATTGAAAAATAGGATTATATTTATTTATAAATTGAACTTACTATTTTTCCTATTATTATTTTATTATTAAAATGAAAAAAAAATATGTATTACAAAAAAATAAATAATAATATACTTTATGCATATAACAGTATATTATTATATAATATAAAAAAAGTTTAAGAGTTATTTCAATTTAAAAGAAATAAAGAAGATTATAGAATTATTATATTATATAATATGATGTGGGAATGACAGAAAATATATTCCCTGTGGAGTAATGAAAACAAAATGCCGTTGGCTGATAACCACATTGTATAAGAGCTTTATCTCGGAGTAAGAGAGAGAGAGAGAGAGAGAGAGAGAGAGAGAGAGAGAGAGAGAGAGAGAGAGAGAGAGAGAGCAGAAAGTCCTATGAGCTTGTTAGCGGCCATTCAAGATGTGAAAATTTGATTTGTCAGCATGGTGCTAGAATTGCCTCTTTTTACTATAAAACCAACATAAAAAAAAAAAGAAAAAAAAAAAAAAAAAAAAAACATGGCGTGGATATGTCTTGAGGTTTGCCTACAATACACACAAAACACACTCACTCACCCCAGCATCTTTGCTTTGCTCTCTCTCTCCAATTTTGATGTCTTTTGTTGAGAGTAAAACGAAAATAAATTGATTCAATCTCACTCAATTCTAGTTTGGTTTGTTGGATATATATATATACAAAAAATATATACATGTGTATGAGTGAGTTTATATACAATATTGAACTTTTTTTTCTTTCGTATTTTGTTTATACTATATTTATGCATAAGCAACAGAATATTTTAGTGTATTATTATAGTATTGTATTATACCTTTTTCTTTTATATAAGCAAATATTATTATTATTACTATGTGGTGTGATTAGCGTACAGTATAATGTGAATATAATTTTAATAATTCTTTAATAAAAATATTTCAAATAAATCACGTTAAAAATAATACTATATAAAAATTAAGTTTAAATTTAAAAAAATATAAAGAAAGCTATATAAAATTATTACAAAAAGATAAAATTTAATATATAATATTATAAAATAAATAGCATGTATAATGATAAAATGTAAATCATATCATGCCATAAAACTAACATATTTTCGCAATAATTTTAAAAAATATAATATAAAAGTGCCTAACTGATAAGTTTTTATTAATAAAGATTTATATAAAGTCATCCTGATATGCAAGACAGCGTGAAATAATGTTAAATTTATTACCTATTAACTTTATAAATAATGTTAAAGTTCTTGTATATATGTATAGATAATTGAATTAAATATAAGAGCTCAAATATTATCAGGCGAAAGATCAGTTGATTCAAATGGAGAGTTTGAAACGGAAGTTAAGTTGAGGAGGAAAGAGAATATAAGAGGGGGTTTATATTTCTGCGCACGGTAGTTATATACCTTTCCCGCCATTAACCCCTTTGCAACCCCCTTTATACCTTAAAAACATGCATGCTTTTGCAAAGAAAAATATATATATATACAGCTTGCGAAATTTGTGTAAAATTACTTATATATATTTAGAAATAAATATATATTATAGAACAACAGTTTTATTGTTAATATGATTTTAAAACTAGTACTTTAAATAAATTAATCATGAATGTCTATATATTTTTTTTACAACCCTTATTATTATATTGATGTAAAGAGAGCTTTTCTCATATTACTCGCGTTCTAGTTTTTTATGGAGTCTCGTTAAAAATTGTTATCGTGTTTGTTGTATTTATACGCTCAACTAGATATAATAAAACCATAAAATAAAACAGTATAAAGAGAACTCAAAACTTCTTTTTTTTCCACACAGTTTTGGCTACTGATCAAGTAAACTCTTTGTTAAATATAGCAGAGAGAGAGAGAGAGAGAGAGAGAGAGAGAATATAATAAAACATATTGTAAACTATATTGCCACTTTGACTTTAATCTAAATTAATTTTCAATTTGAAAACAACCTCTAAAACAGCTATACAATAAAACAAAAAGTTTGTTTCTTCATTATTATTATTATTACTGCTACCTTTATTGACTCACTATAAAGACACGCGTTCAATAAAGCAAATTACAATTTTATTGAATATAATAAGAGCTATTTTATGCATGCGCTATATATATTCTCTTTCTCTCCCTTATTTCACTTCTCTTAATATCTAAACACGCAAATAAATGCATCCGACCATATCACTTTCATTTCTTTATAATTCTCTATATCAAAATATCATTAAAAAAAGAGGGTGTATTATTATATTTAAATTAAAAAATCTAGTCGTTGGACAATATGTATATTATAAATTTAATATATTCGAAAAAAAATTAGCATGAATATTAATTACAGGATGATATAGATTACTATAACATCGCATGACTTGAACTTAAAGGAATTATGTTTTTTATATTTTTATTATATTTTTGTGCTTTATCTTTTTTTTTTTTTTGTATGTATATATATAATATCAACTGACCAATTAAGTGAGATAATTAAATTAATCGAATGAGTGTATACAAAAGTATATTATAAAAAGTTTATTGGGGGATAATATAACTTTAAAAAATGCAGCTGCCGTGCTATAATGTTAAAAAAATTATAGATATTAGGGTGGGTGCTTTATTTTATATGAAAAAAATGAAAACTTATGTTGTTTATAATATACTTTTTTAACTTATATATATCAGGGGGTGTATATAGGGTGGGAATTATAAATTAATTTTAATAACAAGATAAATATGGCAACTTATTGCATGATTATTTCTATATGCTTTTAAATTTTATTATTTTTTTCTCTGAAAAGTTTTATTTTGAGTTATATATAAAAATATAAAAAAAACTTTTTATTAATGTGTCAATTTTTATACTTTTATATTTAAGAGAGTTGTTTATTTTATTATTTACAATATATTATAAAAATCGAATTACTTTATTATTTTTTTTTATTGATGAATAGGTCGTTAAATCATAAATTTAAATAACATGAATAAAGTATTATTTTGTTATCAGTGATTTTATTATACATTTACTATAAAATTAAATTTTGTATTACATTTGGACACGATAATATTTTTATACAGTATACTTCCACAAGTTTTCAAGTACCTATATATGAATTATTATCAAATAAAATTTACGTTTATAAAATATTATACGATATGATATTATACATGATACTTGGAATTATTAACAGGGTTGTTTCCAATTGAAAGGTTGTAAAAATAGTTACTTTGAAATCCGTTATAAGTTTTTTAACCACATAATCTGAACATTACCAAGAATATAAGGAAATTAAAAAATATACGCAGTAATACTTTATATATAATTAATATATAAGGATAGAATAAAAATTTCAATACCGGATGCATCCTCTCTCTCTCTCTCTCTCTCTCTCTCTCTCCTCTCTCTCTCTCTCTCTCTCTCTCTCTCTCTCTCTCTCTCTCTCTCTCTCTCTCTCTCTCTCTCTCTCTCTCTCTCACTCACTCACTCACTCACTCACTTGTAAGGGTTGAAAAAGTCGGGTATAAGTACTATACATTTTGGGAAAACTTAAACTTTTGTATATATCTTTATAAAAAATTTGAAATCAAAATAAAGTTGCTTATTTTTCAGTTAAAAATATCTACCTTTTTTCAGTGCATTATTATATAATATAGTATATATCAGTATAGTAATAAAAATAAAGTGAATTGAAGTAGTATAATATTACTTATCCATATATTTTGTACCTTTTTTAAAGCTAAAAAAAAAAAAAAAAAAAAAAAAACATTGTTGATAAAAATTAAGTTGAAAAAACAATTGTTGACCAGAATTAATTTACCCATACAACTTGGCAGATAAAAAATGAAATGTCATTAAAAATTTCTATATGCTCAAAAATTGATCAATATAGATCAAAAATCAGTAATGACAAAAGAAAATATAAACAATATACTTATTTAAATCGCACCCTTATTCAGAAGAGTTTTATAGTATAAATATTATAAGAAAGACCAATAAAATAATTTAAAGTAATAAAATTCATATTTAAAAAAAATATGTATTATATTAAAACTATGTAAATTTAAATATATATATTTTTTCTATTCATGGGGATATAGTTTGCGTGTATTGCGGATTAAATATAATATATAGTGAATAATTTTTATCAGAACCATAAGTCTCACTACAGCAGTTTTACAGCAGTTATTATACTTCTTACGTTTCATATTTTATATCGCAAGTTGCGTATATATGGCGTGCTTATTATACTGAAATACAAATAAACGAGTTGTTTCTCTATAAACAGCTGAACTACTTAAAGAATGGAGACATATTATATTGAAATCTCGAGAAAAATAAAGGTCATTCAATGAAAATTTTCCCCGTTGGTATAACTGTATTTTAGTATAAAAAATATAAGAACTACTGCATACTCATATTGACTGCTATTTTGACTGATTCCGCGACAATGTTTCAGTATAATATATGCTACTCTAGCTATATCTCTTTTTATCACTAAATTATATATATTATATATAAAAAAAAACTCTCAAAATATAAAATAAAATTCAGGAAAATGTGAAAATGAAAATATACAATTTTTGTTCAATTTAACCCAAGTTTTACATCACTGAATTTATTATTTTTAAATACATAACTATATATTTTTTTTATTAAAAATAATAATAATAATAATATTAATAATAATGTTATTAATTATTTATTATTCATATATTGTAAACAACCCTTGGTAAATGAATTACATTTAATTAATATTCAATTTACATTATAAGCATGAGTTAAATATACAGTTTATTAAAATTACATTTTATATATAATTAATACGTTAATTAAAACAGTTTATATATAAAAGTAAATATAATGTATAAAAAAAAAACTAAAATGAGTTTATTCTCTCTCTCTCTCTCTCTTTCTCTCTAATATTACTGGAAAATAATTACACTCTCATGGAAAAAATAATATTATAAATATATATATTATATATAAAAAAAAGTTACAATAAAATAAAAAATAATTTAAAACTAATTTGTTAGTAATTTCCTTACTTTATTTTTTCTATAAAAATTAATTTAAAAACTTATCTTCCTATTCCACTTTTCTTTCTTTCTTTCTTTCTTTCTTTTTTTTTTTCTTTTTTTTTTTTCTTTTACATTAAATAACAAATTTTAGACTTGACAAATAAAGTAGACTATATTATATAAATTTATATAAAAGAAAAATGTAACAAGAAAAAAAAACAATTTATATGACACAAGAATCACAAAAGAGAGAGAGAAAGAGAAACAAATGTAAGAATCTCGTAAATTTGTGTAGATTTAGGGAATGTGACGTAAAATTTTATAAATAACAAAAGAATAACACTGCATGTATTTTTGTTTTGTTTAAAGTGGGACATGGACATTATTTAAAGTTGTATATATTTTTATATTTTAGACAAATAGTATTATATCCTTATATATCATATTCATAGTGGTAAATATGCCTAGATTTCCACACAATAAAGCCATGATGATGTTTGTATGAAAATGAAATAGGGGAAATTTTGCAGAGTTTTTAGATGTATGAGGGAAAAATATCACATGCGTGAAAAATAACGCTTTTCTGTTATCTTTTATTATACAAAATTATATTATTTCCTTTTTATTATTATACTCAATTTATTTTTCTATTATCATTTTTTTTTTTGATCCATTAAATTTTATTGCAATAATATAATAATTCTTATTGCGACACTTAATTATATTCTCATTTTTTTTCCCTATCAAAAAAGCTTGAAGA
The DNA here is from genome assembly GCA_949318235.1 of Ecdyonurus torrentis. Taxonomy (NCBI): domain Eukaryota; kingdom Metazoa; phylum Arthropoda; class Insecta; order Ephemeroptera; family Heptageniidae; genus Ecdyonurus; species Ecdyonurus torrentis. Next base: position 27,998,651 of record OX439131.1, read on the forward strand.
ATTCTCTCTCTATTAGTCTATATATTATATCTCGTGTAAGGCGTTATTTAGTTGACATATGGAATAAAAATTTATGCTTATTAAATATTCTCGACATGTCTTTATTTTTATTATTATTCCTTTAATTACATTATTACAACAATTTCTCACACTACATAAATTTACTACTGTTGAAGTAGTCTCTCTCTCTCTCTCTCTCTCTCTCTCTCTCTCTTCTCTCTCTCTCTCTCTCTCTCTCTCTCTCTCTCTCTCTCTATCTCTCTCTCTATTTTATTACGTTTAAGTGTATAGCAGCTGTTATATTATGACTTTTATTTACACAATGCAAAGTTATTACAATCCAACTACAACATAATGCATTATGTTAATCATGCACTACATATTACATGATTATGTTATACATGTATATAAATACAAAAAAGTTTAAAAACATAATACTATTTCCTATAATGCTAAAGTACATTGCATGTCTTTAATGTATAAATAAAAATTTATATACTGTTGGTTACCTTGTTTGTTTGAAATTATACTGAGTACAGTTTATAACATAAAAAATTTAATTTAATTATAACTGCATGTAAACATTAACATAATATGTGTATACTAAATGGTATAACATTCTTTTATTAAAATCTCCGCATGTAGCATCATTGTACAGTATCTGTGATGCAAAATTTTACTATATTGTTACAAGGAAATACTATGTGTTTATATGATGCATTATTGTATTTTATTATAATTTTTTGTATTATTATACACAGTGTCGTATGTACAATAAAAGAAAGATTCTAATTTTATGAACTGTACAAGATTACTCTAATTATATAAACTTAATTCAATAATGTCATTACTATATAAAGAGCAACTCCTAAACTATAGATAATTTAATTAACATTCATTTATTAAAACTTCATATATAAAAAATTATTTTTGGTTTTAATGATTTTTTCTTGCGTGTTTATTATACCAAGCATTATTGTTATGAACCTTAAAAATTATATATCTCAAAATTTTAACCCCATGAACCATACGTGTAAAAACAAAAATATTATATATAAACGCACGATATCTCCCGCGGGCAAATTCTCTCATTTACCGCCTGTTTACCTTCCATAAACGATGAGCATTCCTCTTGCATTAATTACATTTACTTGGTAACGTAAAGTGCTTTTCCGTCGTTAAATGCAAATTTTATAACATTATTAAGTTCCCTCTCCTTACTCTCTCTCTCTCTCTCTCTCTCTCTCTCTCTCTCTCTCTCTCTCTCTCTCTCTCTCTCTCTCTCTCTCTCTCTCTCTCTCTTGTAATATAACGTTTTCGCATGGCAAGAGTTTAAAATATTATCAATGCTTAATTAATCCTTCAATTTATTTACATTTTAAAGGTAAAAAAAAAAATTATAATGAATTTAACACTCAATTTAGTGGTTATTAATCAAAAGTTTTAATTAAGATGATTATTATATAAGCTTTTAGGTGGGTGTTATGAAAGGGTGGGTTCTAATCATGAAAAACACAGAGAGAGAGAGAGAGAGAGAGAGAGAGAGAGAGAGAGAGAGAGAGAGAGAGAGAGAGAGAGAGAGAGAGAGAGAGAGAGAGAGAGAGTTTATATAACAGGCGCAGATTTTGGGGTGGTATATATAAGCTGATTAAAATTAAAAGTTTGAAATTTTTACACACATATAGAGACAAGGTGATTTTAATTAAAATTATGTTGCCAGTCACCTTACATATAAAAAATAAATAAATTAAGTTTATATTTTTGGTTCAGTAAATTTGTTTATTGAATTATTTTTTTGATTTAAAGTAATCATATATATATACACAGAAAAATAATATGTTTTCCACAGTATTACTGGATATAAAAATTGTAATTTATTTAATTGTACGTTTCACGATGTTACGAAATTTGAAAAGCGTATAAGTCTATTTACTATAGATTTATTTAAGTGTATTACATCAATTTTCTATAAATAAATAATTTAAATGTAAATGAAATGTATATTTTTGAGGATTTTCTACGCGAATTTTAAAATTCTTGTATCAAAGTTTGCAGAAGATCAGACTCCGCTGCAAATTCAAACAAATGACTAACGGCACAGGCTTCTTAGGGGCGTGGCTGCCACTTTTAAATCATGAATTAATTGCTGAAATTTAATTAATAAAGGTAAATATCGATGTCAATAGAATCTACTAATTATACTCTTTCTAAAAATGTGCTCAAATACTGTCCCAAAAATCCTTAGTCTTCCTCATTCAAATGGCATTAAAATTGAAAAGTAAGCTTTTGAATTACTCCGTGTTTATTTGTAGGTGTTTTTTACAAGAAGCCTAAAAATCTGGGTTCGAGCCCCATAGTTGGTCGGAATGCCTTTTGCCATGTATTTACTGCCTAATATATTAATAATAATAATAAAAACACGGAGTTATATATATAAAAACCAAACCTATGTGTAACCAATTGTAAAATAGGTGTTATTTACAAACTCTGATATCGGAAAAATAAAATAGTTTGAAATTGCGTATATTATAAAGTTTTGTTTAATGACACTTTATATATTGAGCTATTAGTCAATATAAGTCATGACATTAATTGACAACAATACCAAATATACAAATAGCCAATACAGGGTGACATATTTAGTGACTTAAATTTCAAGAGAAGCACTTTAATCAAATAAATCCAGTTTGTCAAATAAATGTCTCACCATTGAAACAGAAATAAAAAATCAAGTATTTTTTTTATACATACCAGAACGGTTTATATAGAAAAATTGTGAAAAAAGAAAGAGAGGGTATCAAATTATATTCTTACTGTATGTATAGAGAAATTCTATAAGCCTATAATATAATTATATTATTAGTATTACATATTATAAGCACCCATAAGGGGTTATTGATAAAAAAAAAAGAAGTAGGTCTTGTCTTCAAATATATTATTCAATTTATTATTGTATTGTATTTTTTTACGGGAAATATAAATCATATAATAAACAAGAAATAATAATATAGTTGTCATAAAAAAGGGGAGGCATCTTATATATATGAAAGTTTTGCTGTATATAAGGCTTATTATTTTTCTTATAATAAATATATAAGGGTATTAACAGAAGAAAAAAAAAAAAGAGGGAGAAGGACATGTCGACTTTACTTCGCATGTCATTTTTTTTTTTTAGAGTTGACAAGTGCTTCAAATTTCATACACAAATACATAAGACATTATTATAATATTTTATAAAGTTTTTTGGCAATATCTCTCCATGTAGTATATTATTAATAAAAAAAATAGCTCAGGTAAAAAAAAATATATATATTATAACGTAACACACATATAATATATTTATAAAGCGGCGGTATAGTTTATATAGTCTATTATGTAGGATTGTATTACATATAGAGGCGGCATATTCCTTGAGATATTGAAGAAGTTTAAACTGTAAAGCCGGTAAAATAGCTTGATATAGCGTGTGTATATTACCTTAATTTCTCTCTCTCTCTCTCTCTCTCTCTCTCATTGATATAAAAAAAAAACTAGGAAGGCGTACGTACTCTCTTGCAGTGAACTAACCGGCAATCAAAGGCTCACTCGCCGGTATTATTGCTTTGTATTTTTCCCGACAATGAGATCATTTCTTATTCTTACCCCCGTGGGACATAATATATTGTATAATATCAAGACTCTATTTTTTTATCACAAAAATTAGATTCTTCTATTGAAAAAATATTATGTCAAATTTATGTTTTTTTTAGAGGGTGCTCAAAAAGTTCTCGATTTCATATTTGAAATTTTTTCTCTCTTATTTTGTTAAGTATATAATAACAAGCTTTCATTCAATCGATTATTGTATTAAAAAATAAAAACGTTTCTGAACAAATAACAAAAGTAGGAAAGTGATTTTTTTTATATCACATACTTCACACAAAAGGCTTTTATTAATAACATTAATAGGGTTATCTTTGGATCCCATGTAAGACATTGTAAAGAAATTATATAAAAAAAAGGATGAATCTTGACGTATCTGGTTACTAAAAACACGTGTTTCCTTATGTGGTTAATTCTATCAAAAAATTTCATTTTATTAATGGGTGAAGAATTTTTCTAAATCCTTTCCCATTCTTTTATAAAATAGATTATAATGCTCTTTTTCCTGCGTATTTATTTGGCAGTTTTTTTTTTTTTCTTTTTTTTTTTTTTTTTTTTTTTACAACAAGGTATAACAGGCATTACTTCAATTTATTTCTTACCAGGACCTGCTTGTTAAAGTGCCTGCAATCATAACATATAACGAAGGATGGTTGAAAGGGCCTAAATGCCAATATTTTTTTTAAAGAATTCTTCGTGCCATTATTTAAAAAATAAAAAATAATATTAAAATTATACAGACTCTCACACATCATATAGACAAATTTCTATATTCAAAAGAAAATGAAACAAAAATACCCATATCCCAATATTATAGAAACAGTTATGTATTTTAAAGTACATGCAGAACATACTCGACAATGCATGATATTAATAATGTATTCTATACACTATATTTAATTATACATACTATATTAAGCACGTCAATACTAATTTTATACTATATAATGTTTCTTACATTAATTTTATAGTATATTATATATTATACTTCATTGAACTGTATATGAAAATCATGTAAATTTTTCGTTACTTGAATCAAGCATTAAATTATATGTATAAGTATTTAATACAATATGTAATAATAAATTAAATTTATACTTGATGGAATAAGAAAAATAAAGTTAGTAATAAAATTGAAAAATAATCTAAAGATCAAATAACTATATTTTATATATAGCAACATATATAAACTTACATATTAAAACATGGGATATATATATATATATATATATATATATATATATATATATATATATATATATATATATATATATATATATATATATATATATATATATATATATATAACAAAGGAAAAATAAACGTTACATATTATATTCATTTGTTATTCAAATATAATATAGTATACTGAACGTATGTATTGTATATTTGTTATGATTCAAATGTTAAATATACGAAATCCAGAAAAATATTAATTAAGCACATTTATATGTTATAGGGAGTGCAATGAAGCATTATTTGGTTTAATAATTTCAGAGTCTGTTTTTCAATAGTGTATATTAAAATGTTATAGATTTGAGAATGAGGGGGAGATGTTGAAGTATATATTTTTGTTGTCTCTATAATATAATGTCACGTGACCATATTATATGTATAGGGATGATGTGATAGCCTTTAGGGCATGTAAGAGAGAGAGAGAGAGAGAGAGAGAGAGAGAGATTATAGAGTCTCTCTCTATATATAAAGTTTGTATGATGTGTGAATTGTACTATAATATTGGAGTATATTGAAGGGGGGGTATATACAGTGTCATTATTAGCTCGTATGACATTCGTTTTGTATCAACTGAAGCTTTTTTTTTTTTTTTTTTTTTTTTTACATTCCCTCCCTTTCCTAATAACCTCTCTTATATCGTTTTATTACATGGGAGAAAAACTGCATCAAAATCTGCTGTTTCTATATACCCCTCCTCCCACAAAAAATAATAATAATACGTTTTTGATATTGCCTTTCAACTTCAAAAACCATGTCAATTAAATTTCATGAACTGTAAATGACAAATAAATTACTGTTATATAATATTTTGTATTTTATTGAGAGAGGGAAGGAAATAAACCTTTAAAATTATATTATTGTTTGTCACTAATTTTGATAAAGGATGTAAAAATAATAAATATATATATATATAGTATAATAATTTTTAGAATTATTAATTATTATGTTATATTATATTTATATAAATAAAAACTATTTTGTTTGGGGTTTGGAAAAATTATAAAACTACAATGGTGTATTTTTCACCAGTAGTTGCGAAGATTTTTTTTAAATGTATGTTATTCACTAAATTTGCCTTTTTCTATAACAGTCAAATCTCTCTCTCTCTCTCTCTCTCTCTCTCTCTCTCTGGTTGCAAAATCGTGCAAATGAGAAACAAAAAATAATGGATATCACAAATAAACTCTAAAATCTGACGCCTCTCAAAATTAATTGTTAGTTAATGCAACTAACTTCATTAATCAATTAATTAAAATCCTCTACGTCAGTCTAAACTGACTTAAATTTTACAACTATATAAAAGTCAAACACAATACTATTTACATCTGCTGTTGTTTGCGACTAATTGGGTATCTCGCCCATTATTGTTGCACCATAACAAACAACAATTGGCCCGTCAGCTAATTTGCGTGCATGAGTGACGTGCGGGGGAGAGCTAATCAAGGCGGGCAGGTGAACAAGGGTGAGACATGAGGGTAGCTATGCCATATACTTCTCTTTATATAATAATAAAAAAAAAAGAATAGATTTTATAGAACTATACATTCATCAGAATACAATGCTTATCAAATTTAATTTTACATTTATTCATTACCGTTCACTTTTATATAAGATCTTCGTTTTGTTTATACCTCACTGCAAAAATAAATATACGTAATAATTATACTATATAGCTCAATGCGCAGCAACATTTATGCATAATAACATGATTTATGCTATATATATTGTAAAGTAACTATAATATACTATATATACAGCATAACAGTTCAGATGTTGAGCATATTTTATGTTATTTCAAAATAGCAATATTTGTGCTCGATATAGTACAGGAATTATTTAATGCAGCATAAATTACGTAATTTATTTTTTAAACTGCTTATTCTCTAGATTATATCATTAACATAAGCTTGTTTTTCATTTTCAATGATTGCAATCTATTTGATAAAAACAAATACACAGGACTATATTGCAATAGTCATAAAAGTTATAATTAGAAACAAAAATAAGGGGAAAAAAAACACTTTACAAGTTAGAGCTTAAAACCAATTGATAATATTAATGCACACAAAGTTTAAAAAAAGGATTTTGCATACAAAAAAATCATGGAATTATCAAAGTAATAATTTATTCTAAATAAATAAAACAATTCATTTATTTAATTTATTTACTATAATATAATCATTTTTATTCCATCGTATATGTAAAAATTGATATTTTAAGTTTGTACATAATATTTTTGATAAAATAATTGAAAAACCATAGCATATTGAATATTAATCAATAACTATTTAATTTGTAATAAAGAAAAGCTTTGCCACATCAAACGAAAACAGTAAATTATATACGAAAATACGCTCACCTATATACACATTATAAAGAGATGCTTTTTATATTAAAAAAACACACACCCTACTTTTTTATATATCTTAAATATTAACTGCTGCTCTATTATCCCCCTTTTCTATATTTAATTGACTTGATCGTTGCCTTAAAATGACCCACAACTCTCTATTGAAAAAAAAAAAAAAAAGTTGAACCCTTTCTTTTTTATATATTAATTCATCATGGTTCTTATCATCACAATAATAATAATAAAAACGTCCCCACGTGTATATAAAAATCTAGTATAACAATAGAAATTACTTTAAAAGCATCTAGTTTTAATATAATAGGAAAACAAAAAACTTTGAACATATATATAAAAAAAAAAAAAAAATAGATGGATATATCATGAAAATTGAAACTACGCTATGTTAACCCTTTTCATTCAACTATAATTTTTAAAGTAAAAAGTTTATATAAAGAGCATGATAAAAAAAATTTAATCTCACCTTTAATCATATCAAATTTTATAATCTTTATTGAGTTTGTTATTGTTATTATATATTTTTTTATTTAACAACGAAAAAAAAATATATATATATAATATAATGTTCTTTTTATTATGTTTGAAAATAATAACAGTGCATATATATATATATATATAAAAGTGTAATTATATTCAATATTGGCTATGTCATTCATGTATTTTAATAATATGAGATACTTATCTTTTTATAGTTAATAACTAAATAAACTATAAAGCTTTTTAGCTTGATAATTTTAATAAGTTCACTTAAAAAGTTCCATAATCAATTTATTATATATGAAAAAAATATCAACAGTTTAAAGTTAAAAAATAAATAATTATAAAATGATATCAGCGTAATGTGTATACTACTTCTTCAAATATAATGTATCAAATATGTAAATTTGATTCATAAATCAATGTTTATTAAGTTTGACTATTATAGTATAAGAATAATCATCGCAGTATACGATATTTATTATAGTATACTATATAATGTTAAAATGCATGAATATATAGTTATAAAGAACCACTGGCCTCAAAAATAAATTTCCTCTCAATGATAAATCATGAGATGTGACGATGTGACTATTATAAATACACGTATTTTATGCCTTAACCTTTCAGTACTCTCACAAGATGGGGAGAAAACTTGTAAAGTAGGCAACCCGCGCTACAATTTCTATATTGTAGACCCGGAATTGATGACGTCATGAATTCCCAAAGTTGCCTACTTTACAGTTTTTCAACCCCAGTTTGTGAGTGTATAGATATCGGACATAAAATGAGTATAAATAATGGTCCCATCTCATGATTTTTACATTTTTTTTTTTACTTAAAGTTTTGATGTCAGGAGCCCTTTAAGTGTTATATTAAATAAGTATATAATAATCATTCTGGAATTTTAATTAATTTGTTATCATTTTTTTACAAGTAGAAGTGAAGAGTATATTATTCTATTAAGTGTAAAAAATAAACGGTTGATTAATGTGCAATTTGTGCGGCAGTGTTAGCTAGAGGGAAGTTAGTAATAACAAAGTGAAAGAATGGTGTTGCATGGGCGCAATTCTTTGTCCTCTCTCTCTCTCTCTCTCTCTCTCTCTCTCTCTCTCTCTCTCTCTCTCTCTCTCTCTCTCTCTCTCTCTCTCTCTCTCTCTCTCTCTGCTTTAACGCAATGTAGAGTTCTGTTCTGATAGAAGACTCTATATATCTAAAGCTCCAGGGAAACCTATACAGAGGCGCAAAATACACACCAATTAATTTACTCTTGCATTCCACCCTGTATAGTTAGCTCTCTCCCTATATATACCATATTATATGTATGTATATATATAAAAAGTGAATAACATCACAAACCTTTTGTTTTTATTAAATTTATTCTCTTTTACATTTCAACATTTAATTAAATACGTTACAATTTGTTGTAGGAAACGAATAAAAAAAAAACTACATAGTATAATTAAACTCTTTATAATGTAATTTCTCATTAGATTTAATTAATTTTCAAACTAAAACGCCTAAAGGTATTATATTTATGTTATTTATATATGGAACTATAATACTATATAAATATAAAATCTATTTTATTTTATATTTTAAATGAATTTTATTGTATGATATTATTTATATATTTTATAATATACTGTACATTAAAAGATTTTTTTTTATTATGTATAAAAATAAATATCAAATTATTTAAACTAAAATTCAAAAATAATATTAATTAAAATTTGTCATTTGATAAATAAAATACTATCCTTTTTTTATATAATATTGTTTACAGTAATGTGGCACGTAATGAAAAAAAAAATCCGTAATATATATAAAACAAATATTGGATTGCATTTTATTCCATTACATTTAAAGGGGGAAATTGTATTGAAAATGTATTATTTTTATATATATATATATATATAAAAATATAAATTTAATTTAAAAAAATAACGTGGTTGAAATTCGTTTATGCTTGAGTTGAAGTCGATTATTGTAGACTGAAAGAGAAGATTGAGTTAGTTGAACAGAAAATTTAGTTGCAAAGAACAATCATACGCACCGCAAGATTTTCCACCATACATGGCATGTATATAGAAAAAAAATTTCATAACAAAATTTTTAAATAAATCTCTTCTCGTAATATCAAAGAAGTTTTTATATTATATACTTATATATCCGCAAGCGTTATCTTTATTAGAAAATAGTTTTTAGAAATAGTTGTAACGACTTCACTTATAAGACAATTCTTTGTATGGGGTGATGAAGACTTTCTATATACTAAAAATTGACACACAAAGTATAATTATGAGAAAATATTAAATGTTTCCATTACCAAGTTTTGGTTGTAAATATGAGAGAATAATTTAGATTTAGAGTCAGAAAGACACAAAAACAGACACAGACAGAGAGAAGAGCAAGTATAGGAGATTTAATATCAATGACTTTTTCCCCTCTTTGTTTGCTTTGCTTGCAAATCTCGGAACATAATCGTTGAATGAATATTATATACCAGACGTAATAGCAGTGACAGTATTAACATTGTGCGTTCATCCACTATCCAAAACTGACGCACGTTATACATAATAGCATAAAATGTCAATACTCAGTTAACTATAGGGTGTATGCATTCATGTTAAAGTTGACGCCATGTTGGATAATAACATGGGTGGCATAGGAAAATAAATCATTTTGCCAAGTTTAAAAACACTATGCAAATTTTTTTGAGAGCATTGATGCTGTAAATATATTGAATTATTATCTCAAGTATGCGTGAGAAAAATAACAATAACAAAAAATTAACCGAATTCTCAAAGAAAATCGGCTTAAATGAGGTTTTTACTATGCTGAGTAATGTTATTTACTACTCCAGTATTGCCTCCAAGCGCATTAAATATGACGTCATCCACATACACCCTATATACACACTTATTTAAAAACAGACAGTCAGACAGATGATTCCATAACATTTATATTAATTTTAACTCTTGTAGTAATAGCAATAAGAGTTTGTTGGTATTAACAAGATATTACAATCATATTAGCTGTTTCATGGACAATATTTCCCTAGCCATTCTAACTACAACAAAACAGGTTAAAATAGTAATCCATGCTTTTAATAAAATGCACAGTTTGTGAATCTCTATCTATAACCAATTCCACACAGGGAAAAAAATTCATTATTCATATAGAGAATTAAAAAAATTAGATTAAATAAAATATTAATAATAATCAAAATATAAACAAGGCTTTTTAAAGATTTACTCTATAAAAAAATTAATTAGAAAATTAGAATTTTAAAATTTAATAAAGTATAACGATATTTTATAATTAATCTTTAATTTTTTAAAAGTTTTTATCACTTTAAAATAGTATACTTTGCTTGTACATGAATAAAAAAATCACTTAACTTATTTCTATATAAATATAAATTTGTATATAATTTTTTTAACAATTTTCTTTTCCTTCTAAACATACCATGTTATTTATTGGTGTTGGCGTTTTCCATTTGAGAAAAAAAAAAGCTTCTGTGGCTCTATAATAGAAAAAAAAACTTCAACAAGCAACGTTCTCAAAAAAGTTTTTTTTTTTTTTTTTCTTTATTAGATTTTCTCAATTTGAGACAGCTTCAGTCAAGAGAGAGCGAGAGACTTGGGCAAAATAAAAATCTCACCCTCTCTTCTTCACCCCATTACCCCACGTAGGCGAAGAATTGCGCTAAATTGTCAATTAATGTATCAGTTCAAAACCAATTTGTCTGTAACAGGCGAGTTTGAAGCACTTTATTCAGAGAGAGAGAGAGAGAGAGAGGGTTGTTGGATGGATGGATGCTGTATGGAGTAGAGAAAAGGAGGGGGATGCTTTTGATATCAAAACTTCCATTGGTCGGTAGCGCTATGGGTAAGTTAGAATAAGAGAACAAGGGGGAAAAGCGTAAAATTTAACCCTCAGCTTAAAACTCATAACCGCAAAACCAGATATATTAATCGTTTATTTTACTGTGTATTCATATTAAAATTTTCATTCTGTATATATAATGAAAATTATTTAATAAAATATAATTTACTTTCAAAATTATGTAATTGTGTCTTTGCAACATAAAACAATAATCATAATTTTTGACTGCTATATTATATAAATAATAAACTAAATTTTGCTGTTGCAATAAATGAAATGAAATATACAATCAACATTGATTAGTGAAGAGATTATGGAAGACAGGAGGGTTACTTATACAATTTACAAAAAAAAAAAAAAAAAAAAAAAGCATATACAATAACATGTTAATTTGCCTCTATTATACATACCACATTATTTGATGTATGTAATAAAAAAAGAAATGTTGATTTTTTATATAATATATATAATATATAAAAACATTGCCATAGAAAACAAATTAAACACAAACATGGCATAATGCAAAATTAACTTTATTGTGAATAAAAGTTTTAAATTAAACATAAATTTCCATACACCTTGACATGCAAATTGTTCCAATTGAGTCGTTGTATTTTTTGTAACATTTTTCACATTGTGACTTTGTTGACATTAAACTTTTTATTTTAAACTTTTAATTATTTTGAAAACATTTGAAAAAAAAAAGAAGTTAAAAAACATAATTTAAATTACTTTGCCCTGTAGTTATTTTTAAATTTAAAGTATTCTTTTATTATTATTATTGCTTTATTTTTATAAAAAACATAATACAGTTTAGTATAAATTATAAGCATTTTAATTGAAAAATTAAAAAAAATACTATATATACGTTTGAAGTTGATTTTTTGTGTAGTTTTAAATAAGATTTAATATGCACCTATTATATCATTATATTGCGCAAGAGGGGTCAAGTGCAGACAATTTTACCTATAGGTCTATGAAAATCGTAAGAATCTTTTAATTTTAAGAACACACCCACACGTCAAAAAATAGGCAATATTTGTAAAGTTTGAGATGCCAAATTTGAAATTCAAGCTCTAAATTTCTTATCTATAACAAATCATATTTGAATATTCGTATACTTATGCTTTTTCATCAGTGAAAACCTTGCTGGAAATATAGAAGAAAAAATATTTTGACTGCAAAATTGAAAAAGGTTAATTAATAATAAAAAAAAAAAATACTAATAATAGAATTTTGATTTCTTTTTTGGATACATAATAAAACTCATTAGTCTTCTATTCATGTATTTTTATGTTTGGAGAGAGAGAGAGAGAGAGAGAGAGAGAGAGAGAGAAGTTTTTCACACATTTTGATGGCACTTTGATTAATTTAAATATAAGCATTATATATAAGCTACCTGAGTATATAGAAAGAAGAAGAATATCGTATTATATAATCAATATAATATAATAATATTATAGCTAAGCACTAACGAGTGTTTGGAGGGAGAAAAGGGTAATGAGATCATTTATAAAGTGTTAAGACAAGATTGAATGTTAATTGGAAAGCAGGAGTTAGAGAGAGAGGTTATTTAGAAGAAGAGAATATCACAACCATAATAAAAACTCCAACTTCTCTCTACTCATGTAGATTTAAGTTGTTAATGAAAGCTTTTCTATTATAATAGTTAATGCACTCTATTAACCTTTTGTTGTTATGAAAAGATACATATCTTATTTCTTCTTATATTATTATGATGAAGAGTCTGCTGCTGCTGCTTTGCTCCAGTCAAGAGAGATAGATTTTTATCATCGCGGGAACTCAAGATTTTTTTTTCATTTTTTTTTTCGTTTGATTCTCTCTCTTTTTCTTCTTCGTAAAATGTTCACACATCTTTGCGCACGCTATTTTTATTCTCAATTCTATTCTATATATTATAATATAATACTGATACTTGAAAAGAATTTTACGTTAAAATATAATACAAAACAAATGAAGCCTTATTGAAAATGATTCTAAAGATATATATTATGTTATAAATTATAATACCACTTAACTTTATTTCATTTCAACAAATCAGATTTATGATTAGAATCATTTTTTACTGTTTAGTAATAAAGATATTCAAAACACATTTATTTTTATGTACTGACTTTTTTTTTTAAGTGAAGTACATGCAAACAAAAGTTATGTTGCTTAACTCTTGTGTGTTTGAGATTAACAAGCGTACTTCTTCAAGTGCTTACACGCGTCTCTCTCTCTCTCTCTCTCTCTCTCTCTCTCTCTCTCTCTCTCTCTCTCTCTCTCTCTCTCTCTCTCTCTCTCTCTCTCTCTCTCTCTCTCTCTCTTCTCTCTCTCTCTCACATTTAAGCTGCCATGTTCTACAACGTTTTATTACGACTTTTTATATGTATTTAAAGTGCTTTTTATATAAATATACACTTCAACGTTTCCCTTCATATTTTTTATTAACACATTTAATATTATTATATATATAACGTCAAGCTTATTTAAATAAATACTTACATCTTTATCTTCAATGATTTGCAAATTAAGTTTGTAATTTTATTTTGTACTGCAAGTGAAGTGCTATGGGTATATTTAACCTTATACAATTAACAAAATATCAGATATAGGATAGATTGCTTGTTAAAAAAACAGTTACACAATATATATGATGAATTTATTTGATTTTTATGCGTTATTTTATACGTTAATTTTATTATTATATAGACCGATAATTTTTTTTTTTTAATAATTTTTATTTCTATAGTTATTATTATTGCTTTTTTATATTTTTTTTGTGTCATTGTGCACTACAGGCTAAACCTGTATTATTAAAATTGCTATTACAGCATAGAAGTATTGCTATGTAGACAATTATGACATGTTCAATTAAATGCATATCTCACTGACGAATAATAACTATTTACGATTACTGAAATTCTTACAGTAAAATTTTCTATAATACTGTTATTGTTATTATTATCATTTTAGTATATTATTTAATAATTATTATTTTTAGTTATTTTCTTTCTTTCTCAAAAAAAAAAAAAAAAAAAAAAAATACAATCACAAAATGAATAAAATGATTTTTTTAAAAATTAAATTTGATGATTAATATATTTATAATAGAGTGCTCTTATAATTTAATTCAGTCCAATGTATTAATATACAGAATATTATTGCAAAATGATTTATTCATGATTAATATACAAAATAATTATTTCATCAAAGTAATTCAATTTAAACTAGTATTAAATTGTTTGTATATTAATTACTTGTTATATTTCATAATGTAAATTAATGTTAAACATTTAAATTATCATTATTATAACATATATATATATATATATATATATATATATATATATATATATATATATATATATATATATACACATTAAATAAGAGTAATGCAATAATATTGTAAATTGAAATTTGTGTTTTATTATTATTATATTACTTCTCTTAATAAAATTGTGCTATTATTAATATTTTGATTATGAAACAATTTATTATTATTTTATAATTAATAATTTATATATTATTAAATATATTTAATATTATTAAAAAATTTGTTTTAAAATTTAATTCATTTTTAATGACATATAGTTTAAGCAGGGAGAAAATTATTAATTCTTGTTAATAACATTTAACTTAATTATAATGTTTAATAAGCATGAAATTAGTCAGTTTGTGGGTTAATTTTGCCGTGACAGGAACATTAATAACTCATGTAACGTTCTCTCATTAAAACTACCAAATTTAATTATAATTGTACAATTATTTTCATTAATAAATTCATGATAGACTTTTTATATATAATATATATATATATATATATATATATATATATATATATATATATATATTATATATATTATAATATTATATAAAATATTTATAATAATGATAAAAAAATATTATTGACATGTTATAAATATATGATATAGGGAAAAAAAAATAAAAATCAATTATTTTTCATCCCTTACTGCAATTTGATTGGGTAGATCAACTTTCGGTAATTGGCGATCAGTAAGTGATTGCGTTGCACTTGAACGCTGCTAACAACTAATTTCATCCTGACAGACAGCTCCCCGCCTTCGGGATATTGCCCCGCACCCCCTCCCCCTTCTCTCTCTCTCTCTCTCTCTCTCTCTCTCTCTCCTCGTGATGTATATACGTATACGTAAGCCTACAGGGCAAATATTATTAGCTCTTGGCTTTAGCCTAATCTTATAGAAGATCCTCTCCTCTATAAAATCCTTCCGTATATATCCTGATTGACTCTACTTAAATTATAGACAACTCAATTTTATTCCTTTCCCATAACATTTTCTCCTAAATATATTTATACTTTTTTTTTTACTGTAATTTGAAATTATCTTTAAAGGAAAAGTAAGTTATATATAATATTATTGTGTTATAAAGTTTATGGGATTTTCTTATTCAATTATATGTTTATATCTTTACACAAAACCATTTAATATTTTTATTGGTTGAAATGAAATTACATGGATATTTCGTTACACTTAAAAAGTATTTTGTGTTTGTAATTTTAAGTTTATTATATGAAAGTTTTAGAATTTAGAAATATAGTCATCAATGTGTTTTAATGAAGATATCATTTCCTTTACTCTATATTATACAAGCTCTGTTACAAATTCTACACTAAAATGAGACATAATTTAAAAGTCAAGTTAAATAGCATAATTCAAAAAAACCACTCCAACCTATACGTAACGTATAAACCTTTTTTGGTGAGGAAATGATGATAGTAGACATTTGTGTTGCAATGACAAAAACCACGATATTAAGAAACTAAGCTTAAAAGAATAGTTCAGAAGAAAACATAAGCATATTTATATCACAAAACATTTGATGGGACTTACATAAATAACTTTAGTTTGTCTCAAAACCCAACTGTAGCTCCGTATAGCAGTGATCAGAAAATTTCGATTAATGCAACCTGCACAACATTTTTTTTTTTTTTTTTTTTTTTTTACTAATTTTTGCATGTTTCTGACTTGCAATCTTTGGGTAATCTACGCAAATTGCATACTTTACAGTATTTTCACTCTCTCTCGTGGGGCTACATTAGATTTCTGTTAAAAATTGTCATCGGTTTTGATGATCCCAATTCGTGTTAATTTATTAAAAAGCAAAATTTGTTGTTGTTAATGTTGTTTTATGTGGTCTATGGCTTTAATGTATATCTGTTTGTTTTGCCCACAGGTCTGGTTCCAAAACAGACGTGCAAAGTGGCGACGTCAAGAAAAGATGGAAGCAGCACGTCTCGGACTTAGTGAATATCCAATGGGTACCTTGGGTCGACCTGGCGGTGGTTCAAACAGCATGGGCATGGGAGTCGTCGGTCCAGGTCTAGCATTACCTGTAGATCCTTGGTTATCACCCCCAATGTTAAGCTCCACTCTATCTCATGCGTTACCTGGGTTTCTATCTCACCCACAGACCGGTTACCCATCCTACCTCACACCTCCAGCTTCTGCTCCACCCTCAATATCATCCCTTATAGCGGCTGCCTCCGCGGCAGCAGCAGCAGCTGAAGCTAACAGTAAACACGATCCCTCAGACCCTCGATCTTCAAGTATCGCTACGTTGAGGTTAAAAGCTAAGGAACACGTAGAATCCATTAGTAAGGGTCTACAAATGGTTTAAAGGTGGATTTACATGGCACGTGCATAAATATAATGTGTAAACCAGTGTTCATTATTAATTATTCACACCATGTAAATCTTTTTAGCGAATCAATCGTCTACGTATATATATTAACCTCAATGTTGCGTCCATGTAAATCCACCTAAAATAATGCGATAATCGCAGTACATTATAAAATAAAGAACTTTAATATTTGCGACCATAAAGAGATCTCAGTGTTAAATAATATAAAATAATAATTTATATATAATAATTATAAGTGTATGTGTGAGTGACTTCAAAAGAAAAAAAAACTTTCATTTTTTATTTTAAACAAATTTATTACAAATTGATTACAATTTTGCTTTTGTTGTTAATTAAAAAAAAAAGAAAAAATAAATAAACATGTATGTACATTTTGTGATAAGATTAAGAAATGAAATAATACAACTTAAGATGTGCTTACAAGAAGCAAATATATTTTAAAATGTACTGTATATAGTATATGTGAATAAAAATATTATGTATAGAAGTTGATTTTATTCGTATGATGTTTGCAAAAAAAAAATAATAATAATAATAATAATAATAAATAAAAAAAATACAAAAATATATCTATAAATTTTCTCTCGTGGAAATAATATTTTCCATGCAAAAAAAAAAAAAAAAAAAAAAAAAAAAAAAAAGGTGCCCTCGTAAAGAAAAAAAAAAGATGTCTGTAACATTTAACTCGTGTTTAAATTAATTTCAGGAATCCTCGACATAAAAAAAAAATCATGACTTTTCCACGAGTTGGTTTGAGAGAATTTGTTAGCAATGATTTTTGCAGATTTTCTGATTTAAAGTTATAACAAAAATGATACGTATAACAATTTGAGTAAATAAAAAATAATCATAAAGCAAATAAATATATTTTGCATCTGTATCTCCAGTAAATTCTTATCCTCTGACACATCTTAAGTTGTAAAATATAAAAAAAATCAGTCAGTACAATGTAGAAGTGTAGTAAAAAAAATACAAGATAAAAAAAATGTAAATTTTATGCCAACAAATTTATTAACAATCTCCCCAGTGGAATTATTATTATATAAAAATTAGATCAAACAACAGTTTTCATGTAAATTGTATAATTATATTATATTATTCAAATACAAAATAATTGACTTTTTATTTCTGTATATGAATTATCCTTTGATATCATACAATTTAGCTTAAGGAGGTAGGGTAGGGAACCGTAGATGGCAGCACTGTATTTTTAGATTGGAAAACATCAGCTGTTATCCAACATGGCTGATTTTTTTTTATAAAATTGTCACTGCGTGCTGCCATCTAAGCATCCATCTTAGCATTTGTGCTGCCATCTGTGCTGCCTTTTTAATAAAATTTAAAGTATTTTATTATAATATATATATTAGTATAGTATAGTGTATAATAGTTGCTGTCATCCTAGAGTTGATACAAGGTCCATATAATAAAGAGGTTGAGCGCAGCACAAAACTCGCGCAGTTGATTTTATTTTGTGATGGATGTACTTGATTCTAAGCCAATACGATGCCGTTCACCAGTTACGTCACTGATAAGGTGAATACAAATACACCCGGTGATATGACGTCTTTGGTGAATTCCTTTAAGCTGCGCGACCTTGACCAAAACTTTTCCCGGAGCATCTAACCTCTTATATATGGATCTTGGAGTTGATATATAAACATCTCTCGAAGGTAAAGAAGTTACAAAATTAATTTCGGCTAAGATATAGAAAGCTTTGGAGTTTGGACAACAAATAGGGTGCAACGTAAGCCTAGGACAACGGCCCTTTCTTAGTGATTTTCTTAGCGCAGCGATAAAGTTTGGACCATGCTAACTTTATGGACGCTATCGCAGGGGTGGGATAAGAATTGCGATAAGAAACGACCTCTGTCTTGAGCTTTAGGGTGTAAAAACTTAAATTTTGGTGTCTGATAGAACTTTGTACGTGCAGTATATCATAAATTGTAAATATTGGTTTTATTGGTCCAATCAGGAAGTTCAATGTTATATAGGGCATACTTTAATTTTGACAGCAACAAAAACAAAATAATACAGTTTTTTTTTTCTTTTTTGTTGCTTTTTTGTGTTATTTAAAAATTAAAACATAAAAAGAGAAACAAGAAATTAAAATTAAAACAACAGAATTAGAGGTAATTTTTTTTAGTGTATAAGAGAAAAATAACAAAAAAATTTACAAAGAATCAGAATAACATCAGTGCAGTAATGCCTGAAGACATTTTTAAAAACAATTTAGTAATGTAAAAATTTTTTTTTTTTTTGAAAATTAAAAAAACATGACTAAAATAAACTGTTTATATAAAAATTTTAATTAGTCTCTATATAAAATAAAGAGTAATTTGTTATATATAGTAAGCAGGATTTTTAATTAAATTGTTGAAACCATGAGTGAAATTTGAGTTAGATCACAGAGGGATATAAAGATGAGAAATTAGGTTTTTGTTCGTTCTCTTTATATTTTCATATTATATATTATGTTGGTAGTTTTATATATACATTGCCTAAAGCATCGTTTTGTCGTTTCTCTCTGTCATCCTCTCTTATTTAATGACAGATCTGGGCAGTGGTGCAAGTAAAAAGGTCTTCTCTTCTTATATATTATATGCTGTTTGCTATATATAGCTTTTATATTTATATTAAATTATTATATTGAAATCTCTTAAGTAAACCTAAATAAACTACATTATTAATTTATTATGATCATAAAAGAAGTTTTTTTTTATATTATTTTTCAACAAGGATCTTAAGTTTATTAATTATGCTGACATTCTCTGGTAGGGATAATATAATGACTTCTAATTGGTTGAATATGGAAAGAAAGCCTTAGTACCGATATATATATCATCATTTTGATTGGTTAAAGCATTATAAATATTTTTTTATTATTATTATTACAATTCTTATTTTAATAATTTTTTTATATCATTTTTTTTTGTATGAAAATATAAATATTATTTATTTATATTTATAGTTTATAGTTTAAATTTCATTGATAAAATTACTTTGGAGCACAACACATAGATTAGAAAAAGTTTTGAGAATGCTTTGTAAAAAAATCTTCTAATTTTAGAGAGAGAGAGAGAGAGAGAGAGAGAGAGAGAGAGAGAGAGAGAGAGAGAGAGAGAGAGAGAGAGAGAGAGAGAGAGGGAGAGAGAGAGGGAGAGAGAGATAGAGATAGAGAGAGAGAGAAATGATATCAAGGTTTTGGAAATTTGCATTGAAATTGCTAACAATTTTATTTTATATATAGTACCTATTTCAAACAATCTAAATTACAATAATTAAACTTTTAATTAGCTTTTACTTTCATTATTATTTTTTAAGCTTTTTTTTTTCTATGTGTATATACTTTTAATGGATTTCTAATAATATACATTAATATACTCTGTATATACGTATTCTCTACTATATAAACATACAAAATATACTCCTACTTTATTTGTGTTTCAATGGTTTGGAAAATTTTATTGGAACCATGTTCTCTTTTCACTCTTGCTCTTTCTCTTTCTACTTCGTTTCCGCTTGATTAAGAAGGACAAACACAAATTACCATTTTATTGCCTTATCTAAGCACTTGTGCGTGTACACTTTGGCTTGGTGCAGCAGTCGTTTAGAGCGGGAGAGAGAGAGAGAGAGAGAGAGAGAGAGAGAGACAAAGTGGAATTAAAACTACGGCTGACTGATGCCTCTCTCTCTCTCTCTCTCTCTCTCTCTGTCTGCCTCTCTCGCTTTACTCCAATCTTCAATATTATGACATCAAAGAGAGAGAGAGAGAGAGAGAGAGAGAGAGAGAGAGAGAGAGAGAGAGAGAAATTTAATGTGATGATGGCTCTGAGGTAATATATAAGGGGGTGGGGTGTGTGGGGGTAAAAAAAAAGTATGGGATGAATTTAGGGTGGATAAATTTGACAATCGTAAAAGAGAGAGAAAATAGACTTGCTGGGATGATTACTGATGTGTATATGTGTGTATATATAAATATCACAATATATTAGCAATTTCAAAATAATTAACTTTTAAAGGGAGTAGAAAATTAGCATTTTAAATTAAATGTTTATATATTAAAATATATAGTACTCAAAAACTTTAATTTAAAACTTTATATATAACTTTGTCATATAATATAGGATACTTAGAAAATAAAATTTTATATAGAAGAGTTGTTGTTTTTTATACATAATTTTTATAATAAAATACACAAACTATACATATTTAATAATATAAATATTAATTAAAATGTGAGTTTATTACTAAATCAATATACATTAGTTCATATATATTAAATATTTGTATAAGGTCGTTAACAATGTTGTTTATTATTTTTTATATATATAATAAAAATTAAATATTATTATATTTTAAATTTATTTCAAATATGTAAATAGTATTTAATGTATATATAAATGCTTTTATTTTCTATAATGTGCACGCTATAAAGCAACTTATAATACGCAATAAGCTATATATTTCGAGAAAAAAAAATTTAATAAAGCACATTTGTTTAACGACGTCATATATGAAAAATAGAGCCGTTAATGACCCACACTTAAGATTTATCAGAGGAAAAAAATGAAAATACACGAAAAGTACATTTTCTTTAATAGTATATGTATGTATAATAAGACTGTGAACATAAAAAGTCATGTGATTTAATCAAACACGCCGTATAAGATTTAATTTCATTAATTGTAAATAACAATTAAAATTCAGTTAAAAATTACTTATACTAATGAATATCAAATTTTTAAATCATGATGTTTAATAAATTTAATGTGACAATGCTTTTAGTTTTATCCATACACACATATATAAATAATATTATAAAGATTTAAAGCACATTATAATTATCAGTGAATCAAATTATTCAATCAGATGATTTATATATTTTAGACATTGAAGAATTATTAATATATATATATACACACACATAAGACTATATAAAGAAAGTTGAAACGCTGACATCACTATAATATATAAAAACATAACATTATTATAATCAATTAAATCAACTATAATTGATGTGTGACTCGCGCATTAGCCTCTGCTAAGTCATGGAAGACGAAGGAAGGCAAAGAGGTAGAGGGGGAGGGGAGAATCAATCTGACAAGGGACAAGAATAGAAGGAGGATGGGGGAAAAAATTGATCAAATTTTATAAGACATGACAAGCTTTTTATAAACCTTTAATAACAATAAATATTTTTTTATAGTATTATTTATATATTTCTTGATTATATAATTAGTTAATTATAATATTTATTTTAAAATATATATTTTACTTATTTATATACTTAAAAAGACTGCTTCTGTTCAAGGTTAATAGTTTAATTTTATTATAATTTTATTATTGAATAAGTGTAAGGGCATGGTGTGTAAGAGTAATAACAGTAGGCTAGTAAAAATTGATTGTTAAAAGTTTTATTATGGAGGTTAACTTATTTAGTAATTATATACATATATATCATTTATATTGCAATTGTTCATGCACGCAATAATTTTAAATACTCCTACATGGAATATTGTAACAATATATTATTGGGAATTGTTTGTGCCTTGAGATGAAATTGTTAAAGGCATAGAAAACATGAAACGACGCGTTATTTTTATAGTCATTAAACACAAAATGGGATCTACAAAACTGATGATAATTTTTACCATAATGTAAATGTGGCTCTACAAGAGAGCGTGAAAAAAATGTAAAGTATACCATTTGCGTAAATATTTCTGTTTATGACGTCACAAACAGGCAAAAACTAGTATGAAAATGTTGTGCGGGTTGCAGAAATTGAAATTTTCTGATAACTGTTACAGCGTTACTGTTGGGTTTTGAGACCAATTACAGCTAATTTATGTAAGTCCCATCAAGTGTTTTGCGATGTAAATGCTAATGTTTTCATGTTGTCTATGCCTTTAAGTTAATTTGCAAGTTCATGAGGTTAAATATAGATATTAACTTTGTATTAAAAATAATTTGAAGAAATCTTACAAAAACATGCTAAAAATTGTACATTTTAAGGAAATTAAGCTTCTTATTTTAAATATACAACTCAGAAGTTTACTCCAATTAAAACTTGACTTATTCTCTACTTTTGATAGATTTAGATACTCTTTTACATACATAATTTCCTCTAGCATTTATTTTATGATTATTATGATTATTAACTTGGAAATATCCATCTTCGTCTTTTATATTTTTGTTTGAGCTGTCAAGTGGTATTGTTTGATGATAACAACATGAACAACAAGAGCACCAATTTCAATCCGGAAGTTTCAGGGGGTGCTTGAAAATTGTGAAGTAAACAGTCGGGCAAACAGTCATGAGCTCTGAGGGGTAGCCATGCAATGTGGTTCTCTCTCTCTCTCTCTCTCTCTCTCTCTCTCTCTCTACACATTAGCTGTTTAGTTAAACACGCAAACACCAAGCAAAAACTTGCCACATCACGGCAACTGCCAAATTCACCACACAAATAACTTATATAATTGGTAATTGGATTGTTTGAATAATAACTTTCAATTGTGAAAAATATTATAGATCAATATATTATAACCCTTTTTTTTTATTTCATATTATGAAAGCTAATTTATATTTAATCTTTATAAAAGAAAAAGTTAAAAAAAATTGATCAAAATAATATTAAAGAAATTAAGGGTGATATTTGCATAATTAAAGATTTGTATCTTTTCTTTAAAAAAAAAAGTTTTAAGACAGATTACACGCAAGCATGACTAATGAAACTATAATAATTATGGAATAAACTAATTTATTAAAATAATAATAATAAAGTTCATTACTAAAACATAAAAAATACTTAGTATAATAAATTTAATCATGATGATGAAAGTTTCATGAAAATTTTAATATTTAACATTAAAGGAATAAACCAGAAACAAACATAAGCATTTATATCACAAAATACTTAATTGATGGGACTTACATAAAAAACTTTAGTTTGTCTCAAAACCCAACTGTAGCTCCGTAGCAGTGATCAGAAAATTTCGGTTTATGCAACCCGCACAACATTTTTTACTAATTTTTGCATGTTTCTGACATCATAGAAACATATGAATATTCACGCAAATGGCATATACTTTACAGTATTTTCACGCTCTCTCGTGGGGCTACATTAACATTCTGGTAAAAATTGTCATCAGTTTTGAAGATCCCATTTCGTGTTTAATCATTAAAAAGCACATGTTATTTTATGTGGTCTATGGCTTTACCATTATGTGACAAAGTTTTTTTTACTTTATATATCCAGCGTTGAAATCATTGCAATACTTTCTGAACAACTGGTTGCGTATACAAATAATAATAAAATAAATAAATAGGGTCAAGGGATGTGTATAAACTGTAAGTAAATTATACTGTAATACATACTGTTTAATGTAATTACATTATACAAGAACAGAGCTGTTATAATGAATTAGTGAAACAAAAAATATTTGATATTGAGAAACGAATAAAATCATTAAAAAGATTAAATGTTATACCAAAATCAAAAAATATGTATATAAGAAATATAGTTCTTATTTGGATATATGCTTTATTCCAATAGTTTTTTTATAGTATTAACCTAATTCCTGTGGTTCTATTTTTATACCATATTTCATGTTATACAAATATACGTATATTTAGTTAGTAAAAATGTAGTTTTAATAGCATACAAAATATTATGCACAAGAATAAAACATAATATAAAAAAAATCAGGAAATCATTATAGAAAAAAGAAATATTTAACTTTAATACTTCCCCCTTTTTCAGTGTGTGTGTGTGTGACTGTTATATATATATATATATATATATATATATATATATATATATATATATATATATATATATATAATATATATATATATATATATATATATATCATATTATAGTATGTGGATTTAGCTCTGAAGTGATTATTTTAGACAAGGTATATGGTCTTTTAATTTCTAATGTAAGCTTTTGTATTTTCTTAAGAGTGCTATATGGGTATATATAAATATATAGCGTGGACTGCAAGTATATGTATAGGAGTCAGGCAGGCAGGCAGGCAGGCAGGCAAGCAATATTGGCCGGCCATGGTGATGATATCTGTCACAATATGGAGTCCAGCTTTATATATATGAAGTATATATACAAAGTTCGTGAGTGAGCATACACGCAAAGCTTTAATAAAACGCCAGAAGCTAATCACGCTTATCAAGACTTATTATCGTACAAATGTAAAGTAATCATATTTAATCTTTTACTCGTATATATATATATTAAAATAAAATAATAAAAAAAAATACATAATAATATTATAATATATGCATACATATATATTATATTATGTATATATTAAAAGAATGAAATAAAATTATTATAGGTCATTTAAATCCTGTTGCTTCTATATAGTTTACTTGCATTGTATTTTTTTTATATATAAATATAACACTATATAAGTACAATTTCTCATTATTATTATTGAATTGTTTAATAATGTTTAAGAATTATAATTGAGATATAATCTTTTATAACGTTATTATTAAAGAATTTGATAAAGAAAATAATTAAATGAACCATGAAACTATTTTAAAGCTTTTTGTGTATTTTTTTTTTCATTATAATGTAATGAAGCATAGAATAACATTTAAAACAAGCTTATAGAAAATTTTGTATTATAATCTTATAATTCGGTATGGCGCCGTTCTGACTAAAACGAGAACACAATATATATATATATATATATATATATATATATATATATATATATATATATATATATATATATATATATATATATATATAATGTATATAAAAGTCCAAGCAACTAATGATGGTTAAAGAATAAGAATAAGAAAAATAAAAGAGTGAAAAAAGAGAAGACATGAGCCGCTCGGACGGGTGGAAAATCCTTTGCAAAGAAACGGTACAGGATTAGTGACACTTTTCTATATAAACTTGAGATAGAAAAAGAAAAAAAGTTCTCGTTTTATGCTTCAGTAGGTGCTGAGACGAGTCTATTAAGAATATGTTTCATTGGCGCCTAGTTTAGTGATACAAAACTTTTATGTATACCTCGCTCAATATATGTATGTACGCGTTATTGTATATTATGTTACTGTATATTCATGAAAAAAAATCATCTTGGACCCTCAAAAGCTTTGCATGAGATCACAAGGTAATGTTTTCCCTCTAAAAAAAAATAAATACATTTTGAACATCATACATAATAAGAGGACTTAAAAGTATGATATACTTAATTTTAAATTGTAAGGAGAGCAGGTATAATATTTTGGTTTACTTTATTGGTTTGTTATTTTGAAGGGTGTTGAACTTCTAAATATAGAGTGTATACTGGAATAATCATATTTTTTTTAAAGATTATATATTACTTAAGTTATATATTTAAATTGAATGAGAGAGAGAGAGAGAGCGAGAGAGAGAGAGAGAGAGAAAGCAATTACTTAATAGTTAACGCAAGAATTGCATTGAATTGTATACGTATACAATATAGTGCATATTATTTACTTTATACATACATCACACACAAAAGGAAGAAAAATATCCTATTTTTGATGTTGAAATTAATTGAAAAAAGAAAAAGTGTTAACATTTTTAAACCACTTATACATGCAGCAATAATTATTTTAGTACTGTTGTCATGACTTCTTTCTCTGCGTAATCCGCAAAAACCTTGACGTATATAGCACTTGTTACTTAGAAAGAATTCAAGTATAAAATATCTTGAAACTAATTTTATATGTAAAGTCAAGAAAGGCTAAAATGACTCCATGAATAAATAATGCAATTTATTACAATTTATATAGTTTAATTATATTATATTATTATTGATGTAATTGCTATGCATATCTTGTTATTGAGGTTATCAATAAGATTATATTTAAAATAATTTTTACGTTGTATGTTAATACTATATACTAACAAATATTGTAACTGACTGTACTGTTAAACAGTTGGGTTAAATTGAGAGGTTGTACGCCTGATTTCGTCCAATAAAAGCCTTTAATTATTATTATTATTATTGAGCATCAGAGGGATATTATAGTATGATTATTATATCCTATGATATTATGAGTAATGACAAATTCTCCATTATTACTTTATAGTTTAAAGCACGTAAAAGTGTATAACTTAATTTAAAATTTTCAGCCTTGGTGCAGTATAGTTTTGTTTTAATAATTATAAAAGTATAAAGAAAAAAAACTTAAATTATGGTTCTGTAATGCTAAATGATAGGAAATGAAGGAAGCTAGCTTGCTACATATACGCTTTCCTGTGCTGTTACAGAAATATAATAAACTCAAATTATAGCAAGTTGGTGTTTAAGTGTTAATAAAAATATTCTTTTAAATCCACATATTTAAAATATTTTTTGAAAAAGTATACAGTCATACATATGCAACAGAGTTGTTTTCCAATTGTTTCCAATTTAATAAATGTAAGTGGCATTTTTTTTGTGAGTAAAAAATTTGTTATTATACTCCAATGCGTGAAAAAATAAAAATAATTAATGAGAAACTTTTTTTTTTTTTTTTTTTTTTAATATTATTTATTACAAGGTTTTTCAAATCAAACAGTTCGAAAACATTAAAGTATAGTAACAAAAATTACATAAACCTGAATCACAACAACTTTGTATGTAATGCTTATTTCAAAAAATATAGCGAGTGTGCATGACACGTTGGCATTTACACGGTGTATATACAGTATTAACTTAATTTTATATGACTTGACTTTTATAATGAGTTTACAAAAAAATTTAATGCTATAACAAATGATAAAAAAAAAAATGTAAAGTGTATGCAAATAATTTTACATGTAATTAGAAAGTTAATATTTTATAATTAAGAAAATAAATTAAGCTCCAGATTTCTCTCTCTCTCTCTCTCTCCGTCAAAGTTTTCCTTTTACTCGCATTTATCATACACTTTTTATACAAATTTATATTAAAATTCTTATATTTTTTAATGATACTAAAAAAAAAATATCAAGATATCTTTTATTATAATTAAACTTACAATTTAAATTATAACATAATTTTAATAAAATATTTCGTGACTTTATAATCCAAAACTATATCAAATAAAATAATAATATGTGTATAATTTAATGAATTTTCATTAGAAATTCATAAAAATAATAGGATTTTTTCTATATAATATGTATTTTTTATTTATAAAATAATTTATTTTTTTATTTTTCATGTTAAAAGAAATTATAATACATGAAAAAAAAAGTTGGTATATTAAGAGAATTTTTTTGATAATCTGATAAGGTTATTATAACGTTATTATAATATAGTTTTTGTAACACAATAGTCTAGAATTATTTCTCTATATAGTAGTGTATTACAAGTCTTTGTTTTTTAGACGCTATATGTCACATTAATACACACGAAAAAAATATTCTGTTTATAAGTTTTTTGAAACTGAACTGCATGTTAAAATCGCGTGACATTTTACATTAATAAGACATTGCATGAATCAACCCCCTCCTCTACCCCAACAAGCTTATCTTATGAGTTAGTATTGTCACCCAAATTAACCCCCCTTACTATATACTATTACTGCAACATACCTTTAGATATATAGTTAAACTACACTTGGAATGATGTATTCTTGAAGTCCATTAATATCGAAAAAGAAATTATATAATATAATGGTCTTGAGAAAACATTTCAAGAGGATGTTTTAATTAAGAAGACGTTTTAATTAAATGTAATGTGGATGGATATGTGGGGATAAATTTAAAAAATATATTAGGTAAAAATGCTACAAAATGCCTATATAGTTTAAATTATTATTCAACTTATTTGTTACTTATAATTTTGTAGTAAAAGACGTGTAATTTTGAGTAATTTTTAGTTGTTGTTTTTTCCATAATGTATAAACAACTAATTTTCACAACTTACGTTCCTTTTACTTGTATTTCAACTGTATAATACTTAACATATTTCAATATAATAAAATGGAATATAGTATTTCATTACGGTATACCCCTATTATACCTTAGTGTGTATAAAAAATGTTGTTATATAGTTTATAATAGATCTTTATAATAAAGATCGCAATACTTTGATAATTATTTTATATTATAATATTTAAAATAGTTAAACTTAAAATGCATGTATTGTAAGTGCGTGTTACTTTATTACTTAAGAGAATTAGGGGAAGTAAGATAATGAATGGAAGGGGGAACTAGAAAGTTAAGGGGAATATTATATAAAATCACTCGATATCTATTCTCGCAACCCATTAAACCCTTTTATAAACGTATAGCATAACAATTATAAGCCACTTAATTTGCAACTAAACACGCAAACTTTTTTTTTACCTTTTTGCTTTACATTTATATGTATGTGTGTGTGTGTGTATATATATATATATATTATACATAAGGATTGTGTGACACAAGTAATTTAAATTAATACTTTTAATCAATAATAATAATAATATACATAGTGTTTATATGCACATGAATTTTAATTATAATAATTTTAAATTAGCATAAAATAATAAATAAAAAATAAAATATAAATCAATAAAACTATATGTTTGTTATTTCATATTGAAAATATTTTCATATCATAAATAATAAATAAACAAATTATGTTTACATTATTTTTATGTTTTATATATTAATAAACAATATGTATTTATACAAAATTTTCCATATATATTACATAGAATTATTAACATCATAAAAATTTCTTTATATTTTAAAATAATATTGTATTTTAATGTATCTTTTCATTATACATAGTAAGCACAAAGTATTTGAAATAGTAACGATTTTATGATATATACTTTACAACTATATATATATTATATATATATATATATATATATATATATATATATATATATATATATATATATATATATAATAAACCATGACAAATGGTCATACTATGCTAATGGACACTGGTTTTAGCACGTCTTGACAAGTTTTACTCTGCATGCCCGCTGCGACGCTCCAAGGTAGGCAACCAGCATGACTGTGTTACTTAATTCACAGTTTGAATATTATGGCGTCATAAAATACACGTTACTTATATACTTATTAAATAATATGTATTTTTTTTTTACATGTTTCAGCTATAATACAGTATTTTGTATATGTATAATTTAAAAAGTCTTTCAAATCTTCTATCAGTAACAGTTTTTATTATTTTATTGTATATGAAATTGCATTCAAGTATACGCAAAAATTGTTCTTTTATACATAGCATTCGTATATACATTTTTAAGTTCTCTCTTTTCATCTTCTTCTTTCTATGAAATTGAAATTGAAACAGTTTCTTTTTTCAATACATAAATTTACCAATTTATTTCTGCTGTCGTATTTTATACGTTCTCTTCAAGTAAAATGGTAACTTAATAATTTGCTCCAAATTTACCATGTTACGTATGTCCGTTGAAAAAAAAATAATAATAACAAAAAAAAATAAGGGGCAGTTATGCAACCTGCGTGTCCTCTCGACACACAAATTGGCCTAATTTGCAGGGGCTAAGGTAAATTTGCAAGCCATTTCGACATCATTGAATTGAACTTTTAAATGATCTTTGCTTACGTATTAGTATAACTAAAACTGCCTTTTTAGAATTGATGAAGAGTTGTTTAATTAATATTAACTTTCAATCATTAAACTGTAAATAATGGTAATTAAAAAAAAAAAAAAAAAAAAAAAAGAGTGAAGTGAAGTGAAGTGGTAATAGAAATTATGAAGTTGAATGAAAATAATTTTTCACCGAAATGAAAACAGAATGTGTTTTGGTTTCCTGTTTGATATTTCACAACTGATTGAGGTCAATCAATAATCAATGATTGGGGTTGGTGGTTGTGTTTGCATACTGGAAGAGAGAGAGAGAGAGAGAGGAATGTTGGTCCAGGACACACCAAGGCACACTGTATGTATCACTGTACTCCTCGTTAGCCTCCAGCCGCCAGATGTCCTCGCGGCCTCGCGAGTACCCCGGGGGGGTCAAGAAGGCGTGGTGTTCACCAAACCCCGCCCCAGTTGCCACCACCACGCCCCCGGGCTACATAAGTGTAAGCTTTTACAAGCAGATGGAGTGGCTGTCTAGTTCCAAAGACTTTTAACTGTTTGTTTGAATTCTTCCTAAACTGTGTAGATATCACATAGCTTTTAGAGTCTTTTAACTTTACAAAATAAAAATTGAATTTAACCCCCTCTGTATTATAACATATTAATTTTTGAAGTTATACCAATTTGATTGTACTTCAAAATTGATCAGTGATAATCATACAGTTGCAAACAATATAACAAAGTTTTTGTTTTTACTTATTTGAATGTAAATACTTAAATATTTCACCACTTAAAATGTTTTAATTTTAACAGTTTTAAAATTCAAAAATAGCACACCAAATTATGTTTCCAAATTGTTACCTGTTGAAATAAATGTATTAAAAAATATTCTTTAATTAAATATAGCTTTGTGTATATATCAAAAGAATCTCAAAATAAAACAGAACTTTTACTTTATTTGATTTAAATAGACTATTAAAAAAATAATGTAACAATACTAACTATTTAAATTAATTTTATATATTAATTTGCTAATAATGGCTTTTATTTTAAGAAAAAGCAAAATAGATTTTCCATTTAAATCTTGATTCAAAAATAAATATTATATTTTAAATCTAATTGTTTTTTACATTATATAAGAGAATGTATAACATTTAACCAACAATATTACATTATTCTCTTTGAAAGTAATATAAATATTTAGCAAATATATATATATATATAGTTGAAAAAACATATGTAAATTAAGCGTGTGACACTGTTGTATTTTTTTTTATCAAAATTATACATTTGTGACTATTTATATATAAACTCGCATATAAATTTATTATATAGAAATCTTTTGATCTTTTGTATTTTAAATAATACATTGTATTTCATTAATATTATCAAAAAGCTAAAATGTATATACACATGGAATTAATGTTTATAAAATAACAAAAATCAGTTTTGTTGTATTATGCAAGTAAGCATCATTATCATCGTGTGTGTGTGTGTGTGTGTATATATATATATATATATATATATAATATGCTATGATTTTCACATGTTTCTTTGCCTTTAGCTATTTCCCACACACATGAGGCACACGTTAACACCAATTACATGCTCTTATCAAATATTTGCCTACATTACACAAAGGCTTGGTTATATATACGTACGTAACAATGTCCCACCCCTAGCCCACCCCCTCAAAACCCTTACTAACCTCCCTACCCCAACCCCCCTTTTTCTCTTGTTATATACTGCTCACTAATCACTATATGGAGTCACAAACCCTCCTCTCTCTCTCTCTCTCTCTCTCTCTCTCTCTCTCTCTCTCTCTCTCTCTCTCTCTCTCTCTCTCTCTCTGTATATTTAAACTACGTGTGTTCCAAGATTCAATTATAATTACCAAGTAATATATTATAATATTTAAAACTTCAAAAAAAAAAACTTTATTTTTTAAGTATAAAATGTCATTTACTTTCCCACCCTCTCTTTCTCTGTCTCTATCTCTTGTCTTTCATATATATACAAGTTTTTATTAAATAATAAAGGATAAAAATAGGGAGTAAAGAAATCGTTTATAAAAATAAAGAACTCTATTATATATCTTTTAAATAAACATAAAAAAGGTAAATAATGTAATAATACAAAAAAAAGAAGGATGAGTATTTTATAACAAAGCGAATTATTTCTGCATAGTTAGAAGTAGAAAATTGTCTCATTTGCATCACAACGTATACTGTATATTATACATTTGCTTTATAGGATTTTCACGTTACTATATTTATATAATAACGCGTGTTTCATGCACATACAATGGACAAAACAAATGAGCAATAATCATGAGGTCAGACTTAGGGGTGTGTCAATTGAGAATATATAGTATGAGAAAACATAACTGAAGCATGAATAAAGATATAATAATAACAATAGGTCCAAGATTTATACAATAGAAAATATTATTCTATATCTTGAATTGTATTTATTTTTATAACTTAATTGAATATATAATTTTCTCTATTGAATAGATATATTTTACATATAATACAGTATTTTGACTTCAATATTCTAAAGATTTTGTTGCAACCAGAGTTAAAAATGTTTTATTTGATTTTCTGACGATGTTTTTGCGGTATATTTTATTATTATTTTCTTTATTATTAAATGCTAATGTATATTCTTATAATAATTTATTATAATTCAAATAATTGAATGCAATAATAAATACATTATCGTTATTATTATTGAATGTTTGTTTTATATTTGTTGTGTATTGGAGTTATTCTATAGTCTGTATTAGCATGAAACGTATAATAAAATCCTATATCTGATAAATTATTGTTAAGTTCAGTGTTGTTAGGGTTATAAGTATAACAGTTCACTAGACACAAACTCATACCTTAACCTCGTTCTTTCAAAAATACATTTTATTTTTATGAATCTATTTATTTATGATTATTTTATGAATAAAAACTATTATTTAATTTAGTTTAATCCTGGAGAAAATGTGATATTTACTTTAACATTTTGCTTTTACGAATGGCTTTTATTTGAATTTAATTTACATTAGATGCAAGTGCTACATAATATGTATGTTGGTTTGGTATACACTATATTATGTTGGTGTTGGTATATTTATGAATGCCTTTTTTTATTATTATTATTATTTTTCCATATTGTGTTACCGTGCTACACGAATCCCAGTCCTAGTCAAGACATTGTCTTAACGACAGGTAAGGACTTTCCAATTAACGGAAAAGCACACACGAGTCGGCTACGGCCTAAGTACACAGCCCAGCATTCGGCATGACAGTCTAGAGAAACCGTGGAAACGTCTAGGCAGGCTGGTCCATAGTAAAATCATACCTGGTCGGTGCAATCACATCGCAAACAAATTTTTGTGTTATCAGTTTATACAGCATTATATTATATAATTTTTTATAAAGTTTTTTTGTACCATGGTGTAATAAATAAATAAAATAAATAAATAAAGCTATATTTATTGATTATGTATATAATAAAAAACTATATAAAAATGTTATACAGTATAATCAAAAGTTATTAAAAAGAACTTAAAAGCAGTCACTAATTCTCTTTTATTGATTTTAAAATAAAAACATAAAAGTTTTAATTGTGTTTATTTACATGTAATATAATTATTATTAAATTTAAAAATATACATATATAAAAAAAAAACTTTTATAAATTTTTTTGTAAGATAAAATAAAATATTATGTCGCATGTTTGAGAGAGATAATAAAATATTTAATAAATTTAATGACTATATGTTTTGTTTTAATGAATCAATATTATGTGACACAAACAGCTGTTTATGATTTTTGTATTTCCGTTTACCGTAAAATATGTTAACAATAATAATGTTATGTATAAAGTACGTATAGTGTCATGTGTATGAAGTTCATTGTTTATGTTTACAGTGTGATTAGCAGCATAATAAACTCACATTTAATTGTTCTCAATAACTTTGTTCACATATAAAAATTATTGTTGATATATGTACATTATATAAAATACTAACTATATTTACAGAAATTTGCTAGATTTAAAATATGTACAAAACTGATGAAAACGTTGGTCACCACTTACATACTAATAGAATCATAAATCGTGTTTATACATTTTTGATAATGTATCAATCTATTCTTTAATACTTTATGCACACGTCCCTCGTTTATTTTTTTTTATTTTTTTTATATAAATTACAATTTTCAATTGACTTTTAGTATGGAACTATACCATATGTTAATTAGTATATTGGCATAGATGATTTTCTATCGACACACATATCTTCTAACTTTAAAATATTAAAATATTGGAAATATTAAAAAAAAAAATTTAAATTGTGGCAGTGACTTAAGAATATTATTTTTGAAAATCTTGTAATAAAGAAATTAAAATTTCAGCTCTTGGTTATTTGAATTGTTTTTTCATTAAATGATTTGATTTTAGTTAAAAATATTTTTTATTTACTTTTCTTATTATGTATGTAACTTTTTTTAAAGTGCATGGGTAAGAACAACAATTGTAAATCAAC
Source organism: Ecdyonurus torrentis (assembly GCA_949318235.1). Classification (NCBI taxonomy): domain Eukaryota; kingdom Metazoa; phylum Arthropoda; class Insecta; order Ephemeroptera; family Heptageniidae; genus Ecdyonurus; species Ecdyonurus torrentis. The sequence goes on from OX439131.1 coordinate 28,034,040, forward strand.
TTTTTTAATATATATATAGGCTTAATAACAGTATTATCAATAATAGTATCAGATATTTTTCTTTATTGTTATATTTCTGACTGTATCAAAACATTATGTTGTATAACATTAATAATAAAAGTAATATACGTGAGATATCAAAAAAATAATCGCAGCTGATCACACATTATATTATACACTCTGCTGACAACAAAAATCCGTAATAAAATAGAAAAACATCAGATTAAAAATAATCATTTTTGATATGCTGCTATTATTTCAATACATAATGCATTTAGACGTTTTTCAAATATATTATTTTTGTTGATGCTTTATCAACTTATCAACTCACTTTATAATATCAATACTTTTTTTATATATATATATAATATTGATAAAAAAAAGTTTTCTGTGCTTATGTTGGAAACATAAATAAAAGAAGATTGCTAACAAAACCGATTTACTTGCGTATAAACTATAAAACAAAAAAGATACAATAAAATGAAATATAAAGAGAGGGAGATGTTTAAAAGAGAAAAAGAGGACGACAAACTTGGTTATATGAGACGCCTGCGGGAAGAAAATCACATCATCACCGTAGCACCATCGACAGAGAGAGAGAGAGAGAGAGAGAGAGAGAGAGAGAGAGAGAGAGAGAGAGAGAAGTGAAGGGTACAGATCCAATTCAAATGATAGCCCACCCCCGACCCCCTCGATATAGCGGCTCGGATCCAACTATATACTTGCGCGTGTGCCGCCCTGGGCTAGAAAGAGAGAGAGAGAGAGAGAGTCAGAGAGATTCTCTCTCTCTATCATTGATACACGGGACAACAAGCAACATCGCGCCGCTACGCCGTCGATATTGCATTATAATCTGTTCGTCAACTATAAACGGAAATTAATTTAGTTTCCAATCCCTCACTCTCATTGTTAAATATAAACTTTATTTAAAAAAAAAAGTATAATAAAAAAACAACTTCATAATATGATAGAATAATGGCAGCTGTGATATTATATTATTGTATATAAATTTTCAACATAAAAGACTTTGTTGTATATAATATGAAATATAATAAATGCTAATTTGATTTTGTAAATTTTCAATCTATTTTGCTTTAGGCAAAGATTTGTATGTGTATTCATGCATACTGTTATATCAATGTTTTTGTGTAATGTTTTGTTATATGAAATGTAATTTAGACACCTTTTAGTTTAGCAATTTATTGTTATATTTTGTATTATATAAATATCATATGAGCACAAACCAGATAAGATGTGTTATTTCAATAAAATATGACTATTTATTTATAAAGAAGGCCAGAGGTTCAAAATTTTCAGATTTGAACCATTTATTTTTATCAATTTTCAAATTATTTTAAAAGTTAAACCATTGGAAACCATTAAAAAAAAAAACGTAAAATAATAAATGAATAAATGATAATAGTAATAAATAAATGATGTTGTTTAGTCACAAAAAATATGATGAATGAGATTTTTTTAAGTAATTAAGTTTCATGATACTTTATATAAGCATTTTTTTCCATCACTATACTGTATTATCATTTACACATTTAAATAAAACCTTTCAGTATTATACGAGTTACATAACAAACATACTGTCATTCATGACACCTTTTTTTCCTCTTTATTTACTTTTTTGAGTTTTTAAGAGATCAACTCGAAAAATCAATAGGGTGAAAAGTCTGATAATATATTCCAAGTGTATTCTTCAAAAAAAAGAAAAAAGAAGAAGAAGAATAAGTGTAAATATTTGCAACCCTTTTCTTGAAATAAAATAATTGATTTTCTTTCTTTTCCAGGAAATTTATAGTTAAAAGTTCATTCTATAATAAAAACAAAAGCAAAAATTTTCAATCACAAGATTTTAGTTAATTTTTTAATCCTCATTTAAAAAAAAAAAGTGCCATTAATTAAATCCAATTTATAATTTTACAACTAATAATTTCATATATCATGCTAATTTTTAATAATTAGAAATAACAATATAAAAACAACGTCATTCGGTGATTATATTAACTCATCAAATTATAATTTTAAATTATATAATCTGAACAAAATTACATATTATTATCCTCATAATATAATTGTATTCGTCTCTTTTTTTTTATCATTATTATACAATTGCTACATATGGGTATGTAATTACACCATGTGTAATATGGATAATGAGTCAATTCTATTTTGAAATACGTTGTTGAGAGTAATGGAGAGTGAATCAGTTGTAATCAATTTGTATTGACCAGATTTTCAGATGAATCGTACATGTATATAACAGCCAATCACGATAATACATTGACTTAATTGTATATTCGCGAGAATTATATATATATATATATATATGAATGTACAGAATGCAGTACTGTACGCACATACGATTGTATGATAAAGCAGAAGGCATGAGGTATATAGGCAGAGGGTGAGAGAAAAACCGGAAATGACGTAATAACATTGTACAAACAAGAGACAAATTATATAGCTTGGGCTATAACGTCACCATTAATAACAATTGTAGAAAGATTAAAACCCCTAAAGCATTATTAACACCTTTCACAAAACTAAATACATGGGCAATAGAAGTGAGAGAGAGAGAGAGAAAAAAATACAAGAGAGTATTAGTATACTGTGTACTGTATGTATTTATATGTATTATATTTATTTATAAAAAGAGGGGAATGAATTGGTTGTTGGTAGAGCTAATTTAGAGAAAATAAAAGATATCTCTAGAGAGTAAGATAAAGTGAAAAGAGCAGATGAAGAGATGAAAAAATCATATGAGAGAGAGAGAGAGAGAGGGTTGCTTCTAAAAAATAATAATACGTAGAAATTTTGATTATATATCCCTAAGGGTAGTTTTAGTATGTAATAAAAATAATAAAGTAAAAATATATAAAATAAGTATATGAAAAAGAGAGAAGAGAGAGAGAGAGAGAAATTGTTTACACAAAGCTTATTTATATACATGTACACCAAATATGATGAAAGAACCAAGTTATAGAGTAAATCCTCCAAACAGAAGCTTTTTTCTATCAATAATGTCCACGCGCCTGTCTAAAACACAATTTTCATACAAGCAAAAGCATTTTTTTTTCTGCACACAACAAACTTTTCTATACATCTATTTATAAAAGAAAAATTATATTATAATATATATATATATATATATATATATATATATATATATATATATATATATATAGCTACTATTTTAGTATCGTATTTTATATGAATATAAACCTAATGCATTTTATTAAAAGTGTGTATTAGATATATATGTGAAGGCGGTATAATATTCACTCAAATAGCAAACAAATGAACCGCCTACAGCCACAACAATGAAATACAGATCATATTACTAAAAGTATCTTTCTCAGTACACTACCCCTCAAATAATATACAAAAAAATCCATTGTCACCCTTACTCATGGGAAAAAAAGTAGCCTTGTTTTCTTATTTTATACTCATACTTTTTTTTTTTTTCCTTTTCTATATTACTTTTTTCTGGAGCTGGTATTCAGAGTTGTCACAATACATAAAAACCTCTCGACCCCTAGTATTAATGTACCTTTTACTTTCTTGTTAATAATATATCTCATAAATATTCTCTTCTTCCTGCCTTATGTGAGATAATCAAGCTTATTTACATCTGTTCATGTGCTAAATTCATTCAAGTGGGTTGTCGGAAATACTGTCACTACTATAATATGCACAGCTTGTCATGATTTTATTCATAAATAACAAATTTAATCTTGAAGTATAGTATTTTTTCAAAATATATTTTAATTACAGAAATATAAAGAAAGTCCGATTAATTTCTAAGCACCATTCTTGATTAAAACAAAATTAAATGTAATTTTACAATTTAGATAAAAGAAATTATAAAAAATAACTATTTAGAGTTTTATTATTTAATTAAATTAAATCAAAATTAAAGAAAATACAATCGTTCAACTCTGAATTAATCTAAATTATATAAAGACATTTACTTATAAATTGTGATACATGCAACGTAAATTTAAATATTGTTATAGCTCTGTTTATTTTTATTTTTTTATTTTTTTTTGAAATAAAGATCAATGATTAGACTATTTTCTTCTTTTAATTTTATTGTTGTTAAATGTTTCTTTAATATTATGTATACGTATTTTAAAACAAATATAACATGTTACTTTTGTTATTTTTAGCAGCATAAAATTGAAACTGTCTTTATGATGTATTTATTACTCGTATGAAATGAGCAGATTGTCAATTTTAAATGTTTATTAAAAAAAAAGTGAAATTAAGTAAGAGGGTGCTATTAATCCCCCACAGGAAATATATACCCCAAATAAATAAATAATATGCTTTATTTCCATGTTCATTCTCAATATTTACAAGTTTATTTGTAAATCTCATGTAGAAAACATGATAAAAGTGTCACAATAGAGGCTGACGGTTTTTGTCACTTTATGCTCCATATTTTGCAGACAGAGTATATAAGCAGGGGGTTTCAATTGGAAGTAAGGTACACTTGAACGCACTGCACTGAAATCAGACACACAAACACAGTATATTATAGACCAGGTGTTGCTCCTCTCATCTCACTCCATTTCACTTCACGCGTACGTTCTCAGCTTTTTAGATGCTACACAAACCACAATAATACGTGAAGCAAATAGACCGCCCGCCCGCGCGCCGCCGCGCTATCATCACAGAAGAACATGTGTTATTTACCCATATTACAATTTTCACTTTTATACGTACACAAAAGGTGAGAAAAAAAACTAGCTGTATTTGTATATGAAATTTGTATGTGACTATACACAGATAAAATTGTAATCCTATACCTTTTAATTGCATTTTATTAAAAAAAAAAAAAAAAAACTCATCAGACTGTCTCGCACGTTATCCATATAAGAAATGTTAAACTAAACTAAAACGCTGCTATTTTCCATAGATTTCCCACCTAAATTATTCCGATCAGGTGTTTTCTTTCCATTTCTAACCCAAATCTCAAAACTCATTACGTCCCTATAAGCATGCAGATGATAGTACTCTTGAAATTTACGACAATAATTGCTGTACACATGACTGTGATAAAATATTTTACCATTCAAACACTGGTGCTATATTATTTGCAATGTTATTCTTATGAAAAAACAATCACTTGATTTAAATGATAAAATAAATTATCACAATCGTGTGTACACGAATAAGACAAAATTAAACTGATCTAGTTTTTCTGTATTGTTTTACTGTCGTATTTTATGTTATTTCTGGTAATTTTTATTACTTTTTTTTAGTATATAATGGCAAATAAAAAGTATACTTAGAATAATATTTCTATAGCTATTTACAACTTATGTAAATACATATAATATTTATACTCTATTATTATTATTAAAATTAAAATAGGTATAAAATATAAGCTATTTACCATTTAATTACTTTCTGTATATATATATATATATATATATATATATATATATATATATATATAATATACTAATATATTATAAAAATATATAAATATATGAATTGTATGAAAATCCATTAACTTAAGAGTTAAAAAATATTCCATTAGCACTGTTATGTATAATTATTTATCATTATGACAAATAGGTTACAAAATATATAACAATATAAAAAATTGCTTCAATATATATAAATACTCACCATCATGATTCATGCATATATAACACATTATACCATTTTATATATATTATGGTGAAATGCATTATAAAGTTTAAGTGGTTCTTGAAAAAATCTGTGTGTGAATAATTATAACCACTCAGTATTAAAGTAAAGAATTTTTTTTAACAAAAATATGATGTTGGATGTATTTTAGTATACACATATATATAAGTATTATTCATTTCTAAGTTCAAATGGATATTAAAAAAAAGTGTACGCTTAATGGATTTGCTATTTACGTGCGCGTCGTATTTAATAAATTTCTGTGTATGAAAGTAAATATAAAAAAAAAGAAAGATCGACTTTAGTTGAATACTACTTCAAAACAAAGAAGTATCTAAAATAAAATGCTAAAATACAGACTAATGAAAGAACACCAACTGTTAAAAATTTTCTGAAGTATTTTATAAAAGAGCTTTTACTTTTTCTTTTTTTTTTTTTCGCTTAAAATTTTTTTAATGCCATACAATTTGTTGGTAAGAGACCTCTATAAAGTTTTATAAATAAGGGGTTGAAAAAAAGAGAAAGCAGTACATTATATATAATTCTGTACAAAAGAAGATTGTACAATACAAAAGAATTAAAATCTCATTGGGATCAATCAAAGTATTCAAAGAAGTATATTATATATATATGTGTGTATATAATAGTATTGCAATACTTAAAAAGCATACTTTGTGTCTGTTTTAAGGATTAAATTCAGTAAAGTGATTGACTTTTGGTTTACTTGAATAGTATGTATAAATTGATACTATTACTTTGAAACATAATATATGATTTTAGTATAGAAAATATAATATAATTAAATAATGCATTTTAATTAATATTTATTGAAAATCAATTTAAAACAATTAATTAATAGCAAAATTACTTTTGCCATTCTGACTTCTCCCCTGGAAATTTATAATGTACGCAACCTGCGTAACATATACGACCGACAATTTGCCTAACCTACAGGATGCAAATGAAACTATATGATGACAGAAAAAATAATTATAATACTAAAAACAACAAGAAAAGTTTATAAATCAGTAGACAAATCAATCAAACTCTGGTACAATATAAGAAATACATTCTCTATATAATGGATGCTACCGGCGTAATGTGCCAGCCAATCAGAGGTGGCGTAGTAATTTCCTATCCTTTATCATTGCAGAACCATCCTCGGGTTTTATGAGAAAGATACTGCACCTATAGACAAGAAACAATTAAAAAAAAGGGATGCTTTCACAACGTCTAAATGAAGTTATCATTCTTACGTTTTTTAAGCCAAAAATAAAGAAATTTACAAAATGCCACAGGTAAAACCTATTTTAAATAATAAGTGTTTCATTTTCTAGCTTTATTAACAATTAAAAATAATTTAAAAGTAATAGCAATTTATTATACACAGTACATACTATAATTCATTACTTCATTAAATGATATTGAACAGTAAAATATTTTAATGTACATCTTATGAGATAATTGAGTAATTCGTAACTATATAAGGTTCATTTCATACCATTGTATATACGACTAAGGATATAAATGTAATAAGAGACGAGAGAGATCTTCACTTTACAACTTGAGAAACAAGTGACTTCATATATATAAAAAAAAGAGCATCAGAATATTACAAGACATTAAAGAGACTTATAAATTTCTTTATTCATCATTAATGTTCTTTTCAAAGTATTAGTAATGTCACTTTTTATTATATGTATCATATACTTAATTCATATTATACTGATGTAATTCTTTCTTAACTTTTCAAATTGAGATGTATGATAAAGATTATTTAATAAAGTATAGTTACATAATTCATATGAAACTAGAATTGGTGGTTATTGTAATGTTTATAAACGATTACTTTAGAAAACCAACAAACATTGTATTCCTCTCTTTTATACAACACACTTCTAGCTGATATAATTAAAGGAACGTAAATTGAATGTGAATAATATAAGTCAGAAATACCTACTTAAAGGAATAGACCAGAGAAAAACACAAGTATTTGTATCACAAAACCCTTGATGGGATTTACATAAATAACATTGGTTTGTCTCGAAACCCAACAGTAGCCCCGTAGCAGTGTTTAGAAAATTCAATTTATGCAACCCGAACAACATTTTTACACCAATTTTTGCATGTTTATGACGTCATAAACATAAAATTTTACGAAAATTGCATACTTTACAGCTTTTTCACGCTCTTTCGTGAGGCTACATTAACATTCTGGTAAAAATTGTCATCAGTTTTGAAGATTCCATTTTGTGTTTATTCATTAGAAAGCACATGTTGTTTTATGTGGTCTATGGCTTTAATGATATGTTTTATAGTATATATCAGATTATCTAACAGCAAATAATATATATACATAATACTGATATACGTTATCATGTAATATAGAGTTACTAAAAAAATGTTTTCAGTAGTAAAAAGTACTTTATTTAATTTTTTGTATTTGTGTTGTGATATAACTTGTTCATCTCTCTATATGTGGAACTTAAAAAACAACTTACATCTTAAAATCATAAAAAGTATCATATAACAATTAATCTTTGCACGTGTTTTGATCATATGAGTAAACTTTAAAAATACTTGCTTGATTGAACACGTTACAGAATGCTTAAAATAAATATCCCAACTTAATGAAAATATATTTTAGTTGCAAATTATATAATGTAACTATGAGCATAACAAACTTTCATGCTTTTTATAACGTATTAAAAAATAAACAAGTACTTATTTATATATATTAATAATTATTGATATGAAAAGAATTTCAAATACACCCTCCCCTAAAGAAAAAAGACGTTAACAATTCTTATTATATGAACTCTTGTATAATAGAGCTATTAATAACTATAATATAGAGCTTTTTATATATATATATATTTTTTTTTTTTACACTTGATATTATTTGAATGAAAAGGCAAGCATGCGGGTGAAATCTAAAGTATTGTGGGAATCTATTAAACATCCCTCTACGTTAGATTAGCAAACGAATCAATGCGCTCTCGTCATGCTAGGAATGTGATGGAAAGAGAGCATCGTGTTATGTAATCAAATTGCTGCCAACTTCAAGTCTCTCATGAACTTGTCATAATGTAAGACTAAATTATCAACAAGTATATGAACACGATAAATTGAAAATTGTTTTATATATAGTCACTATATTAAGGTGATGTTATATATTATTATATATATATATATATATATATAATATTTTAATATAGCTTTTACTGAACTATATAGCATATAATTTTCTTTTGTCATAATAAGATATTAAATAATAAATAAAATATCAAAGATATGATATTAAATATAAAGGGATGACTTATACTTTTTTTTGTCATTTTTTTTTTTAAATTAAATATAATCTTTTTCAAAGTAAAAAAATATATATATTAATAATAAAAAAAATTGAAAATTATACAAAGTTTCAATTTTTACTGTGTATTTCTTTTATCCTCGTCAGTCCCAGTATGCAATTGAATACAGTGGACATAAGATAATTCAATAAAAAATAGAAAAAGAAAAATGAAACAAAAATGAAACAAATTAAACCAGAAAACGCCTTTGAATTTATGCATTATTTAAAAGCTATTTTGAACATTCTAGAGTGGGTAGGAAGTTCGCAAAAGTAAGATAACCTTTTTGACAAAAGAGACGTATTATTTTTGTCATTCTTAGAGCCGCACAAAAACGTGCTTAAAATATACGACACTGAAATATTTTTTTTAAAAGTCGGGGACTGAAGAGTAATTTTTTCCCTAAATATTATATTTTTATTCAATTAAATATTTTTATTTACACAGAAAAACAATAATTTTTAAATAAAAATTACTGTCAGAAATTAAAAAGGATGATAAACAATAGCAAGGTTAAAATGCTGTAATAATTTTATTGATCACACTTATTAAATACATTTTCGCCTCTGTAAATTTTATTCTTCACTTTTCAGTTTACCAAGTGAAAATGAAAACAAAATTCAATTACTTGTTTCAATAATTAATTTACTATAAGAAATATTAATTGAGAAATAATTAAACAAAATTACATAAAAAATTGATGTTATATATAAAATATTGAAATTAAATGAAATTTTGATAATTAAATTTTAATTTCAATTTTCATTTTCAAAATTTAATTATTATATTTATTGACAAATCAATTTTCTTTCCTCTCGTTTCATTTCCTTCTACTCCTTCTCCTTTTTCACTTCTTACATCTTTGCGACTAAAATAACAAAGAAATATTTTTTATACATATTTTGTCATAACATATACAACGTAGATTTTATACAGAAACTTATATTATATGTTATTGTCACTATATATAATATTATAATATTGATTTTATCTCAAACAACAAAGATCAACACCGTTTATATTGCCTTTAGGTATATATAGTGACATCTAGATAGTTTGAAAATGGTGATAAATCCTCTTTGATGATTATATAAAAATATTATACAATATTCTCCCTCTTCTCTCTCTCTCTCTCTCTCTCTCTCTCTCTTTCAATCTCTATCACTCTTTGTACACAAGTTAAGTTTAATGTTGACATTTTCATCGCGATACCATCTTATAGTCTCGTGGTCTTTATATGTATTAAACAATAAAAAGGAATTGTATACATACATGTTTATATATATGTATATTATATAGGAAAAGTTTCTTCGTGTCTCTATTTTGTGGCTAGAAATTTTATTGTGATTTGTATTTAAGTTACATGTGACTTAGATTTTGCCATAGGCTATGTAACAATATAACATTTTATGTATAGAATTGAGAAATACAAGAGAATATATATTTACTTTAAAACCAATTCGTTTTATATAACAAATAATATATATATTCTATCAAAAAGACAAAACTTATATATATTTGAAAACTATACATAAGTTTATAAGGAAAAGACCTTAAGGGTATTAAATATATAGTATATCAAGAGCTATATTGTATAAATATATTGAATTTTTTATTTTTATATTTAAAAATTTTAGGATGCTTTAAATTTACATAACATAAACTAAATTATATATATATATATATATATATATATATATATATATATATATATATATATATATATATATATATATATATATATATATATATATACACAATGACTTGTATAAAATTAAATATTAGCTACTATACCAGTTTTGAGTAAATTTTGTCACAATTTGATAATTCAAAACAATTTATTTCATGATGTAACTCAAAGAAATTAGATTTTAGACGAGAAATCTATAATAGTCAATATTTCAAATATTTCAAATGTGAAATCAACGTCTTTCTTATTCTTTATCTTTTGTTATTGCAAGGCTCATGGCAACTGGTACTGACAAATATAACTAAATACGAGAGAGAAAGAGAAAGAGAAAGAGAAAGAGAAAGAGAGAGAGAAATTTTATTATAGTATACGTATTTATATATGACTTCTTAGCTTTGACATCAAATGTAAAGCCATTATTGATATTATTTAATGATTATATGACACAGTGCAATATTATCATATAACTTATATTTATAAATAAATATCTAAGAGACAAAAATTAAGGAACAACAATTTAAATTCAAGCTAAACTATTACAATGAAAATACAATAAATAACAAACATAAAAAGGGGTTGACTAAAAATGTACCAAACAATATTTTACTAACGTAATTAATATATTATTAACAGAGAGAGACAATAATACTTTATATGGTGAATTGTGTTTAATCAACTATTTTGTCTTTTTTCCTGAAAAAAAAAAATCATAAATAATAATAATAATGCTTGAACAAAATTATAGTAAATATAATTTAATAACAATAATCGGATACTTATAAGGGTACACATTTAATAACGCGTGACGCTTTCCCATTAGAACAATAAAATGTCATATTATATATATATATATATATATATATATATAGTGTTGCATGCTTATAATATAACAACAAATGGTATATGTTAAATAAATATGTATTTTATTATTCTTAGTAATTGTAATAACAATCGGAAAAGGAAAAAAAAAGAGAAGTTTTTAAGTTTCTAAAACTATAATATATTATAAGTTTCTTTGTAACAGTAATAATATTTAATATTATAATTTTTATCCCTATTTTTTTATATATAATAAAAATAAAATTGCGTGTATCTTATCGTGATGCCAATTAGCTGCTTATGTTTTACTAAAATAATGATTATTATGCACGCTATTTCAATATACCTTTAGCAATAGCTACAGGCTGCATTATACAGTTTATTATTATTGAATATTGTCGTTCAAATGTCAATATATATAATTTAAATGCTGGAAAAAAATATGTGCAGTAAACAAAGAGAATAGTAATAAAAATTTATTACTTTAAATGAAATAAGCATATTATACCATTTTACTGTTACTCTATTAAAGGAATAGACCAGACAAAAATATAAGCATTTATATCACAAAACACTTGATGCGACTTACATAAATAGCTTTATAGTTTGTCTCAGAACCCAACTGTAGCTCCGTATCAGAAATTTCAATTTATGCAACCCGCACAACATTTTCATACTAATTTTTGCATGTTTCAGACGTCATAAACATGAATAGGCATGCAAATTGCATACTTAACAGTATTTTCACATTCTCTCGTGGGGCTACATTAACATTCTGGTAAAATTGTCAACAGTTTTGAAGGTCCCTTTTCGTGTTTATTCAATTAAAAGCACATGTTGTTTTATGTGGTCTATGGCTTTATTTTTTTTTTAATTTTCTGCGTTTCTTTTTTTTAAGTTTGATATTTTTCTCCAAAATTTAATCACGATTACAAGAGGTGTAAATATAGTTGAAATTTTAAAATATTAACAAGAAATTGCTAACATGCATGGAATTATGGATCAAAATTAGTCAGCTTTAGGAATATTTATAACAGGCATATAAGAATTTTAGAATTGTTATCCTGTCCGATATATATGAAGCTTATCGAGGATTTTCTTTGGGGTTTTCTTATATTAGAAAAATAAAATCAATGTTCAATACGTAAAACAAAATTCTTTGTATATATATATATACATTATTTTATAACCAACTTCAGAAGTAATATTCAGTAATGTTTTGTAGTTAATATGTATTTATGTATATATATATATATATATATATATATATATATATATATATATATATATATATATATATATATATATATATATATATATATATATATATATATATATATATATATATAAATTATACAATAATGTTTAAAAATTAGTTGCCACACGTTTTCTTGTTCTAATTTTAAAAAATTTCTTAGAAACTTCAAAAAAAAAAAAAAAGTATAATTGATATTATTTACTTTAAATTATGACATGCAATAAACATGTTTTATATTTAAATAGCATGTTGTTTAATTTTATTTAAATGTATTTTCTATTTACACCCACTTTTTATTATTATTTTCTAATTATTATAGTGCACGACAAATAGACATAATAGAAACAAATTAATGAAAAGTTCATGTAACACGAAATTGAAAAATAACATATTGCTTTATAAAAATTATATATTATTTTAATTTTCAACGAGGTACAATTTTTTTTAATTTTTAGAATTTCAGGTTGAGAAAACGAACGCGTTTAATTATGGTAAATGGGGACACCTTTATTAAACATTTTACAGCATGTGACAAACAAAATTCAAAGCTAAATCTTAATTTTTTTTATATACGAATCAAAAGCGTAAGTTTGGTTAAAAATTATATGTACTGTATAAAAAGCATAGAAAACACGAAACAGCATGTTCTTTAACACAAAGTGGGATCTATAAAACTAATGATAATTTTTACCAGAATTTAAATTTGGCCCCACAAGAGAGCGTGAAAAAACTATAAAGTATGCAATTTGCGTGGAATATTTCTGTTTGTGACATCAGAAACACGCAAAAACTAGTATGAAAATGTTGTGCGGTTGCATAAATCAAATTTATCTGATCACTGCTACGGCGCTAGAGTTGAGTTTTGAGATCAATTATTGTTATTTATGGAAGTCCCATCAAGTGTTTTGTGATATAAATGCTAATGTTTTCATGCTGTCTATGCCTAAAACAAATATTACCCAGTAAAGAACTATTGTTATTATTATTATTACAGCTAACTTAAGCTGTGGTAAACTTAATGGGATATGGTATAATTTAGAGAATTAAAAAGTTAAATGTCTTTGTAATAAAATAATACAAAAAATACTTAATTTTATGGAATACTTTGAAGCATTTATGTATCACTGATGTATAGTATTACCTGAATAAATATTTAGTTTACGTTTTTTAAGATTTGGACCAATGTTTTTGGAAGTAAATTATATAATAAATTGTGTAAGTTTTAGTATAATATAATATTTAAATGGAAATTACATTGGAATATTTATATTTGCTTAAAATTATATAAAAAAACAAACTAAAAATTCTTGTCATAATATTTTAAATGTGTTATTTTACAAGGCAAAAACATTTTTAATGTATTATTGTGTAATTAATAATTTTTTTATTGTCAATACTGTCCTATACTGCAACCATATCGTATCGCATGACAGTATATATTTCAACGTTTTTTTCATTCATCATTAATTTATGGTTAGTATAAACATATTTTGAGCCTTGGAACACATCTATAATTCACACAATTTATAAAAATAAAGGAGACATCAATTCACCCGATAATCATAGAGGTATAGCCCTGGCGGAAATCTTAAGTAAAGTGTATAGTAAAATTTTGTACATAATAATAACTTAAAGCCATAGACCACATAAAACATGTGCAAAAATTAGTATGAAAATGGTGTGCGGGTTGCATAAATTGAAATTTCTGATCACTGCTACGTAGCGGGTTTTGAGACAAACTAAAGTTGTTTATGAAAGTCCTAACAAGAGTTTTGTGATACAAATGCTAATGTTTTTCTCTGGTCTATTCCTTTAACGTGTATAGGAAATAAGCAGTATAATAAGTTTTTAAGATTTAAAATCAAATATCAAAGAAGGTTTAATAATTTTGTTTTTAAATCTTTAAAATTATAATAGCATAGTGTATAAAATATACAAAATAACATTTAAAAATATACATTGAAAAATATTAAATTACAAAAACATTGTAAGTTTTAAATACAATAATATAACATTGAAATAAATATTAACCTGATCACGCATACACACACACCTTTATAAAGCTAAATAAATGTCATTAAACGCACGCTTTTTTATTTCTAAAATAATATATTAAAATCTAAAACATGAATCTTATAAAATTCACAATAAATATATGAATTAAAATAAGCTGTTTAAACCTTATTATATTTTCGTTGTAACATAAAACTTTAAAACATATAACAATTATATTTTAATTTTACAGCATAACAAATAATTATTTTCTATAACCAACATTAAATTTACTTTAAATGATAACAAACGATAAAAATGTACGTGTAATAAAAAATAGTATTAAAATGCTTTTTTTTTTTCTTTTTTTTTTTGTAAAAAATTACTACTCTTGTTTATGTTATTAAATTTATTAATTTTTTTATAATATTATATAAAATAATAATACTACAAAATGACCTATAAAAACAATTGCGTGTCACTAAGTGATTATAAATATCACGAAATGTATTTTATATAAAATAAAAATAACAAAAAAAATTGAAAAAAAAAACATGTATGTTATATTATATGGTCAATTTTTGGTTAATAATAAAGTAAATAGTTTTTAATGTGAATTGAACGATCTAATTATTATATATATACAGAACAATGGTTTTATATATTTTTTTTTATCAAAAAAAGTAAATTATAGAGGTAGCAATTAACGCTATATATGTATATCCCTCTAACTTTATCTACAACTATTATTATTACTATAGTAAAGCGTTGTATATATAGAGGGGAAGGGGGTAGGGAAAAGAGGTGGGAGGGTGCATTAAGCTTCTACCACCCACCTTCTGATGTGATTATCACGTGCACAATTACCTAGCACGATTGCCTTTTAAGTCCATTAGAAAAAAAATATATATTATATTTAATTTTCCCCTTATATATATATACATTCTAGTTTGTTTTTCATATAAAAGTCTAATGTTATTGTGAAATATAAGATGAAAAATATATTAAAGTATTTTACTTAAGTGCTTTCTTACGTTTAAGTTGTGATAAATCATGACATATTTAAGATAATTATTTTGATATTATTTAAAGATAATTATTAATGAAGGGAAAAAAATTAAAATGTCGTATATATATATATTATATGAACAAAATTATTAATAAGCTGCTTTTTTATTCAATTTTATTAATTATTTATAATGTCAATTAAACAGTCAAGGTTTAAAATAATAAGTAAAGAATTTTTGACTAAGCATTTGAAAAGAAGGCTATAAAATAATGTTGCAAATGAGTCCCTATAGGATAGAAAACTTTATATAATAATTCTGTGATTTTTGTTGTATATAAAAGTGTAAGAAAATTTAGCAGCAAAATATTATATTCTTACGTAAAAATGCTTGCAAATAAGGTATTTAGTGTGTCAAATAAATATACAAATTGTCATGTGATAATGACATGCAAATTTTATAAATCATGATATGGCACAGTACAATCAAGATACTACATACAAGATAAGGACACGCTCGACCAAATTGGGCCGCCGCGAAATTCAAAATGAGCCTCTAAGCCAATCAGCGCCCGAGTTAAAGGTCACGTGATCAATATTGACCAATCACAATGCCGCTAAAATTTACATGGGACCAGTTGGTGTCGCTATCTTGTATGTAGTATCTTGGTACAATATATTATAATTGTTAGGGTCGAATTGAATTTTTTTTTTATCAAGTTGAGTATATTTTAGAGTTTAAATTTGTTATCAATATCTCATATCAATAATTATAAATACAAACATTAGTATACTAATCTAAAATGTAGTATATATATATAAGCAAAAATAAAAGCAATTAACCTTTAATTGTTATTTTTCGTGCGAGTATAGTGTTATCTGATCTCATTTTATAGGCTGCTATAATAAACAAGTTTTTTTTTTTTTAATTATTTGACTCATGTTAGTTATAATAAATTTGCAGTTCTTAACTTATGATAACAGTACAATTAAAAAAAAATCAATTATTGCAACCTTAATGACACTTTTTATGTCCAACTTTTATTAAACTTAATTTTTGTGAATGATTAATGTGATATGAGTATAAATTATGAGCGTTTTAAATTTTACTTATGATTTTACGCAAATATAGTTTGATAATGAACACAAATGAATATGCAACCATATAAAGATAACGTTATCCCCCTGCTTTAATCACTATTCCTGCAGGAAAAAATACTTTCCAATTAAATGTTATATTTGATTTTCAGAAAGGATTTAAAAATTATAATATTTTATATAGATAGGCACAATCAAAACTAACTGCAACTGTACGATATTGTATAATAAATGAACAACTGTTTTGAGGCTGATTATAAGCAATCTCACCCATATCCGCTTGCGTTTCGACGTACTGCGCATGCTTAGTAAGTAGAATCGGAAGTGGATGTGAGTGAAATTGCTTATAGTTGGTTTCAAAACAGTTGTTCCTTTATCAGTCATTACTGATTTAACATTTTTCACCAAGAAAAAATTTTCTACTGCTTTATGGATACTGTGAAGGAGATTTTAATAATTGCAATTCAATTCTTCCAAATAAGTTATATATTTTACTATAAAATATAGCAAGAGAGTAAAGTTTTTATTTTACAAACCTGTACCATAAAAAGTAGCCATAAAACCGAGCTGGTATGGCTGAGTGTTGAAGGCAATTGATAACTCTGTGCATTTTAATATGGGTACAGATTCTAGCCGCTGGGTTCAAGCGTGGAGTGTGGGAGGAGAACAACGCGTGGCACGAGGTGTTTTAACGCGCATTTTCATGCCGATACACAGCACGGGAGAAGCTTGATTGATACATTTGCATCGACAAGCCTGCTGTAGAAGTATCCACGGTTTCTCTAGGTTGTCATGACGAATGTCGGGCTGTTTGTTTAGACCATAGCCAGCCCCTGTGCCTGGTTCCATTGCGTATATACGTATCGATAATACTATATGATAAATGCTATTTTAGGTTATTATAACTCTTATATTTTATTATAGCTTTCTTTTTAATATCAAAGTTCTTAAAATAAAATTAATATTTATTCAAAATATCATCAAATTATAAACCCATAGTGCATTGAGGCATGGTGCGGTCATAGTGATACTTGAACAACAACAACAAACCTATGCATGTTCGGTTCTGATTATTTTAAAACGGAAAAATATTATAAATAAAATTAACTATATATTTATATTGTCACTCCCTACAAAAATGACACTATAAATTTAATTATTAAATATCGCACTGTCATGAAGCTCATTACTAAAAATTAAAGCTATGTTTTAATTTTTTTGAACTTATAAAAATAAAGGTATACTTTATAATACAAAAAAAAAAACTTTTAGGATTCAATTAAAAAAAATATATATAACATTATAGCAATATATAGCTCAATATAAAAATATTTCAATAAAATCTATTTACATAAAAAATATGAATATAATCGAATCATTAGCAGATTATATTTACTTTATAATTGAACTGGGGTATATTATAAAATGTAAATATTCAACATTGGATTTGATGAGCTGTAGAGTAATTAGTTTATCATCCAGCTTGCTAGAGCTTTTGCAACAAGAGCGTGTGTAATCAAATTAACTTAGTTAGCCTGTTGTTTATTTTTCCTTCACTGCTTCATCATAACGATGTGCAACACAAGCGAAAAAAAAATATAAATATAAAGCAACTTGTTTATTTTAGTATTCTATGGTTATTTAGTTTTCTAACTTTTTAATTTTGTTGTTTATATTAAAAAACAGAAAGAGAGAGAGAGAGAGAGAGAGAGAGAGAGAGAGAGAGAGAGAGAGAGAGAGAGAGAGAGAGAATGAATAATAATAATAATAAAAAAAATAAAGATTAATTTATGATGAGAAAAAAAAAGTATAATACAAAAGACAATTTAAGTAAATGGAACATAGTGTATATTTTAAACTTATTTTTCTTTATCCTTTCATTTTTTGTTTAACAAGATCCTAAAGAGTCTACATTAATCGGATTTGCACAAGATAATGGGCTCATTTTAGCCTTTTTCCTTTCTCTCTCTCTCTCTCTCTCTCTCTCTCTCTTTCTTTTTTTTATTCATCTCTTATATTATTAACAAGCCACTTAAATAAGAATAAAGAAAAGAGAAAATAATGGTATTATAAAAGACAAAATATAAAAATGAGTTAGACAGTAAAAACGCCACGCAACAAAGTTGTGTGAAATGAGATAAAAGCCTCTTTTTAAATTAATTTTTTCTTCTTTTTTTCTCTTTTTTTTTTCTTTCTTTTATTCATTATATAATCGTCATCATTATTATATATAATAATAAAAAAGTGGAGTAATTTTCTTTTACCAACAGTTTAAAAGCACAGTAACTTAATGCTAATTAAAGATAATTAGTAAGGCGTTAATAGTAAAGCCTGGACAAAAGAAATGAGAATTTTATTATTAATCATGAGTATATATATATAGTCAGATTTTTTTTCTTTTTCTTTTATGTTTTTTTTTTTTTCCTTCTTCTTCTTCTGTGATTCCCACGAGTTGAATTAAGCGTGCGCCAAGAATGTATGCACCCAACTTTACCCCCTTAATAAAATATATTTCTAAATCTAACCTAAGCGTTCGCTCCGTTGATCACCACTAATCGTAATGTTGAATTCTAACTGAACGCATCGTTGCAACATAAAAGGAGAAACGAAAAAAGGATTTTGCACCAAATTTAAGATTTTTTTTTTTTATTATTATTATTTTCTCCGCCTTTCTCAGTAGGGTGTCAATTTAGTTATATAAAGGGTGAGAATTATATAATAATGAATTCATGCTGAAATTAATATTATAATATAATCATTATATATGTAATAAGCTTCCTTTTATATATATATTATATATACGTATATGAACAAAATATTTATCAATATATAGATTAGTTCAATATGATCAATTTTTATCTAAAACATATTATTGTGATTTACTATACAGTTAAAATATAAAGGAAGTTAGAAATAACGTATATTATTATATATAACATGTTAATAATGCTATTTAATAATTAGAGTTACTTTATAGTGCAATATACTTGAGAAATTTAATTAAAATTTTACTTTGTTTTGAAATGTTAATCACAATGAAAACTTAAGAAATGTATAAAAACAACAACAACAACAACATTGTTTTATAGTTGATATAATAATATAGATTTTGCAAACAAGCATATTGTTCTTACCAAATAAATTAAATATTTACACATTTTTTTCTCAGAATTAAATTAAAATTCTTTAAAATTAAAAAAAAAAATTGATATATTTTTATATATTAATCCTATTATACTCTCAACATGTTTTAACAAAAAATAAAACATGTCTTGACATGCTGTATAATATTATAATGATATAAGAAAAAAAATTTGATAAGCAGAACATATATATATATATATATATATATTAAAAAAATATATATATTTAGTCAATATAAAAGACACTAATACGATAGTTTCAAATTACATGGTATATTATAAGAAAAAAATCATGTCAAAAAAACGTGAATATATTTTTAATCTGTTATATACACATATTATAATATATTTAAAAATATTTTTTTTATTTTTAAATCATATATTTAATAATTTTAAATCCATTTATACCTCTTGTTCTATCCGATAACATGAAAATGCAAAAGGATTACATTGAAAATGCGTGTCAAACTTTTATATTATATTCACGACAAGATCAAAATCTTATATAATATATACACATATAATATATATATATATATATATATATATATATATATATATATATATATATATATATATATATATATATATATATATATATATATATATATATATATATATATATACTTTTTTTATATATTATTTTATATTCTTTTTTCTCGGCTTACAGAATTGTATTTTGATCCTCTTATAAAGAAAGAAGAAGTGCTGCATATCAAGCCATTCCATTTGGTGACAGCCGTGAACATGCCTTTCAAAAATGATAATAAAAATATATTTAATATTATAAAAACCTGACATTTTAAATCAGATATTTCTATTAATGTTGTTTAAAAAAAAATATATAAATATTTAATCTTCTTAAAGTGTTTTTAGTTTTTAATTTTTATATATTTTATAATATATTATAATATAAATGATAATCTTTTGAATGAAATTTATAATTATCAATATTACAAATTTATATTATTTTACTAATTAATATTTATATTATATGATTGTAATTACATTTTCAGAATTAATTATTAATTTAGATTGAATATTAATTGCTATACAGGTTTTTTTTCTTTGCTATTTTTTTATATTATATATCTATTAAATACACAAATAAAATTATTATTACTTAACTAAAAATTAATTCAAATTTTGCATGTAATGTTTGACTGTATTATAATGGAACGCATGCTGCATTATACTGTATATAGTGTATACCATACCTAACTAAGGAAAAACAAAATAAAAAAGAGAGAAATAGAAAAAAATTTAAAAATTGCAAATGAATAAAAATCAATAAACCTTATTTATATTTCTTCAAAAAAAGTAAATTAAAAATATAAGTTTTTGATGGAGAAATTAATCACTTTTATGAATAGCCATGCACATTGTGTCTGTGAAAATAAATATTCTATGTACATTCATGCTTACAATTTTCTCAATTAAAATTATAATTTATTTTATATTTTGATATAAATCAAATAAATTATTTAAAAATTCAAAACAGTCATATATTTTAAATATAAAATTGATATATACTGTACGATGTATATATATATGAATAACATATTAATATGATGTATCTAATAATATAATAATAATGTTATTAAAACTTATGTATAATATTGTGTCGTTATCTTTTCATGTTATATAGAGGCAAGAATGAATTCAAGGTGTATTGTATTAGATTTAATCAGTTGACAGCTTCACTGCTGTGTCAAATCATTATTGCCGCTCCCTGACTACAACATATAGGTGTCATATTCCAATCAAGTTCTCTAAGAATCACGACCATCAAGACAAAGTGTCGTACGTCACGCGTGTCTAACCGGTGTCAGACTTGGGAGAAGTTTAGTCAGACTAGACGACTTTATTTTTAAGTTAATCATATAAAAAATATATAATAAAAAAAAAAACAAAAAAAAAACATTTTTTTCATGTATATAGCAGCTATACTATTTATAAAATCCCAGTATGACAGTTTAATAGTAAAATTTAATAATTAATTTGAAGTGAAGTATAATATTTAAAATATTAAAGTTAAATTATAATTACTGTATGTAATTAAATAATGAGAAGTGAAGTGTAAGAGCACAACACGTTGCACGGTGCATGTTAACATGCATTCCATGACGACGTACAGCATTAGGGTGGTGGAAGATTGATGTGATTGAACCCACCAGCCTACCTAGACGTTTCCACAGTTTTTCTATATATATGCTGTCATGGTAAATGCCGGGCTGTGTATTTAGGCCGTGGCCGGACCTTGTGTGCAGTTTCCATTTATTGGAAAGTCCTTATACCTGTCAATAAGACAACGTCTTGACGGGACTATGGATTAGTGCAGCACGATACCACAATATGGCAAGAAAAATAAAATGATGATATGGCAATCATGTTATGTGCAACGAAGAATGCAGAATGAAGCTTATATACCATTACCGGAACCAGATGGTGAGGAATTGGTGCGGTTTACTTTAAAACGAGTTTTCAGACTCATTCTTTCAACGTGCAAGAGAACCGTGTAAGTAAAAATCAACCAAACAAACTAATAATTCCCCCTACCCCTTTTTTGCCTATATATTTTAATAATCTTAAATACTTATACGAAATCAAATCATTTATACTGAATTACGGTGCCTTTCATCAAATCTTGAAAGATTGGTTTAAAACAAAAGACAAATATTTTTTTATATTATTATTATCATTTTTTTTTTTTTTTTTTTTTACTATGTGTTATATTTGAACGTTCTAAAAATATCGTTCTCTACACTTTATGTACATATAAAGAACATAAAGAATAAAAAAAACTCAACAATTCAATTAACTCAATAATTTGCAACACTTTGTCACATTTGTCTATTATATAAAACTTTTTTTTTTAAAGTGCAATATACAAAGTATTTTATAAAATTGTCCAATTATTAATATCACAAATAGGATAATAATACATAAAAATGTATTGTACAATATAACAATTGATACAGCTCAGCATGCGGGGAGTGAGACATTTTTATTAAAAAATAAAGCCATCTGTTATGTTTGCATATTATACGTTTTTACTATGACCACTGCATGATATATGTATATACGTATGTGTATTATTTGGAGCAGCAAGCATTTTATAAATCATCAAGAGGCGATTGCAAACATTACTCACCATTTAACTCTTGGGTTTTGTTTCATTGAGTATAAAACTCTCTATGTATATATCTATCTCTCTCTCAAACGCTATACGTAATAAAAGAGAATTATTAAAAAAAATCAAGTCTGTCAGTTTGGCTCGTTTCCATTTTAATCAAGTGGTTTATGTGCAGATTAAAAATCAAGAGCGTTTGAGCAAATAAAGGGTGATTCTTTTTTTATTATTCTCTCTCTCTTTTTTTTTATTTTATTTTTATCTTCTTGAGTTCTTATTGGTAAAGAAAAGCTTGAAGGCTCGTTATGTGATGCGACCCGCCAGCTCTCTCTCTCTCTCTCTCTCTCTCTCTCTCTCTCTCTCTCTCTCTCTCTCTCTCTCTCTCTCTTCTTCTTCTTCTTCTTCTTCTTCTTCTTCATAGCTCACTGCCTCATTAGGTTTGATCGGCTTTAGACTCGCGTCTCGCTCTGAACAATTGATAGACCGGATTGTGGAAAATTTTCTCTAAAGCCCACCCGCAACCCCTCCTCACTTTACTTTTTGCCCCATGGCTGCAAAGAGAATGGAAAATGTATTCAAGTAGCCATATCCCGTAAAACTACCAACTATTTATACTCCTACACTTTTTTTTTTATTCATTTTTCTCTCTCTCTTCTTTTATCTTTAATAGTCTTTTTTATATATGCATTAAGAAAATTTCAAATGAATTTTATTTAACAAAAGAATTGCTTTGATATTGAAAATCAATAAAAAAAATTCTTTGCTTGATTTATAGTAATTATGTTCATTGTTTTGTGTATATTTTTGCTTTTGTTTTTAATGTTAATAATTACTCTTCTTTATACTTTATATTTTCAGCATTACTGCAACTAAACTTGCTTACTTTAGTATCATATATTACATTATATATATAATCTATAATAATACCTAATCTAATAATCTCCCTGCTGGAAATGTCCTCAGAAATGTCTATAGAAATCAGTATTTTTCTATGGAAAGTCGATGAATTCTATAGAATTTTTTAAAAGTTCCATAAAAATATAAAAAGTCAATGGAGATTCGTATTTTCTCCATAGAGTTATTTGAAAGGAGCAGATTTCTCCTTAGAAGTAACTTAAGTTCCATAGAGATTCTTACAAGCTCCATAAAAAATGTCTATAGAAAGAATAGAGGTCAATGGAATATAAATCTCCTTACAAATTTTGAATGGTGAATAAATGTCTATAGAAGTTTTGTAAGGAGAAATATATCGACAGCATACTAAAAAATTCTAGTAATCAACGGAATAAGTGTTTTTTCAATGGTTTTAAGTGTTGATAATTAACGTTTCAAAACTCAACGCTTAAGTACAATTTCACTTTAAACGTTGATTTATCAGCATAAATAGAGTTGATAAAAACCGTCGATTTTCAACGGAATAAACGTTCTTCTCAACCTAATTAGAAATGATATAAAAATTTACTTTACACAATTTCCTGTGTTCTATGCGAAAAATCAAAATATGCATAAGAATAAATAGTGTTTATTTTTTATTCTTTAACTAGAATCAACGAAAAAAAATTTTTGATTTTTTTTTATTTCTGCCCAAAAAGTGCGTTTATTTCGAAAAGTTACCAACCCGTTAGAAATTTTATTGCATTTTTGGATGTAACTCGATTTTTCATACCCAAATCGGTCATCCAAAAACGATATTGAACTTGAAAACAGTAATAATGTTAATGTTTTTGCTTTTATTTATCTGAGTAAAACATATAGAAAGTATAAAGAGAAAAAATAACGAACTTTTATTCTTGAATCTCTATAGACTTTTTGTAAAATTTTCTCTATGGAACCGCACCGCCGGTTCCTTAAAAAATTTCTATGGAAGTTATTTTCTCCATATGCCAATTTTCCATAGAATTTTTTCTCTTTTTTTTTAAGGAGATTTCCTAAGAACTTTTTCAGTAGGGCTATACAGTATAAGCCTATACGATTTTAAGAAAAACTTATATTGAAATAAATTTGGTTTGGAAATTTAAAATAAAATTAAACAAAAACAAATTGTACATAAATGTTTTTTTATTTCATGTATATATAGTATAATCATAACATTAAATTTACAGTATATTTGAATTACACTGGGTATTCTACAGTTATATATATATTTTTTTTATATAATATGTTACACACTCGATTTTCATTTGTTTAACAGTTTAACTTAAAAAGAATGGAAAATTGATAATAATCACATTTATCAAATAAAAAATTAATTTTAATTGAAATTTTAAATCCAAATGGTTTATTCCACACATAGAATAGCTAAAAAAAATATATAAATTTTTTTAAAAAAAACTTAAAAAAAAAACTTTTAGATTTCTTAAAGATCAATTCGTAAAACTTTCAAAAGAAGTTAAAAATAATAATTGTAAAAATAAACATTATCACCACTAAAACAAAAATCTTTTTTTTTTTTCTTTTCCACATAGCTTTAAATCTTAAGCTCAAATTTATTGTCTTAATTTAAAATTATTTAGTTGAACAAAATTAAACATGTCATATTTTTATAAATTTTTATGATAATATGACAAAACAAAAACAGTCTTACTTTTTTAATATTAATTAAAGAAATTATAATTAACTTTGGTACTAGACTTTTATAGTACATTTTTTTGTACATTTTTTTTCTTTAATAAAACAAAAATATGGAAGATAGGGAGAAAAACAGAAATTTATATTTCTCTCTTTACCTACATTTATACATAATACGTCTTTTATGCATGTAAATTCATACAGGTTAAAATTAGTTTTTTTTTTTTAAATCGATGTTAATATTTTGATATCACACCTTTCTGTATGGGGGAATGTTTTCATGATGGAGTTGGTTTCAAAAAAACAACAAAGAAATAGTTATGACTTTACTATTTATATAGATCGCATTTTTGCATATTTTATATGTTTATATGAGCATGAACAAAGATACAAAAATCTAATGCGATCTTTTACTATAGTAACGAATCGTCATAATTTATGATTTTGCAACTTGAGCTTGCACAGATTTTGCTGCAGCAAGAAATCTTTGTTCTAAAAGTGCCTGATGTTCTTTTGCACGCATACGTAATGCATCAATACTATTCTTACGTGTTTCATCATTGCTTTTTGTATCTTCATCACTGACAGGTTCTGATCCAGTGGTATGAGAGGAAGGTTGGTTAACTGGGGGTGGTGACTGAGGGGGTGGAGGTGCTTGTTGTAAAGAAGATAACATTCCAGGGGGAACAAACCCTGCAAGACCTCCAGGGGTTGGAAATCCGGCTGCCAGAACATAATGTGAGAGTAATGCATGAAGTGGTGGTGCCCCAGGGCCGGCTTTACCCTGACTTGCAGCTGCAGCGGCAGCAGCCCAAGGTAACCCTAAACCTGGTGGCAGTCCAAGCATTGGCCCAAAACCCAGAGCAGCACCCAAAGATCCAGGTCCAGGCCAGAATGCATCATGAGGACCTCCAGATAAAGGAGGCAAACCTGCAAGTTGGGCGTGAACGTTGAATTCATGTAAACCTGTTGAAATAAAAATAAAATAAAGAAAAATAAAAAATATATAAAATAGAAAATGTCGGTTTGTTGACAGAATTAATTTAAATATTTAAGAAGGTGAAGAATTTTAAATTTATTTTATCAAGTAGTGAAAAAAAAATAATATTATTTATTTTTTTGATGTTGATGAAAACGTACCTGCTTGGTCACCATGCAAGAATCCTGTCGTCTCACGGCCCAACGCTTTCTCTCGTTTCCTCCACTTGGCACGACGGTTTTGGAACCACACCTGAAACAAGATAAAATGATGGTACGTTACATCAAAGCTCTAATATCGATCAGAAATACCACAGTTCAATAAATATTTAATTAACGCAACGGGAAATTAATAAATTGTTTTTAGCTTTTAAAATACAAAAGTAAAAGTAAAAAAAAAAAAAAAAAAAAAAAAAAAAGTAAAAGTTACAAATTATGTTACGACGTAAGTGATTATATAATCACACATTAATTTCCTCAGCGTAATGATCATATAATCGACCATCTTTACATGAGTATTGGAATCTATACTGTACTGTACTCAAACATTTAGAGTCTTTGTATTACTAGTGCTTTTGATCCCAGGATATATCATGGAAATAATGAACTTTTTAAAATTAAAAGGAAAATAAATATTAGAAATAACCGTGTAATATATTTAGACCATGATATTTCTTGTAGTTTTTTTGTATGAATAACATCAAGTGCCCGCCAAATTTTTTTCATTCACTAATATATATAATAAAGAAAATAAAGAAAGGAAGGAAAGAATATTAAAATAAACATAAAAAAATTCTTAGAAAGGATCAAAATTTGGGTTGTACACATAAATATAATATATTATTTTGCAGTAGTATAGTCCTGCGGTATATTAATACATATAAATATATATAACAAAATAGACTATAACAACACAAAAAAGTTTTTTTTTTCTTTCCTTAATGGTTTGTAATCGCTAGGTAATTGGCTCATGATTCTTTAGGATGGTTTCAGTACAATAGCTTTATTGAGAGGAAAAGCATCGGCAGCATCCCAGCATCCATTCTCTCCCCTTTATAGAACTGCTTGCTTATATAAAAAGTCTATAGACTTTGTGCCTCCCACACACACGCGAGAAAGAGAGGGAAAAAAAGCTAAACATCATATACCAACAAGTATAATACAAAGATATAAACCGCATATAATTGATAAATATTATAATACAACATTTTATAGAAAATAATGAGTGTACCAAAAAAAAAAAAAAAAAAAGTACAATACAAAATTTTATATAAAATTGTTTATTTTTATGTATAGAATTTGGAATATAATAATAATGCTTCAAAGAATAATAATTATAGTTAAAAAAAACTTCTTGACAAATTTTATATAAAAGGAAAAGAAATTATAGCTTTTATAAAGAATTAATTTAAGTCATTTTAAAAATTAAAACCCTTATATTTTTATAAAAAAATCACAAAAAAATTATAAAATTATTTAAATTATATATTTTATATATATATATATAAATTTAAATTTTCTTGTTAAATATATATAATAGAATTTTTTTAAATAGTATACAGAGTATATTATTATAAAACAATAGAATATATATTAAAAACAATTATATTACATTGTAAATTAACGTAAATTTAAAAAGAATGAAAAGTAATTATGTTAACATTGTTTGAGAGAGTGCCATTATACAAGTTACTAATTTCATCATAGCACGGTTGGCTCATGTTTATTAAATATAATTGTTTTCTCCCTGCTCAACGTAACAGTGCTTGTGTGTGTGAGGACAACTTGAGAGAGAAGGACAAGGAAATAAAGTACTACTTGTCTTTCTCTGGAATATGCTAACTTGGTAAAAAAAATATAATATTTAAAAGACACTGTAAGAATGAGGAAGACTATACAAAACATTTTAGGGTGTTATTTCATTTCATAATATTCTAAAAGAGGATATTGTCCTGAATCGATTGATATGTCAATGTCTAATTTTTGAGTTCATCAATTATTTTTCATTAAATTTTAAAAATCGAAAAATAGTATCACGATTGGCAATTTGGGTATAGGAAAAAGTTGCAGTCTGTGACGTTATTTCGTGACTTTCAAAAATTAGAAATTTACGCATCTATCAATTCAGGACAATGTCTTCTTATATAGAATATGCATATTAAACCCTAATTTTGTTTAGTTTTCCTTATTCTTAATTTATAAAATTTGGGTCAATTAAACTTTTGTTAAAGATTTCCTTTCATCATAATTTTTTTACACTTTTATTTTATTTATTGCTGTTTAAAATAGTAACTTAATGTAGTAGATTGAAAATAATTATTTAAAAATTATTTTCAACGTTTTCTCCGTGTGATTCCGTACTACACACATACTTAATAAGTTTCCTGTGAGATATGCAACCTGCGCAACCCTCTCTGCAACCTCACATTGCTGTGTGCAATGCATACTTTTAGTCTTGGTGCAGCGGATGTTGCTATAGAATTTGAAAAATAATTTTTCTTATGTAATTAAAATTATATGTAAAAGATATGTTAATAAACGGTATATTAAATAGAATATTATTAATAATACTTTCATTACTATACTAATGTACGAGTTTTATTGAGCTAAATTCCATAAAAAAGAAAGAAAAAAAACAAACATATACTGTTCAACAGGAGCTTTTAATCGTATTACCTTCTAAATTTATATTTACTTTGACATTTGCCCTGAATTACACACGATCTTTGCTTTGTACCGTGCTAGTGTTCTATTGTATTATATATTATGAGTCGAATATATACGACGGGCGCGAATCAGTCGCGTAATGACAGTGTCGAGTGTGTAACTCTTTGAATGAACTTAATTTAGCCGATTGTTGGCCACCTGCTATGTAAGGATACTCGAGATTGAATGTGACTCTCTCTCTCTCTCTCTCTCTCTCTCTCTCTCTCTCCACGTTTCAGCCCCCCCCCCCCCCATCCTCCCTACACCTCTCTCACATTGCCTCATTTTCAACTTCCTAAACCCACCCTAACTTTATTTCTCTGTCAATAATCTCTCTTTTATTTCTTTCTCTTTTTTTTTTTTACTCTTTTCTCTCTTTTTTTTTATTCTGTTAACAACAACCGTCTGAATTGCATCTTAATTGGTAACAATTTTGCTAATTAATCTTCACAAAATGAGAGAATTTGCTGGCTTAGCATCATATATACAATAAAATGAGTATATAGCACACTACACCACCCACATTAAAGGATCATTTAGCGTTCTTTTTTTATTTTATAAGGGGATAGGAGGAGGGGGTGTAGTGGGGGGCCAATTGTGGCTGATTGTTACGAGAAAGGGAGCGGGTTATTTTATAACAATGGATAGCAATCGGACATGAGCTTTATATTATATATTATAGCGTGAGGCACAACCACTCCTCAACGTAATATCGCTTGTTAACAACAAATCTGACTTAATATCATACAATATAAAATGAATAGTGACTAATCTATAGTAATTTGTTCAACAAATAAATGAATAATTTATTGATAACTTTAACAATAAGGCTATATTTATATAGAATCAACAATTCTTTAAGTATTTAACGTAAAAAAAAAAAGAAGTAAAGGTAATTTTATCTTTACTTTTTTTTATCTCATTTAACTTTCCCTTATTGAAAATTCAGTTAATTCAATTGAATGAAGAAGAGACTATTGAGTGGGTAATTTTATTTCATAATTCTAAAATATTTTATTGTCCTGAATCAATACATATATGTGAATTTCTAACTTTTGAGTTTATTATGTATTTTTAATTAATTTTTTAAAGTCGCGAGATGACGTCACAGGCTGCACCTTATGCATGTAGGCATAGGAAAAAGTTGCAGCCTGTGACGTCATTTTGCACCTTTCAAAAATTAATTAAAAATACATAATGAACTCAGAAATTAAAAACTCACACATGCATCGATTCAGGACAATATATTCTTTTAGAATATGAAATAAAATTACCCCCCAAAATTTTTTAGCCTTCCTCATTATTATTTATAAAATAAGTGCTGCAAATTTTAAAGTTCATGCAGACTTTTTTCTTTTTTCTAGCATAATTTATTTAAATAAGTACAAGCAAACGGAAATATACGGTTGTAAATACAAACGTCTTAGGGAGAGAAGAAGAAAAAGAAAGAAAAAAGTCCATAATATACCAGAAAAATATAACTTTTATATAGCTTTGTATCTAGAACTATAATAAAATTAATTTAGCTATAATTAATATTATATTAAAATAGAAATATTAACTGTTAAATTTTTATTTTATTACGGAGAGAAAAAAAATTGCTGTGACTAATATGCGTACTAATAACAAATTGATTAAATAAAATTAGGGTAGAATAAAGATTTAAAAGAAAGCTATAGCTAATAATAGATAATGAGAGGAAACAATTTTGTAATGTGGCGTGTGTCGGGATAAAGGGGGAGGAGGGTGGGTGCACGTGCTTTCTCTCTCTCTCTCTCTCTCTCTCTTGCTTAACTTCCACGCCAACATAGAGTGAGTGTGAGTGAGAGAGAAAGAGAGAAAAGGGCGCTTCAAATTGCACTAATTCTCTGCTAATTCGCCGTGGTGCCTAGCCAATTACTTAACTTAAATGTTTGGTATAGCAAGGGTGAAATTATATATATATATTTAATAATACTCTCTCTTCTTCTTCTCCTATACTGCTATATACTATTATACAATATAGAATAAAACCCCAGCACTGATGTGAAGCACTGATTTTCAACTTAATTCTAATTGACCATGTTACATTAAGCGTGTCAAAAAAAAAAAAAAAAAAAAAAAAAAGTGGAAAGATATAGAGGGTGGGAATAACTAAAATAGATTTATATCTAACTTTTTTTCTTCTTTATAAGTAGAAGTTAATAATTTTTTTTTTTTAGTTTTAAATTTTAATTTATATAAATTTAAGTAAAAAAACTAAATAAATAAAACTTTCTTTTAAAAGAAAATAATGTATATTTATAGCTATTGAAATTACAATTTTAAAGGAGTAAATAATAATAATAATAATAATAAATAAAGTAAATCCACAGGTTCGTATAGTACACTATTGTCATGTTAAAACTGTGTATACCATAGACATACACATAGACATAGTGTATGGTGTACACGTAAAATTAAGTTTTAACTTTTAAACCTCTTAAAAATTGTCATTTTAATGTGAGCGTAAGACCATTAAAGTATATCTTTTGCTATTATTTTTTTTCCAGTGAAAATAAAATAATGAAAGGGTTTGAAAAGTACAAAAGTAACAAATTAAGATACAAAAGCGTAAGTTAAATGGAATTAAATGGTTAAAGCACCTGCTTGCTTGCTAGACTGCGTGTCACCAAAGCAAAAGTCAGCTGTGTAACAAATCACTATTGCGAGGGTGGCAATTCAATTTCCAGGTGTAGTGGCACATTTCCTGTTTATTTCGCCTGTATGATTCTTCAAAGCCTCAACAGTTCGTATAAGTTTATTCTTTTACTATTGAAATCTCAACTTAACGACAAAAAATATCACTTTTGCTAAAAGTGCAAGTTAAAAATAGTGACATTTTACCATTTTTCTTCCCTCATTGAATTCTATGTAATCCGTATCGCAAGAATCAAAACTTGTCATAACTTACGTGATTTCATTCATAGAATTTTTTATGTTTAAAATTAAGTGCTTTTCAAACTAATAAGTTTTAAGAAAAAAGGCTTTTTGTGTTTTGTGGAATTTTAAAATAATGCCTTTTCCTTTATTTTTTTCGCCTTTTCATTTCAAGAACAAACCAACGACATATGTCTATGAAGCAAACTATATGTGTCATTGTAAAATATGCGTTTCTCATTTCCAAATTTTTAGTTATTTGTTTCTAAATGTTAAGGGAGTAGGTAACTCATGGCTGATATCTCACAAATTGAACGGCCATGAAATATAAAATTAACATGAAAAAGTAAATATGGAATGTCACGTACAAAAGACATGCAAACACAATAAAATATTTGTGTTATTCTACTTTAAAAATAACATGCATGTATATGTAAAAATTAATTTTTTAGCGCCAACTTTTAATTCAAACCATTAATATTATTATTTTAATTAAAAACATCATTAAAACCTTTTTCGGAACAAAAGACAAACATAATTATATATTTTTAAAAAATCATTCAATTTTATGTGAAAATTTTAAAGTATTTGTTTTGCTGGATATAAATAACGTAGAATGAATTATTGTGAAAATAAAGTACCTGCTTTGACCATTTCTGCACCAAGTTGGTCACTCTTTTCGTTCCAAAAAAAAAAAAAAAAAAAAAAAAAAAAAAAAAACTGTCAATTTTTACAAAATTTACAAAAATTTACAAAATCAACGAGGTTTTACTTCTTTTATTCACGCTCTATCTTACTTTTTACAAAAAAAAAGTACTAACTGTTAAATAAAATGATGTTTTTTCTTACCTGTACTCTTGCTTCACTTAGATCAAGTCTCATAGCCAATTCTTCTCGTGTAAACACGTCAGGATATTGAGTTTTCTCGAAAGCTCGCTCAAGTTGATGAAGTTGATAAGTGGTGAAGGTAGTTCGACTACGTCTGATCTTGCGAGGTTTATTCATTTCCTCGTCAGGGTCTTGCATGTCACTGCCATTGTCTCCCATACCACCTCTTGCCTCCTCACCAGCGTGATCGTTGTCCAGTTCTCCAGACGTTGTGGAGCCACTCTCAAGTCTACCAGAGTCAGCGTCTGAAACAACAAGTCAATGTTTTTCTTTATATTGTCACAATGTTTTAGCATTTTATTTTTTATTTTTTTAATTATTCAACACTTTCAGTTATAACCAAAACAAAATTCGCATAAATATAATATTCTTATCAGATAATTGTTCAATTTTCTACTTGAGTGATTTTAAATGCCACAATATAACATTATTTTATATGTTGTAATTTACTTTAATTAAAGGAATAGACCAGAGAAAAACATAAGCATTTATATCACAAAACACTTGATGATATTTACATAAGTAACATTAGTTTGTCTCAAAACCCAACAGTAGCCCCATAGCAATGATCAGAAAATTTGATTTATGCAACCCGCACAACATTTTCATACTAATTTTTGCATGTTTCTGACGTCATAAACATGAATTTTTACGCAAATTGCATACTTTACAGTTTTTTTACGCTCTCTTGTGGGGCTACATTCACATTCTGGTAAAAATTGTCATCAGTTTTGGAGATCCCATTTTCTGTTTATTCATTAAAAAGCACATGTTGTTTTATGTGGTCTGTGGCTTTAAGTAATACATAAGGAACTATGGAAATACAAATCAAATTAATAGTATATAAAAGAACTGAAATGTATGAAAGATCCTTTCTGCAGTTATCTAAATATTTATAATAAATTGCCATTGGATATGAGAAAACAAAATAATTTAGTAGCCATTAAAAAAAAAAAACTAAAAGTTTTCCTATTAAATAAGCAGTATTACTCAATTAATGAATATGTGAATGATGACACAATTTAAATACAAATTATAATTTTTGTACATTATAATGTTGTTTTCTTTTTTTTTTTATTTGTATGTGTATTGACAATCATTTCTACATTGTCATTTATGGCAATAACCTAAATTGATGCATTTCATTGTGTTATGAATATTGGATGAAAGAAATGAATAAAGAATTTTGAAATTTGAACGTTTAAAATTATTTTTTTAAGAATTTGTATTAGGAGTTCAAATTTATAATAAATTAATTGATCTTTAGATGAAATTTTTGCTATATAAAAAAT
Organism: Ecdyonurus torrentis; assembly: GCA_949318235.1. NCBI lineage: Eukaryota > Metazoa > Arthropoda > Insecta > Ephemeroptera > Heptageniidae > Ecdyonurus > Ecdyonurus torrentis. Next base: position 28,068,535 of record OX439131.1, read on the forward strand.
AGATATAAAAAAAAATTATCCACCTAATGAACTGTATTATACTTCAATAAAATACTCTCTATATATATTATATAAAAATATAATATATAAATGAAATATTTTCTAAAAGAAAAAACTTAATGCCATCATATACATGAACGATGTATACATGCAGTCACACGCTCAACATTAATGAGTATTTAAAAAAAATAAATAATAATAATCCTCTTTTTTAACCTTATAGAATACTATGTTCACATAATATATACGTCACATCCATGCTTTGGCTGACTGCCTGTACATGCTTACTTTTCTGCTTCATAAAGCTTAACTTTTTTATTTTTTTATTGATATACTCATAATATTCTGTTAGGATTATAATATAAAAAATGTGGATGTGAGTGTGTGTGTGCGCTTACTATACTCTCTATATGATGATGTGAGTCTTTACTTTATGGTCATATTTAATAATAAAAGCGCAGTGGGAGGGTTTTAATAAGGGGGAAGATTCACCTAATTGGAGATGAGGTGGAAAAAAATATAAAGTAAAGGATGATGATCATAATATATAAAAGTAAAGTGGCTAAAAAGCAATGAAGTCTTTTATACAATCTGATCATTCAATAGTTTTATAATGCACACTTATTTTATATTGTAATAAGTCTGTCATCGTATTTTTCTCTGTTGAGTGTGTGTTGTTCAATTAATCCCTTAACAATTGAATAGACTTAAAACGTTATAAGCCATCCTTTCATATATAAAATGACGACTTTTGTGTGTATTCTTTATACCTTTTTATCAATTAGAGAGTAATTGTAAATGATAGTCGCACATTCTCTAAATTATAATTTTTTTATTTTATTTTGTATACCAAAGTTAATAATATATTTAACTGAAAAGTCAAATGTCTTTATATCTGACAAAGTTTTCATTATTTATTTTGTTTTAACTCAAAGTTGAATGAATTTGAGAAAAATAGAGAGGGAGGGGAGAAAGAAAAGAGAGAGAGAGAGAGAATGAGAATATAAGAGAGACAGAGAGAATGTATGCATTGCATTTATGTGCATATTTATTGAAATATTGGCGTATAATAATAATAGCTCTTTATTGGGCTTAAAATGAGAAAGTACGTACACTACATATATATATATAAAAAGAGACAAAAATAAAAGTAAATGTAACCCAACGGATGATGAGAAAAAGGCAAAATGCCTATACACTGTAAGTGATCTCACACCTTTATCAGAAAAACTGCTTCGTCAATAAATAACATAAAATACATTATATTAACAAAAATAAACAAGTGACAATTACAATGGAAGAGGGGTTTTAGCCATCACTGGCAAAGCGTTATATAAGGAAACAACTCGGGGGAAAAATGAATTTGTGTACGCAGAGTCGCCCCTTGGACAATCCAATGTAATATAGCACTACCACGTAAGCCAGAGTACCTTTCTTTAATACATAAATGTTAAACAAATGGTTATAATATATCAATTATATAATTATACCAACTGAGTATTTTTCTCAACATTTAAAATTTAATCATCATTTTCATTGAAAAAAAAAATGATATATTATGTATAACTGTAATGCATAACAGACAACAGTTATAATATATTATACTTCAATTATTTGATGGTGCGTGTATATGTATATAATATGTATTGTTGTATTATATAATATACTTCAAATGCATGCCAATTAAATTTATATTTCTCATATACAGATGCTACAACTTAATTGTTATTCTAAAACGTTCATTGCAATAAAAGATTTAAAGTAAAAATTAATCTCTTTTATTAACTTTTATAATAAAGGTAAAAACGTTGATAGGTACCTAGATTAAATTGACCCCTATTCCTCCCTCTCCCTTTTAATATTATATAGTAAAATCTGACTGGTGCATGCATATGTTTTAATGGACAATAGATGCATAGTATTTTCTAGCAGATTAACTCTTGGTAAGAGAGAAAGAAAGAGAGAGAAAAAGAGAGAGAGAGAGAACAAAATTCTGCTGTGACAATTCTCTATACTACATCCCATTGCGACTTCTAATTTGAATAATAAAAGAACTTATCAAGCATTACATCAACCTAAAAAACCATACGTATACTATAAATACAAAACGTTTTTATTTATATATATATTATAATACCATTATTTTATTTTAATTGAGTTTAATATACATAACATATAAAATTATATTTATAAAGTTTTTTTTAAATATATATATATATATATACGAAATAATATGCTTCGAGTGATTTTCAAGATGTTTATTGAAATAAAAGAAATATAAAATTTATATAGAATAAATTTATAAGAATGCACCTTATGTTAATATATTATATTATAAGAATACAGAACAGATGTTCCTATTTTACATACAATTTAATTTCATACAGGTACACTTAAGTCCCTCGTAAATGTAACATCAAAGACGATGCCGCTTTTTAAGGAAAAGGGTAGAAATGCGTAGTCAGGTAAGAGCAGCGTTGCCACCTGCTTTTTTCTTGCTTTTGCTATGTGAGAAAGTGATTGACATCTCACTTCAGATAACAAAACCTGCATATTATTTGTAAAAGACACGAAATATTTTGCTATTGTGTCTTAAAAGCTTTTTTCACTTAAGTTATTTAGATTTGTTATGTTGTTTTCATGCTCGCGAAAACAAAGAAAGTAAAAATAATGAAGTGAGATGTCAATCACTTTTTCACTAAGCAAAAGCAAGAAAAGAGCAGGTGGCAACGCTGCTCTTACCTGACTACGCATTTCTACCCTTTTCCCTTAAAAGCGGCATCGTCTTTGATGTTACATTTACGAGGGACTTAAGTGTACAATGCACACAAAACGATGGGAGCTTATATAATATTATGGTGTCTCAAAAATATTCAACAATACTGTATAAAGAACATCAGACAGTATACACGCGGTAGGTAAAAATCATTCTTCACATTCTATACTTTAATATTATATGCTCTTATTTATTGTTCAAGTATTATAGATATATTAAGAATTAAGATATTCGATATTTTCATATATTTTTGTTGTATTCTTATACTTTTACGTCATAATATGATATTCACGTTGAACTAAAAGTTTTTAATAAAACTTTTCCATTTTTAGATTTAAACCTCACGTTATAAGAGTGTATCAGACAGCATTAAGTTACATTATTTTTATATAATATATTGAAAAATGATTAAATTATATATATAATAAGGAGCGTGTATATCTTTTACCTCTTGTGATATTCAACATATATGGCAAAAATATACTATCCTATAAATAGTATAAATGAGAATCAAAGCAAATTATAAAAGTCTACAAATTTCTTTTTTTAGATATTTGTGTCTGGAAAAAAGGTTACATAATATTATACCAAAGACAGTTAAATGTGTAATATTTATTTTAAAGCATATTTTTATAATATGCTATACCTATAAGACTCCTTATTTAATTCAAATGTATTTGGACTTACATGCAGTGTAATGTAGTGCTTGCCTGAGTATTATAGGCAAGGTGAGAAAAGCTTAAGAGCCCCGAATTTCATATATCCTTTGGCATAAAACATATTTTCAGAGACTGATTCATTAAAAAAAAAATGAAGGGTACTATAGATGAGAAACAATGATTTACTGTATACTGTACGTGTATTAACACATATCAGTAAAATGCTTCAAGAATTTTTCATTACCGATATAACATATTATAATTAGACAAATTGATTCCATAGAATATCCATGAAAAAAGTATTATTTATTCAGTCTAAATATTTTGAATGTTATTATAAAAAAAAAGTACACGGAGAAAAATACTTATCCGGTAAACGGATAAATCGTGATGGTAATCTTGTAAATGGATAGAATGTTAGTAAAAATCAGGATAAAAAGCATAAATCATTAAAATTAATCATTTTTAATATAAAATAATATCGTTTTGCGTGATACATTGTTATCCATAGTTCCAGACAAAATTTAAGTACGAAAAAAGGATACCAGTTAAACTTATTTTCGTATTCAATTTAAAGTTTTTCCCCTGATTGTATTTGAACAAGAAACACATTATTAAAAATAATCATTTTACAGGATAGATTTTAAAGCAAATAGTGAATTGCAGTCATTTTTCTATCCTGTAAACAGATTAAATCTAAAAACGGAGACTGGATAAAAAACAATCTGTATACAAAAGTTTATTTTCTATCTTTTCACGTTCTTGAGTTTAATCCAGAAACAGGATAACCACTGATGTAAAATCAATTTTCTATCCTGTATACAGTTTAAATCTAAGAATGGAGACAAGATAAAAAACAATCGGTGTATACGTATTTATTTTCTATCACGTAACGTTCTTGGGTTTAATCCTGAAACAGGATAACCTCCCTATGACGCGGCGCAGAACAATGCGCACTACCCCTGGCCTACGTGACAGACGCTGTTTTTGACCTCAGTCAGTGTTCTCTGTGTTTAGAAGCAACATCTACGATGAAATCTTTTGAATGTTTTAAATTTTTGAAAATTAGAATTATTTTTGCAGTGCCACAATGTTATAAAATATGTTTTTAATCTTTTTTGGACGTGCGAAGTTGTTATATTTTAATTGTGTTAATAGATAGTTGCTTGCGTAGCATGTAAAAAAAGAAATATATTATACAAGTGATTTTCATACCACGAAAAAACTTATGAACTAAACAAATAATATGATTTCAATAAAGTTATGCCCATTTCACCTACTGATCTACACCTCTGAATTTTATAATAAATATGCCATAATATATAATAATTAATATATTATAATATTCTACAATATATTATGACCAATACGGCTACATACAGTTATACTTTATTTTCTTACCTACAGTTCGACTAATTAAAAAGAAATGAAAAAGGTGATTTATTTTAATGTTTTGTTCTCATTATTTTATATCTTACTTCATGATAAAAGGTGTTTTTTCTGATATTTGCTGCGAGTTTATAACTTCAAATTTTCAACAGTCAACGTTACAATACTAAGTTATTGGAATTTTGACCGTTGGAAATTTGAAGTTATAAACTTTCAGCAAATATTATAAAGCAACTTTTTATCATGAAATAAGATATAAAATAATAAGAATAAAATATAAAAATTAATCAATTCTGAAAGGTTAAATGCAATCTAGTAGCAAGGATTCCAAATAATCAAGCAACAGGATAACTTCTTATCCTGTAAACACATGTATACATGCTAGCTTTCTATCCGTTTGCTCGATTACTATTAAGACGGGTAACTAGTATAACATTCAATCCGGCTATACAGGATAACTTTTCATCATGTTTACATTCTTACATTTTATCGCGCTGACATGATAATTTTTAATACAAAAAACGTATGAAAAGTAAGCTGAAATCAGGATAGTTTTAAATCAAACTTACAGTATTAATTTTAATACTGTAATTCTTATGCCATCACTTTTTATCCATTAAAAGGATTGAAATTAACACCCAAGCAGATTACTTTTTTTGTCAGTAGCTTACAAATGTAATACAATAAACATAATATTATTCCTCTTTTCTTAAACTTACAACATGTATAGTTTTTAACATAAATCCTTAATGTTAATCGTTTTTTTACCGGTCGACTGGAGCGACCTGTTTCCCCTCTCTTTTCTCTCTACTTTTTATTCTTTATTATTTTTATTTTTGATACATTTTTTTTTATATATTTCTTTCATAACACGTCAAATTAGAATAACACTTCATAAGAAAACGTCAAAATTATTAGACATCATTAAATTGTCATCCGGTTTTTTTACAAGAAAAAAAATATATCTCTTCAAAAGTTTATTTTTTAAAGTATTTAAAAATATAAATTAAATATACTTCATCGACAAGAATAATATAGTAATATATTAAAAAGACCGTTCATTGCCTTAAGGTATAGCCGGTTATCTTTTCATATTATTATACATGCTCTAGCTACCATCATCTATACAGTTCATAATGTTATTATTTTATTGTGGTTATGCTCTTGTCGAATTTTCATTTTTTTTTATTGAGAACCCCTATTTTATATTATTATACAAAGCTATTGTTACAAACTATATAAGAGCCACTTTTCTATATGTAACCATCACACATCATAATATTGTGGCATTATACTTTGTTGAAGAATTTATTTTAATAATTTTGTTATATTGTGAATTATTCGAACAGAAATAATTAGAAATAAATTATATTGTAAGGTAATACTTATTCTCTACGTGTACTCAATTGGATTTTTTTTTTTTTTTTTTTTACTTCATTATATTAAATGTGTTGAAAGGGGTGACTTACTGTTTAATGAGCAATATTCAATAACTGAAATTTAGCTAATTTTTTTATATAGTATTTTGGATAATAGCACCTCTTGTATACTGTAAAACTCCAAGTGCTTTTGAAATGGTAAAAAAATAAAAAATAAAAAATAACAATAACAAAGCAAGATGAGAAGCAATCAAAACAATTAACGTAATAACGTAACTTCATTATGTATTTCAAAAATATTTAGTTTGGAAAATTCAGACAAATATTATTTTTGATCACACACGCTCTCTCATGCCGAATAGTGTAAAGACTAACAAGAGGAATACAGGTACACATTTGAAATATTTTGAATTATACGAGCCGCGACTTCAAAATTTTTATAACTAAAATTTCTTTATTTCAAAAGTGACCAGCCCGATTTTTATCAGGGAAAGATAGTACAAAATGCTTTTAAAAAATACAACATTCTACAATGTATATATCGATAGATATATATGGAACTTCTGACACCTTTTTTTAATTTCAAAGTTATGCGTAGTTTAAACATACAATAACAATTGTTGTTGGTTTTCTAAATCAGTGTTCTACGAAACTATAAAGTTTATACTTTTTATTTATTATAAATCTATAATATATAAATAATCTATTATACATAATATTTGAAATTATATAAGTATTGCAAATTGTGAGTGTATAAAATTAAGTCTCTTTAATTATACAAATAAATCACAACATTATTGAATGGATGTATTAATGATGCCAACCAACATTTTTTTTTTTACCAAATTTTTGAATTATTATTATATAGTAATCGAATTTTTCCAGTATATCCACAAATTATTGTGGTCATTTTGTATATATTATACTGATGGATAATTAATTACAAATCAAAATAATTATTTTGAAGCTTAATTTTTTATCAATAATAATGAGTTTAACATTATAAAAACTAATCTGCTATATTATAAAATGATTATAATTTTTAAACCCCAATCATTTTTGTCAAATTTTCTCATTAAAATAATGAAACCACACGTATTTTTGATAAATCATATTAATTGAATGTTACTAATATTTTAATGGATAAATTTTAATATATAAATTTACATACAGTATAACAATTTCCAACAGACATTTTCTATAATATAGAACTATTCAAAACTTTTTACTATATAATATTAAAATCTTGTACATTCAACTTGTCTAGGTTTGGAATTTAAGCACAAAATATTTGGAGATAAAAATTCTTCATGCATGTGATATACTGGTGTGATTATTTGTAATGCAATCACATCGCTTTGCCGCGCGTCGTATATTTAAATATATAAATCCAAATACCTTTATATCTTTCATTATATTACTTTTTTTTCCTGTTTCTACTTTTGCAACAGTCGGTATTATAATATATATTTATGTATTCTTTTCGTGTATATAAGGATTAAAAAAAGATAGATCTTCTTTGCGGTCTTATTAGCAACCACCAATGTGTACAAAATTGAAAAGAATAAAGAAGAAGAAGAAAAAACCTCCAGCAGCAAAATGCATCTCACTCCAAAATCCTTTTCAACCCCTTTTTCTAAAGACCTATTTTTTTTTAAACCACAACATACCATCATCTCAAACCTATCCGTTTTTTTATATTATTTGTAATAAACTCTTCTTAATTTTTTTATATGTATATTATATGTATATTATTAGAAATAAAAAAGCACACATTATTATAATAAGCTTGTAATATGTACATTAAGCTCTCTCTCTCTCTCTCTCTCTCTCTTATAAGAGTGTGAGAATTTATGCTTGTATTTAAGCTTTAATATAATAAGAAAGAAAAGAATTATTATAAAGGTTTTATATTATAAGAAATATTAAAAAAATATATATATTAATTTATTCAAATTTATATTAATATAAAAAGGGGATTTTTATAAATGTGACATAACATGTCATATTTTTGTTTTTGTTGAACATGTCAACTTATATGTATATAAAGGCAAAATATGTTACAGTAATCGCTCTCTCTCTCTTTCTCTCTATGTATTATTTTGCATATACCTAAAGTATATCCCCCTCCCCTATCTCTCTCTCTCTCTCTCTCTCTCTCTCTCTCTCTCTCTCTCTCTCTCTCTCTCTCTCTCTCTCTCTCTCTCTCTCTCTCTCTCTCTCTCTCTGTCTGTGAGAGAGCTCTATTATACAGTATATTATCTTGTGGCAACCCAAGCGTGTGCTTATGACGCGAACAAATCGCTACGACTAATTACATCTCACAAAGCTTACAGTACATACTCAAAACAACAATAAAAAAAATTGCTAAACTTAATTAAAATCTGTTAAAATAACGAGAAACAAAGCCATTATTATTATTTTGTCAAAAAGTCCGGTAAAAAAAAATTAAGCTTTTATAGTTTAAAATTATATTATTTTTTTATTAACTTGAATTTTAATTTATGGTACTTTAAAGTCATGAAAACAAAAGAAATTGCTATTTATAAAGGAATAATTTTTAATTAATTACTTTTTTTTATTAAAACTAATTTAAAAAATTCATATAAAAAGGTGAAAATATATAGGAAAACAAACCTCAAATATTTTAGTGGTTCAATTTGTTATACTATAATGTAACTTTTTTTTTTTTTTTTTTAATGAGATTTTTATGGAAAAAATTATGTGCATGCATAGAAAATATTAAAAAAAGAAATTTAATTATGATACTCACAAAATAACTCAATTTCAATGCATTGTTATACTGTAATCATGAAACGGTCCTTTTTATCTTACGAATACTATACTGGTATAAATTGTCTCTTTTGGTCCAAATTAATTGAAATAAAAATTTAATGAACACGTTATAATATTAAACAAAATTCTAAACATCGTACCGTGATTTCTTTGTAAATATACTAATTATTATTTTGTATATATATGAGTCTACTATTTAAGTAAAGAGGTTACTCAGCAATTTTTTTATATCTTATTTAGACCCTTTTCTAAAAATGAGTGAACTCGGGTGAAGGGAACTGAAAAATTAAAATCTTAAAACATTCTTCCGCACCTAAAATCCATTAGTCCCCCGCATAAAGTCTCTCATATATACCTTTTTAATACTATAACAAAAAACTAATGGCCAGTTAAAATAGCAGATCAAGATAATACTTTAACTTAACACTTTTGTGTCAAAACATTGTGTATTATGTTACCTCTTCCTCTCCTTGCCTTTTTTTTTACCAAGTTTGAGACAAAGCAATAATTAATGATAATTGTAATATCACAAAATTATTATGAATGATAAAATATGAAACAAATTTAGGACAATTTTGAAACAACATTTTAAAGGTCATTTTTTATAAGTTTTTCAAATTTAACTCCATTTAATTAAGTGTTAATTTTATGAATTTTTTTATCACATCTGAAGGTAAAGGATCCTGAAATTTTTCTCATCATGTATACACTTTCAAATCATTAAAAAAAACTGAGTTTGAATTTTAGAGGTACGAGCCTTTTATAAAACCCCTTAATTCAAATAATTTGGACAGTTTTTATGTACATTTGCGATACTATATATTTTTACTTTGTTTATTGACGTATGTATATAACTTGATATTAACATAATATAATTATAATGTCATTATATAATACCATAGACTTTTATATATTTATAAGTCTACAGTCTCCTATTTATTTTTAAACACAAATTGTATACAGAATTTTACAATTCCACATTTTTATTCTTTCATAATATAATTATTATATATTTAATTATATGAAATTATTTTTTATTATTTAAAAATAAGAAGAAAAAATATTGATCCAAGCAGTTTAAAGTATAACGTATTGGTCTAGTATAATTATTTACAATTTATAGGAGGTTATCGGTTTAGCGCGCCGGGAAAGAAGGGTCCCCTAATTTAACATTAAGCTTATGGGGAAAAACACGTTTTTTGCGATTTTTGAGAAAACTACTCCACCGATTTCGGAGAAATTTAAATGAGAGATACTAGACATACTTTTACGTGTTTTAAGCCATAGTCATTTTTATGCATTTTTGTAAACCGATAACCTCCATTGGAAATGATTTATAATAGTCCCATACGATTTCAAGACAAATATTTTATAGAATATGCTATATATAAATTTAGTCAGTATAAAATGTTTGATTAATTAATTTCAATTATTTATAATAAAGTACTATTTTATGTCATGCTTACAGTTACATGAGTTTTATTTGATATTGATTGAGATTGCACGAGATTGAGAAACAAAATTTCATGAAATTTTTTATCAGGTTTTATAACAAGTATAATATAGCTTCTTTAACATAAACAGCATTGAGAGAGCAATGCGTATATTACAACGTTTAGAGGAAATGTGGAAGGTGACGTGACCTGTTGGTGCTCGTTTATATTATAGCTGAGCCGGAGCGCAAGCAAGACGTAGATGTTTGGGGGGGGAGGGAGTATATAAGAGGTGTAGACGTGAGCTAGACACAGCTAGACACAATTATTTTTGGTGCATCAAGAGCAAGTGCGTGCATGCAGCATGCCCATGTTTGTTTAGTACTCAATCTATCACTCGTCTCTCTTTATGCATAACTAACAACGTTATTTCTTGCATTACCTGTCGATTCCGTATAATTTTACTTCCTTTTCCAGTCCAATCTATGTATATTTTATACACATATTTTTTTTCATGCCATGCACGAGGCTGGTTTAACATTGTTATGAAATAGCATGCCTTATAAGCAAACGTATATGTGATTTTTTTTTCCACTAATATACGAAAGATTTCAATGTGAATATAAATTCTTTATGGTACATTATCTGCTTACATTTTAACAAATAAAGCTTTAATTATATTTTGTATATAATAAATTTAATCGTATAATACTTATCAAATTTTGGAGCAAATAAAACAATAAAAAATCATATAGTTAAAAAAAAAATCTATTTAATTCTTGGAAGAAAAAAAAGTTAAATTAATAAAATAAATCTTATCTGGGCAACATTAAATTAACGATAGTGAAAAAAGCTGAAAAATGACAAGGCTTTTATGTGTATGAGATTATAATATGTTATGCATGATTTTTGTCACGAAAAATGACATGTTTGCATGTTATTATGTCATAATTATATATAAAGTTTCATGCATTTTTGATGCTTTAATTGATAACATATAAAATATAAGAGAGGGTTGCAAGTTTTCTCTGCACGTGGTTACGTCATTTTTCACCCCTTTCATCTATATAATAAAATAATAATCATGCTCTCTATATTTTTTTTATTGCTTAACTGTATGCAATAAAAATCGTGTCATGCATAATAAGTTTTTAATTATTTCATTTTTTTTATAATCAGTTTGATATGATATATTATATACAAAAGATTATGTTTTAGTTTGTTTTTTATTGATATATTTCTTGTGTTTAATTTTTGGATTGCATTGAAACATTTAGAGGTAAAATATTTATTAAATTCAAATACAGTTTATATTTTTAAATACATGCTTTTTCAACATTACAAATCTTAGAACTTTTCAAATGAGCAAATTTTGAGACACGTGCTTGAAACTTATACTCATGCATTATATTATAATTATTATATATATATTTTTTGTATATCATGTTTATTATGCAATTTAAAATTTGCACATTATATTATAAAATTTGAATTATTTTATTTCAGTGTGATTTAACAATATAATTCTATAAAACTAGTAATATTTTAATTTTATGAAACACTTACCGTCTGCTCTTAGTCCTCCAGATGGTGAAGTACATGGTCTTCCAGCATGTCCTAAAATTTGGTCAATACTGTAGACTCTTGATGCTCTTGCATGAAGTTCTGCCGCGGCCGCGAGACTACTCGCAGACGTGCCATGTGGAGGAGACGATGTCATAATACGACACGTTTCTGTATTACCACGAGACGACTGCATGCCGTTCATATAAACTGCGGCTGCTCTATCGTACATTCGACCTACCACGCAACGCGCAACTTACTTAATAAACTCGCGCCTCGTCGTTTTACTCTCTTCTCGCTCTCGTTGTGTTTTGTGTATCCCCTTAAAATCTCCCTCTTCTTTTTTTTCCCCTCCGCTATGTTTAAATCGTTTAACCAATCGTATTCAATGTTACAAAACACTAACCAATAATAAAAGTCGATTTAAATTACTTTACTTGAGGTACGGTTGGTTGACTTGTTAATATAATGGGTGTTGACAAAGCTCATCTCAGAAACGTTTATTTCATTGGCTATTTTGAGAGAATTATCTCTATTTTTATGTAATTATTTAGTATTCATAGGCGCCTTTTAGTTCAAAAGTTTTTAGCGCGTTTTGTAGCATTGTTTTTGCAGCTCGAATCGTCCAGAAACAACACGATTTCTTCCCACTTTAATGGTCAGAGAAAGGTTCTCAAGTTATGGATACTGATGGATACTTTTTAGACAGTACCATATTGATTTTTCATTAATAAAATAAACTTGAGTATTTTATGCCAAAAAATATTTTGATACTTCATAGAAACATGATATACATTTAGTGTATCATGTATCATCTCTCTCTCTCTCTCTCTCTCTAATGCTGTTCTCTAATGCTGCTCCTAAAAATGACGATCGCCTTTGGTTATTCAAATGAAATGCGCATTTTTTGGGTGCAAGAAAGAATGCTGTTTGTAAACAAGTTTACGAACAACACTTTTCTCTCTCTCTCTCTCTCTCTCTCTCTATCCCTCTCTGTGTGTGTCTCTCTCACACACACCAACAATTTTCAAATTCAGAACAACTCCCTTCACCTAAAGTCTTAAACTTGTAAAAATAAGTAATTAATTAATTTTATATACAAAGAAATTATTAATAATATTATGATAAACATGTTACTGACATTTAAAAAGTTTCCAAAGTAATTTTACGTAGCCTACAAAATTTAAATTGGTGTTACAATTTCAAAAGTAAATATTATAAATCATTATATAGATGATTTTCCCTCTTTAATTATTTATAGCAAAAATGACTTGACATTTACATAACTCCCTATAAGGATAAGGTATATAATCTTATATTTATATGACCATATTAAATCAAACTGTACCGCAACGAAATCAAAAAAATTCACAACTATATTCACTGAAATGCATTACTAAAATTGAAAGTTATTCATTTCGTTTCGGTACATTATGTTGAAAATGCAGTTGTTTTTTTTAAGATTATATTTCAAATATAATAATAATATAAGTAACTTTATTAAGGCGTTGTGAGGGCTTGAGAGCCCTATTTTACAAAACCTTGACCACAACATTACATGAGAAAATTACATAAAAATAAATACTATACAATGATATTGTTAACAATACATTTCAGAGCTTTTTTTTTTTTTTTTTTTTTTTTTTTTTTTAACAAACATTTTTTTATATAACATACATAATACATATTTATAAACATTTTAGAATATGATATTTTACACGAGAAACCTATATGCTAGGGCTAGGTATATAAATATAAAAAAAAATGTAATTATAAAGGTGACTGAAAAGAGAAACAAACAAACATATAATATATAACACAATAAAAAACCACACAATAATATTTAAATTTAATACAAAAAGCAGTTCTGTGTAACTTAATAATTAAATTGTTATACAATATGAAGTAGTTTACTTAATCTCGGAGACATGAGAATGACGAGATAATAGTCCTCTTAGCAAACAAGGGTCAAAAAGGAAACAATTAATTTAAATAGACGTTAGATAGTATAATCAAAGTTGTCCAAAATGTCTTATTATATTAATGAAAATGTTGAGCATTAAATAATATGCACTTGCAATTTCCTTGTGCTATGAATTTACTGGGGATAATCATATAAGAAAAAAAAGAAGCTATTTCAAGTATATATTAGTAAATTATTATTTATAAAAAATTAACTATCCAGTTTATAATAATGATCATAAACAACAATGATATATCCCTCCAAAAATATGTATACCTTCTTTTTTCTATAGAGGACAAGTCATAGAAAACATAAAAGAACTTTAGCTGAGTTTCTTATATACATGAAAAAGAAAAAAAAAAGTATTGAAAATCTTATTACATCACATGAATAAACAGGTAAGTATTATTGAAAGAGAAACATGATGGCATCAAAGCAAGCATGAAAGTAAAATTATGTTTTGTTATCCTCTAATGGACTCTCTATAACCCTCGTCTTGAGTTCTATATGTTATAACGAAACAATCTGACAATAAGTTTTACAAAGCGACGAGGCGTAATCATACACATTAGACAGGTGTGTGCTGCATCAACCTAATTAACCAGACGTGTGATAAGACCTATATTGTTGTCTCAATTATTCTTTATATCAATACATAAAAGAAAAATAATATTCTCTTCTTTATATATTGAAAATGTTTTATTTTCTGAAGTGCAGTGTGGCGCCTATAATCGTTTAAAAGAATTTGGAGGGTTTTTCTTTGAAAAATGTATTGTGGATTATTATTATTTTCAATTTTATGTTTTGGGTGTAATATGAGACTTTTTTTGCAATACTAGGAAAGCTATTGATTTAAATTTAAAATATATATATATAAGAAATAATATTATACAGTATAATCAATTATTAATAATAGTTTATTATTTATTAAATATAAAATTTTACAAATAATTCTAAAAAATATATATATTTATAAAAGGAATTATGTACAATATAGGAGATGAATCTTATGTTTTTTATCTTTTGTTTAATTAAAAATCTGACCTATGTATTTGATATCAATATAGGATAAAATTTTCACTGTATAAAAACACTACTATATTATATTCAATTCAATTTCAAAGGGTTTTATTGTTTAAATTCATACATACATATTGTAAGGCACAAGTAATTAAACCATCGGCTATTTTTGCGACTTGTGCCCCTGGAAAGTAGTTGTTTATGCAACCTGAATTACACAACGGACAAACTGTTTGCCTAACCTACAGGATATGAATATACTGTAGTAGTGCAAATTTAAATTACTTTAAAAAGTTATTACATTTTATAAATTTTTATATAATGCACAATTTTTATTTTATTTTATTTTTATTATTTTTTTATGTCAATGATAAATTAAGTATTATTATGCTATGATTTTTTTTAGCTGATTGGTAATTGGGATACAATGGCATTACTATTCTGTTATATAAGTATCTTCTATAAAATATTCATATAGAAGTGTAAATTCATACTTACTGTAACTATTATACTATTTATTGATATTTATTTAAGGCAAGGAATCGTATAAATAAAGATTTGTTTAAACATTATATTTTAATTGGAGAGCAGTGGTATAAAATGTATAAACGATGTCTATATAATATTTGAAGAAGGGATATAGTTTCAAGTCTAGGACAACGATTTTAAAGTTGGCTAGGGCCCGGCTAGGGCCTCTATAGTGACCATGCATATCTTAAAGCTCATTTGCAGTCTATGCAATATAATATATGAACTCAAGAAATACGAGTATTTGGGGGCCTTAAGTTTAATTCACAATAGGCCCTATAAAACTATGGTGACAAAAAATATAATTAAAAGTTGTTTTATGGAATAATTTTCAATATGAATTTTTTATCTTTTATGATGCTATAGTTTTTTAACCTTGTGAATCATAGACTTTTAGATTACTTTTTTTTTTTTTTTTTTTTTTTTTGCTTGCCATATTGTGTTATTGTGCTACACTAATCCCAGTCATAGTCAAGACATTGTCTTATCGACAGGTAAGTACTTTCCAAATTAATGGAAAAGCACACATGGGTCGGACACGGTCTAAGTACACAGCCCGGCATTTGCCATGGCAGCCTAGAGAAACCGTGGAAACGTCTAGGCAGGCTGGTCGCTGCAATCACATGATGGGTGAGGAGTTCAATGTGGACAAACATTTACGCTGAATATCTAATTATAGGTCATAATTTTTTTGTTTTCTCATTTAATATTAGAAAACTGTGAGCCTCAAATTGATGTATTTTTATTACAATTATGAAAAAAGAAAACATCAAAGGCTTTTATTATAAACTGATAAAATAAAAATTTTAATTAAAAGAATTTCTCTAAAAGCAACAAAAGTTTATTTTTTTATTATTAAATTGTTTAATATTTTGTAAATGAAACAATTGTAAAATGACTAACAATGTTCTATATAAATAATAAATATATTATTGTATAAGAATAAAGTTGTTTTAAATTAAAATCTTGTTATATATTATTAATGAGTTAAAAATATAATCTAAAAAAAAATATATAAAAAAGGTATAAACTTTCTTTATAAGAATTATAAAAAAAACTTTTTTTTATTATATTAAAAAAATTTAAGAAACATTTATCAAAAGTAAAATAAAGCTGAGAAACTTAATTAAGACAGTTTTAAAATGAAAATCATTGTACAAACAGTCACTTCTTTAAATTATACATTTAAATATAGCAATTTAGTTTTATTTCTTTAAGTTTTTTTATAAAATAAAACTTAAAAAGGGAGAAGACAAAAAAAGAAAGAAAGAAAAGCCCAACTTAATTACTTGATGTCGTTTGAATGTAATTAAAATAACTCAGACGCGTCGCTTTACTTTTTCAGTTTAGAAGAGAGAGAGAGAGAGAGAGAGAGAGAGAGAGAGAGAGAGGTACTATAGGGTGCGAGAGGGATATATATATATATATATAGAAAAAAAAAACTGAGTCCGCAATTAACCTTACGGCATGTTTGGTTAACAAAGGAGAGAGAAAGACGTTAATTCCCTTGCAGGATCTTTTATTAAATTCCTACTTTTAGCAGAAGCGTATACTTATATAAGAAAGAAAAAAGTTTTAAGAATATAAAAAGATACTGCTGGTATATAATAATAATAAAAAGATGGTTTGGGATAATAAACCATCTAAGTATAAGATTATTATTATGTAAGATAGATTAAAATTTTGCAGTAAGACGATATCATGATCATGATTGACCACATCAAGTATATATATATATATATAAAAGTTAAGTACTTCTATTTAAGTTTGTCCAAACTTACTAAAGGAAAAAAAATTAAGTCTAATATAGACTTACGATCAATATTTATAAAGAGTTTAAAAAGAAAGTTATACAAGAAAAAAAATCTTTGTAATCTCTTTTCTTCTGTTATATTAAAATATATTACAGGCTTTTTTTCTCAATTAAGTGAACCTATATTATTTTATTTTAAACCAGATTAAGTATATAGCTTAATTGCATTAATAAAATTGTATATATTTTTTATAAGCTAAATGATATTAAATCACCTTATAATTTTTATATTGTAAACTATAAATTATAATTATATTTAAAATCGAATATGTAAATTTATGAAAATTGCGATTTTATAATTATAATTGAACAATTTTTATATATCTTAACCTATATTATAATAGCTATATATTATGAAATGTTTTGGATGGCTGATACTCATTTCCACTATTATGAAACATTATATTTATTGATGTAAAAACAAATAATAAAAAGCCATATTATGTTAGTGTGCTACAACTATAATGGTATTGAAGATAAAAAAAACTACAGCAATTGAATTTAAGGAACGATTTCAAATCATGACAAAGAAAAATTTGAAATTGATTCCTGTTTAATTACTTAGAAATATCATTATTTCTTTGTCTGTCTCTGTCTCTGTCTCTGTCTCTGTCTCTGTCTCTGTCCCTGTCCCTGTCCCTGTCCCTGTCCCTGTCCCTGTCCCTGTCCCTGTCCCTGTCCCTGTCCCTGTCCCTGTCCCTGTCCCTGTCCCTGTCCCTGTCCCTGTCCCTGTCCCTGTCCCTGTCCCTGTCCCTGTCCCTGTCCCTGTCCCTGTCCCTGTCCCTGTCCCTGTCCCTGTCCCTATCCCTATCCCTGTCCCTGTCCCTGTCCCTGTCCCTGTCCCTGTCCCTGTCCCTGTCCCTGTCCCTGTCCCTGTCCCTGTCCCTGTCCCTGTCTCTGTCTCTCTCTAGATTCTTATAACAGTGCCAAAGGAAAATGATACATGATAAAATGCAATGAGAAGTGCGTATACTCAACATCTCTACGATTTTATTCAAGATTCAAGAGTTGGTAATAACTGCGTCACAAAGATTGCATTTTTATTTTTAAAAATATTTTTATATCATCTTGTCTTTTATATAATATTATACGTGAGATTTTCTCAAATTTAATTTTGAACTTTCCCCAAGATTTTCTAAAAAAATAAAATAAAGAAATAGTCCTGAGGTTTAAATATAAAGATTTATTAATCGTATTGGCAGTAAGGGACATATGTAGCTAAATGTATAATATAATTTTAAATTTATAATTATTTAGAATATTCATTTTACATTATGTTACAGAGTCTATTATGTATAAAAAAACATTCATTATTATACATCTCTTCACAATTTAGTTTTCTAAAAGCTCCAATTTCTGTAGCAGATTTTTAATTTGATTTTTTACTGTTAACATTTTATTTTCAAATTATATGATATAAATAATTACCATGCATTAAAAAAAAGTGCTAGATACTTCATATCATATTTTCCTTTGTATAAAAATTTAATGAACAATCAATTCGTGCGGAAAAAAAGACAACAATACTTTTATTGTTTTCGACGTAATGCATACAATTTTAAAATATTATATTATATTGTGTGTGTATGTATATATATATATATATATATATATATATATATATATATATATATATATATATATATATATATATAAAACGGAAGTGTAATAATATTGGCGTGATATCCGTTCCCCTCTATATATTATACAATAAGCATTATTTGATATTGAAAAAAAAATATAGCTAAGTTGCTACTTACTAAATACTAATGCATATTTAATGTGTTCTCAATTGGCTAATTCCTATTCATTTTGTGCAATCTTGCAATCAATTATTAAAAGTCTCGTCATATAATAATAATAAAATACTATATCGTATATACAAATAATATAATATCCCTATTTAATATTAAATATTCATATCTTTTTATCCCTCTCGTGTCTCTCTTTCTACTATATAATATAACGTTTATCCAGGGTGTAATACAGGGTTGTGGACTTGAGTATATAAAGCCAGCAGAAAGAGCAAAAATTGCTGACTGTTGCGTACGATGGAATGGGGACTTGGGGGTGAGGTTATGGGAATGAGTTGAGTGGAGTGAGGTGCGGGTTAAAAAAAAAGGGACCTTTTTTTACAAATGAAAAAGTATATATTAAGCGCTCACAGATGATGGTAAATACAATGGATAAGCCTTCGAATTAAAGTCTAAATTTTAGTAAAACTGTCTGAAATTGGAATTCACGAATGGGCTTTTGGATGGTTGGTTATGTGTAAAGTGTGTGACGTTTTGCCTAAGGGATGTTATAAAAAGAGATATAAAGTAGAAAAGAGAGAGAGAAAGAGAGAGGAAAATTCATTTCATTCCATGTCAGCTTTCAGTAGAGGATCAACGGGTGGGAGTAAAAGAGGAGGGGATTGGGGTGTTTGGGTTGGGAGTCGAGGGAAAAGCAGAGGCATCAGTTGAGAGTGCTGGCGTTATCCAAATCTGCAATATTAGTCTCACTGGAAGAGAGAGAGAGAGAGAGAGAGATAGTAGGGGAGAAAAGAGAAAGAGGTACTTTTTGTCCTATAAAAATACTCATTTTTACTGAAAAGCAATGCTTAAATTGAAATCCAACAGCTTTGAAGAGTAATAATTTTGAAACTAACTCAATTTTTACCAGTAATACTTATTTTTTCTTTAAAAAAAATCGATTTTTTTTTCTGCTTTTAACTTTTCATTCTTTCAAATAATATACTTTTATTTTTTTATCTTTTGCTTGATTTTTCTTTCATTGCGTTACGTCAGCAGTTATATTATAATCTGTCTGAGAAAGAGCGAGTGAGAGTGGAGGAAATGTTAGATCAATTGCTTCTCTCTCTCTCTTTCTCTCTCGCTTGCTCTCTCAAGCAGCAACACGCCTCTCACTCACTCTCAAGTTGTCTAAAAGCAAAGAAGGAAAGGATGGAAAGAAAGAGAAAAAGAAGATGATGAAGAAGAAGAAGAAGAAAAAAAAAAAAAAAAGGAGGAGCTCCTAACTTATTTCAAATGGAAGCAAGATTTTCAAATTTTCTCAACAACGATTGTTCACTCTATATCTTTACTCTGCTATATTATATAGACCCCCCCAGATAAGAGAGAGAGAGAGAGAGAGAGAGAGAGAGAGAGAGAGAGAGAGAGAGAGAGAGAGAGAGAGAGAGAGAGAGAGAGAGAGAGAGAGAGAGAGAGGCCAATAATATAACGATCAACGTTACAATAACGAAACTTTTGCTTTAACTTTCTTGTAATAAAGTTATTCAAGATTCTTGTCAACCTATTCTTGCGTGATAAATAAATGCTTAAGAATATTTTGTTTATTATATTTACCTACGTTCCATATAAAATTATATTTTAATTTTAATTAAAATTTTAGAATATTGTTTTATATATAAGTACATACTTTTATAATATCTACATTTTGTGAATTTTTATTACAATACAATGAAAAATGATATTTTCTTATAACTTTTATAAAGTATATTTAATGACAATTTAATATTATATCATAAAATATAATAAATGGTAAAAAAAAAAAGGTTGAGCAATATAGAACATAAAAATAGAAATATTATTCATATAAAAAATATTTATCATGCTTTATCTTTGATGAAATTTTCATTTTAGAATCGAAGACAATTAAATGCCTGTATGGTATGCAACTGGCTTGACAGATCAGTCATGCGGTATGCATAAGTACTAAAAATTGAAATATAATTTTAAAAAACTTTTTAATGTTAGAGTTATTGAAGCAAATATCCTCTTCTATAACATATTATGATGAAAAAAAAAAGCAATATGTATAAAAAAGGAATCTCTTTTATATCAACTTTATAGCTACATCAATTATTAAAGTCTGGTTTATATATCAATTTTGTTTATATATTTTCCACTTGTAGAGAAAGAGAGAGATCAGAGTTTTCAAATATATAATATATATTGCGCAAAAAAGGCTATAACATATAAGTAAATAAGTTGTTTACTTATTCGCTTGGAGAAGTTATTGGAGTTTAATATATGAAAAGGCGAGCACCATACCATACCACACAAACTCTCGTTCGTTCGTTTTTATGGGTTGATATATAATATTATGGATATATAACAGTTTGAAGAGCCCAGCAGGGACTCGAGGGGAAGATTAGACGAAACAAGTTTGAAATAAACTAAAATACGCTGGTTATACAGTCTGGAAATTGCGGTGTTCACAGTGCGGTCTCGTTGGGTGATGGTTTTGCGTGTGCAATGGGCGGCCGCGGGGCGTTCGCGAGTTTTCATTTTGAAGGTATACGATGAGGTTTATAGTATGTATGGGTGGGTGGAGATGAGGTGAGGGGTCTCTCTCTCTCTCTCTCTCTCTCTCTCTCTCTCTCTCTCTCTCTCTCTGAAACCAATAACGTTAGCTCGGATTAGAGAGACCAAGAGAGCTATAAAGGATGGGGCGAGGATATAGGTGTATGAAGAGTAAAAAGGCATATAGAGAGAGCAAGTTTATTAGTTCAAAAACCTGATTTTATAAGCGTGCAATGTTGAGTTTAGCTATGATTACATATCATATCATCGTACACATTTATATTACCTTTTCATAACCTTAGAAATTGTTTTCAGTTTATATTATAAATTTTTGACCTATTTACATTTAAGCTTTTCTAACAAGTAATATATGAATAAAAATATTTAATAAATTAATATTTACTTTAATATCCGCTATATAAACATTTATTTCTTAACTAAGGAAGGGTGTATTAAGTTTTCTCTGCTCAATAAATTATTTACATTTTATGTTTTCATTTTCTTTAGTTTGTTTATAACCTCTTTAAATAACATTAAAAATATATTAACATATTATAAGATTTGTAATTTTAGGCAGATTTTTAATAGCAACAACATACGTAATTATAATGCATAAAAAAGTTACAGTATTTCAAAAAAAGAAAAAAAAAAAAAAAAAAAAAAGAAGAAGAAGACGAAGAACAAGAACAAGGACTTATATATATAGTATAAAATAATTGTCATAATAGTTTAATTAAATTATCTATTTCATGCTAATTTTTTGAAAGACGATATTTATAATTTTTTTTAATTAATCTTAATAATTAACTATAATATATACAATTACTACATTTAGTATTGTATTGTATTTAGTTTTGTAGTAAAACAAAACGTATATACCGTAATAAAAATTAATAATATTACATTAAAAGATAATTGAACTTTATTTACATCTTACATACTCTTTTGAAAATGAACTTTTCATTTGAAGTAGTGTAACATTTTAACATAATGGTTATAGGGAAAATAATGGTTGCATTAATCGCTTCTGGCATGTCCGGAAACGCGATGAAGTTGCCGGCAATTATATAGTCTTATTCATCAGTACTGGAAGCATATTATATACAATTCATATATATAGTATAAGCCGCCCGCCAATACGCCTAATTTGCCACCAAGAGAGAAGGTTGTCAATAATATATATATATGAAAGCATACTGACTATATATATATATATATAGTAAGCAGCACTTTATACTATATAGTAAGTTGGGGGCGGGTAAATTGCTCGGAACAGAAAACGGAAGGAATAAGGGAGCAACCA